>JANAVB010006596.1:1224577-1586493 GCA_029216955.1 Iris pallida | reverse complement strand
ACTGACAACTGATTTGGAAGCACACTGTCGATGGGGTTTTAACAACCAAATCTGCCTACAGAACCATTCATGATACACTCTCACAAAATCAGGGGATTGCTGATGAAGAAACTTTCAAAGACTGAAAAAAACTCTGGAAAAATACTCATATCAGTCCAAATTTCTTCTCTTTATTTGGCATGCTCTTACCAATTCCATTCCAACAAATGCCAATATCCACCACCGCATCAATCACATTGACGATACATGTACACTTTGCAAGGTACATCCAGAGACTACTAACCATCTTTTATTACATTGTTCTTTAACAGGTACATCATGGCGCTATAATCAAGCAGTCCATTCTATGATCCAACCAAATTCCACAATCTCCTTACTCATCTCCTCTCTACTGAAGGATGGTGATTCCCAGAAAATTTTATTGTGCTTTTACCAACTATGGAGCATATGGAAAGCCAGAAACAACTCAATATTCCAACATCAACCAATCAATGTGAGAAGGATCTATGAAGAAGCAATCAACCTACAAGACAAATACAATTCTTACAACAATGGATTCACTGAAAACAATTGTTCATCATCCAGAAATCAACATTCAGACAACTGGATGCCTCCACAACATAATCTGATGAAAATTAACTTTGATGGAGCTTTTCTAGATGGAAGGATGGCTGCATGAGCAGTTCTTCGTGATGCCAATGGAGACTTCATCACTGCAATATCCAAAGCTGAAGTTGGAGGGACACCTTTAGAAGCTGAAGCTATGGGTATTCGACTGGCATTAGACATCTGCACCAGAGAACAATTACATGGAGTTATCATTGAAGGGGATTGCAAACCAATTATAGATGCTTTTAACATTAATCAGACCATTCCTCTATGGCGTGCTCGACATACTATCGAAGACGCAAGAGCAACTTTGAAAGCTAACCGTAGTCTTTCCTTCAAATATATTCACAGGAATGCTAATGAATGTGCCCATTCACTAGCTTCTCATGCTTTGTTTTATAACTCTTCTATTTCCACTTTGATTTATGAAGGGCTTCCTATTTGTATTAAAGATCATGTCTTAACAGACAAAAATAATGTACCAGTTTGAGTTTATGAAATTTGTTGATTTCAAAAAAAAAAATACAAAAGAAGACAATAGGGTTGGAGATGCTCTAAGTATGAAATAAATTTTCTTTCCTCGAAGTACTAGGGCGGTGGAGGGAACCATGTAGCCCATATATAGGTTTTTTTCTAAGGGCACCGCATTTTTTACTTGGGGACAGCCCAAAAATGTTCAAAAAAATTACAAGTTTACCACCCATTTTTTTACTTGGGGGCAGCCCAATTTTCTCCAGCAAGTTGGACTGCTAACAAGGTGGCAGTCTTAGGACTGCCAGCAAGTTGGCAGTCCTCACATAAAGGAGGACTGCTACCTTGTAGGCAGTTCTAACAGAAACGAGGACTGCCAACTTAGCTGCAGTCCGCGTCGACGAAGACACCCTCGCTTGCCAGCGGAGCCCTCCGTCAGTACGAGCTCGGCTCCTCCGCGCGGCCACGCCCCGCCCCTCTTCCTCTACAACACCCTCATCCGCGGCCACCTCCTCAGTTGCTCCCCCGCGCCTCCCTCCGCCTCTTCCCCCGCATCCCCGACCCCGACCGCTTCAGGAAGAAGAAGAAGAAGGAAATGCCGAGGAGCAGCTTGACCGGAGGACTGATCGGCTCGTCGAAGGTGGAAGTCTTCGTCGACATGGGCCACCCGTTCCTCAACCGGACCTTCGACGGATTCCTCAAGATCGGAGCCGTAATCGCAACTCCCACCCCACCGTCTTCTTCTTAGCCGCAGGTTGCAGCCACCAGCGTCGTGGCCGAGGAGACCTACCACTTCTTCCTCCTCGCCCCCCAGCTCGACGCCCGCGCCGCCAAGGCCGCCCTCGACGCCCTCCGCTGCCCCGACCTCGCCCTCGACGCCCTCCCCCGCCGCGCTTGGCGCCTCCGCCGTCCGCTCGCCTCCCTCTGCCCTAATTCCCTCTGCCCTAATTTTTGGGCTATCCCCAAGCAAATTATGGGTGCCCCTAGCAAAAGTTGCACCTGCTTGGGCTGCCCCCAAGTAAATTTGGTGGTGCCCTTAGAAAAAACCCATATATTGTTTCACCATGACAACCTATCCTATTGATTATGGAGTGGTGATTAGCTCTCCAAATTAGGAAGCCATCAACTTCCCAGCTCTCCTCCCTCCCTCCTCATTCAATGCCAATGCAGCCCTACTCATCTCATGCACAAATATATATATGTATCCATCACCAAATCTAGATATCCTGCAATCACTCACCGGCCGGCCAGTCAGCCATGGCCCATCCCGTACACCAAGCCACCGAGAAGAGCCCCTTCGGCACCCTCTCGAAGGAGGAGTTCTACACCAAGCACCAAGTCCTGCACCAAGAGAGCTTCATCCGGAACCACCAGAACATGAACATCTTCACCCAGTCCTGGCGCCCCGCCGCACTCCCCGCCTCCGAGCTCCGCGGCGTCGTCGCCATGGTGCACGGCTACGCCTCCGAGAGCGGCTGGATCTTCGAGCTCACCGCCGTCGCCGTCGCCAAGCTCGGGTTCCTCGCCGCCGCCCCCGACCTCCGCGGCCACGGCCGGTCCGACGGCCCCAGGAGCCACCTGCCCAGGATCGGCCCGGCGGTGTCCGACTGCGTCCAGTTCTTCGACTCCGTCCGGGCGGCCCACCCCTCCCTGCCCGCCTTCCTCTACGGCGAGTCCCTCGGCGGGGCCATCGCGCTGTCGATCGCGCTGCAGCAGCAGCAGGGCGCCGGCGCCTGGAGCGGCTTGGTCCTGAACGGCGCGATGGCGGCGTGTCGAGCAAGGTGGTGTTAGAACATTTTTTTTTTTTTTTACTTTTTCTTGAAGATAGAATAACAAAACAAACAATAAAAAAATTAGTATTACCGGTTCAAGAAATACAAACAATAAAAATATTAGTATTATGGATCTACAGAAAAGTCCCGCACGAACTACTTTCTTAGGAGCGCCCCTGACCAAGGACAGATCGGACGACGGCCCAAGACCTCCGACGAAAGGGATACCACATGGATATATTTACAATTGAACTAGTATGTATCAAGTATCATTTTTTAATAAAAAAAAAATTTGTGGTGTACTGGTTATAATGTTACACTTCTATTTAGAAGTCCTTAGTTCAAATCTTTGTGGTAACTGTCTTTTTTTTTATATTTACAATTTTTTTTACATTATTATGAGTGTTGGGGTGGGGGCATTTTGAAAGTTGTGCCTCACTTTTTTTTTATATTATCTATGGGGGACCATTTTGAAAGTCTTTTCTCGGACCCAGGGCCGACCCTGAGCTGATGGGAGCCCGAGACAAAAGTTTCAAAATGGACCCCCATACATAATGTAAAAAAGAGAGGTATAAATAAAATAAAAACTTATTGTAGCTAAGATTTGAACCAAGGACCTCTTAAATATAAATCTAATATTATAACCACTACACCACAATATATTTAGTTAAAAAGGCACATAACACATATTAGTTCTATTGTAGATAGTTTCATGTTGGTGCCCTCTTTCGTCAGGGGGTCCTAGACCGTCGTCCGACCTGTTCTGGGTCCGGACCGCCTCTACTCGGACCTCCATCAGCTTAGGGCCGACCCTGCACTGTCTTACGAAGTACTATCCTAATATATTATTTGAGATCTATATGCATATTTTTTTCGAATCTTCTTAGTAGTAAAATTTTTTGCTACCAGATTCCTTTGTTACCTACTTTCTGACACTACACACCTCCGGAAGAGACAGACCATAACTTAGCTTTTGCACATATTATAAGAAATTGGAATGAAAATAAAAAAGAAAGATGGAATTTGTGAAGTTACTGACAAAGGTTTTCTTTTCATCTTTCCATACACCCTCATGAGCACTGTTAGGTTGTCCGTCCTTTATTCGTGACTGCGCTGGCCTGCAGCCATTGGCTCCCTGGTCGAAGGTAGACCTATACTAGCAAGGGAGCAATGACTGGCTGTCACGTCGTTGTTGGCTAATACAGTCACCACCTTGAGAGGGCCAAATATGCATTTCCTACCTCACACATACAACCAACAAGAATATATATAATAAGAGCATCTCCAACCCTATTGTCTTATTAAGTGTTGTGAGTCTTAGGTGGCTCCTATGTGGCATGAGCCACAAGACAATGTCTTGTTTATGTGGCAAAATTATATCTCAAAAGACAATGAGATAGAAAAACTTTCTCCAATGCAAAAGTATTGAGGAGACAATAAGAAGTATTTTTCTCAACTTCCAAGGCAACTCCTCTACTTCTTCAACTTTTTTATAAATATTTCTATTCATAATTGATGATGTGGAGACAAAGTCATTGTCAAGTGCATTGTCTAGATCTAGACAACCAACTTCACATTCTCCTTGCCATGTCATTGCCATATCAACTTCATGTTTTATTCTATATTTGCATTGGAAAAGAATTTTTGGAATGAAAGTTTGTCATTCCTATGTAGCAACCATTTTTTCTAAACTCACAATAGGGTTGGAGATGCTCTAAGAGCAGCCCAACCCAACAGCTTAACTGGTAATTAAAAGAAATTAATGGAACCCAAATTTTACAAGAAGAAGAAGAAGAAGAAGTTGGTACATTTTTTTTCTTCTTCCATTTATTCCAAATGCCAACAACAGGTGAAGCCCCTGTGGCCGCTGGAGAAGCTGCTGCCGGTGGCGGCGTTCCTGGCGCCGAGGTGGAGGCTGGCGGTGGTGACGAAGCCGCTGGTGCAGAAGTCGTACAAGGAGCGGTGGAAGAGGGAGCTGGTGCGGAGGAACCCGAGAAGGCAGGCGTCGGAGCACCCGACGGCCGCGACGGCGCTGGAGATGGAGAGGTGGTCGCGGGGATGGAGGGGAGGGCCGGGGAGCTGGAGCTGCCGCTACTGGTCGTGCACGGGGACCGGGACTCAGTGTGCGACTGGGAATCCGCCGCCTCGTTTTGTAAGTTGGCGGGAAGCGCCGACAAGACGCTGAGGATCCTGCCGGGGACGTGGCACCAGCTGATTGGCGAGCCCGAGGAGAACGTGGAGCTGGGCTTCGGTGTCATATTCTCTTGGCTCGTAGAGCATGCCAAGGCCAAGGAGGGGAATCCAACCTTGCTTAGTTTATTTGATGATACAAAATGAAATTATTGTTCATGCTTTTTTCACGAAATCAATGTTCTTGGATTAATTATATGGATCTCAAACAATTTTAAAATAAGTTGAATTAATTTTAGAAGATATGATATGGGAAAAATTTTGACTCTCGTCTCACTTATTAATATAATTTGTACTTATATTTCATTTTTTTTTTGGTTTACTAGACTCACATTCTACTTTTTGTCACTAAAACTATTTGTTTTTTCACGAAAAATATTTTTGTGACAAAAAGTATAATGTAAGTCTAATATTCACAAAAAAAGTGGAATGTAGGTACAAATTCGTATTAATAAGTGGGACAAAAGTCAAAAGATTCCTTATGATATCAATCAACTCTTAGGCCTCGTTTGGTTCACGGATTCAAGGAATCCGGAAAAGGAAACTTGTTCCTTTCCTTTGTTTGGTAACCACAAATTTGGGAAACACTTTCCTAACATGGGAGAAAATAGGAGGAAAAATGGTTCCTCTCATGACCCATGGGATTCATTTTCCCTCCTCCTTTCCCAACATTAATTACAAACATTATGACAAAAGTAGCCTTGCTTTATTACCTATTTTACCAATTAACTCTTCATTATAATTATGTTGGCATTGGATATTGTTGGAACAATGATATATTTTTCTTTCCTTTCCTACACCAACCAAACATAGGAAAGGAAATTTGATAGGAATTCTACTTTCCCATCCCCATGGAAAATACATGGGAATTGATTTCCTTTCCGTGAACCAAACGAGGCCTTAGTATAAAGGAGAAACTAAGTGAGAAAATAAAATTTATGCTTGGTTTGAGGGTAGGAGGTTAGGAGAGAGGGTTATATGGTTAAGAGGGGTTTGTTCACCTTCTTTTGTCTTTTTTGCAACCCTAAATCAGAGGGCTGACAAGAGAAATTGAGAATTTTATTTAAAAAGTCATAAACATTCCTTATAATTTATTCTATAAAATATTTTTTCTCCTTTTTTTTATTTCAATGTGTTGCTATGTACCTTTCTCATATGTGAAGATATTTTGACAAATTCTAATTATATTTTTAATCAAATTTAATTTTATAACATATGTAATAAGAATATTTTGGTGACTATTATAGTTTTATTAAGCATTCTCTCACTCAAAACTTTCAATATAAACATATCCTACTTAACTCTTCCCCTAATCAAAACAATGTTATATATCGACTCTATCTCACTTAACTTTGCATTATTTTCCCCCTCAATCCAAGCATGCAATTAGTTTGAATGAATTTAGAGGTTTCTCTTTGAGTACATTATATTTACAAAATTGAGAAATTAATCAAAAAAATAAATACAACAAAGATAAAGGAAAGTAAACACACATAAATTGGTTCAACCTTTTTTCATCTTCCATATAGACATGTAATATATATATATATATATAGATATATATATATATAATATATATATAATATATATATATATATATATATATATATAAGGCCCTCCTACTTCGTGGGCTCTGGGATAGTAGGAGATTGGGAATACATGAGTAATTTTGTCTTTTTGAAAATTTCGGATATCAACTTGAAAATATTAAATAGTTGATGGCATCAAGTTGTCGAATAAAAAATTTAGGGTATCAAGTTGTAAAACTGGAATAGTTAATGGTATCAAATTACAATTAAGCCCAAAATAACTATAAAAAAAATAAGGCACATGACTATCATATGTCTATTTTTATTGATTTTTATTCAAAAATATAATAAAATGTAGTTCAGACACTCTTTAAACAAAAAGAAAAAAGTTCGGTCACTACTAGTACATTCTTCATTTACCATCTGGATAATTAACTTTTTATAAAAAAATAGGGAGAGAAAGAGAGAGACAGATAGATATATAGTTTATTATATAATTTATAGCTTTGTTGAAAGTTATGGTTGGAATAGTTCTTTTTTCAACCTTTAAGACCCTAACTAGTTTGTTTTTGTTTTGTTTTTGTTTTTGAGATGAGACCCTAACTAGTTGACATGCAGTACTTTATCTGATTAATCAGTTGGTGCAAAATCATCGAGAGGTTAACTGAATCAATCCAGTCCATACAATATTGCCCAGTAGGCTTATTCATTATTGTATTGAAAATATGACGCAAACATGGGTCATAAATTTTAATATGCACAACAAGCACATACCAAAATTTAACCTTTAATTTTTTAAATGGTGGTCTCCAGGGCCTGCCTCAGCTCATGTAGGTCTGAGGCAAACTCTTAAAATGGACCCTAATGTAAAAATTTTAACTAAAATAAAATATAACCAAAAAAATTGTTGTAATCAAGATTCAAACTAAAGACATCTAGTATGTAAGACTAACATCATAACAACTACACCACAACTCGTTTGAATTAATAGTGGCTCATGGTACATCATTATTATACTCTAGATATGTTTATATTGGTGTCCCTATAATCTTTGGATCTTGGATTGTCATCCAGCCTACCCTGATTCAGTGCCGTCCCTGTGGTCTCGTTATATGAACAGTGCCTCTCCATAACGACACTAGCAGAGCAGTTGGAAGCCAACTTCGAACTTGGACCATGTTCAAATTCACGCTTTATTTATGCAACATCCCCACATTAAATGTAGCATTTCGAAACCATCTTCGTCATCCCTAAATTAACAAAAATCTAATTTTAATGGGAACAACATTTCCACTAGAACCTTGTTCCAGGCTGGAGCACGATCGTATTGGAGTACTAGCCCACTGGACCATGCTGATCCACGTCGCTGTGTCCTACTGGACCACGCGTTGAACCGACGTTAAACGACCTAATGACGTGCAAAAGCGTCCATGCGTACATGAGAAGAGCGTCATCAAAATGTCATATTGTGTCCTTCGCCCACACCTGAATGCCGACGTCCAAGTCTTTGGGGGGAAGAAATGGGTGCGAAAAAAAAAATTTCTTTGAGGATTTGAACATCATCCTCTAGTAAAATATATCGCCATACTAACCACATGGACTATTACTCTCATGTCTACAAGTGAATGTTGACCATTTTCTAGTGTGTATTTCAATAAACCCCAACAATTTTTTGGAATAAAGGTGAAATAGAATTCTCCGATAATCTAATCGTGAAGGTGACAAGAACTACCATTATCATCCACTAACCAGTGGCCACATCTTGTTGAGAATATTTTTTTAAATGCACAATATACAAGGAATACGTGGAGAATCTAAAACAAAAAATAGTTATGGTGGGACAAGATTACCCCTAGAAAAGGATTATACAATTTTACAAGTTCGTCAAAACTTCATAACCCAGAAAAAAATTAGCATATCGCGAGTACTAGAGATTACACTGAATAAAATTTTGGAAAACCTAAGTCAACTTGTTAAAACTAATTAAGTCGATTTTCTCTTAATTTGTACCCCATCATACATGGTTAACCCTTTTAAACAACTGAAAATTGCTGAGATACCCAATTTCGGGGTGGAAGTTTATGCAAATATCCAAAATTATATATTTCTACGTTAAATATTCCAAGATTTCTTTTAGATGCTCTGTATTTACAAAATTGTCATTTTGATAATACCATAACTACCCCTTCGCGCAAATTTGGTCATATATATATGAACTTGAATTCACAAACTCAGATTTGGATTGCGATTTTCGTCTTCTTCTTCTTCACGAGAGATCTGAATTTCATTGCTCTCATCTTCAGCAGAGATTGCAAAGATTGTTCGTAGTTCACTGTACTTTTTCAGTCGAACTCCGATCATCGCGCATCATTATCATCATCATAATCAGCTTCGTAGAGAGATTTGCAGTTTTCCGGCAATCAATCCGACGATTAGGTCAATTGTGGAGAGAAGATCTTCTTCTTCTCTTTCTGTAGATCTTAAAACAATGTGAGAGTTCAGATATGTAGAAATTCATTCATCATCTTCGTAGATCTCAAAATTTTTGCTGAATTTGAATTTGTTATATATGAAGATTTTTAATTGAGAAACGATTAGAGAGATATTTAATCTGGTTCTTTTGTGCGAATATGACGGCGAATGATATTCGTCGTACTAATATGACGGGGAATGGTCATCCTCCGTTCACTTGTCACAGAGAAAGATCATTCTCCGTTCACTTTTACAGAGAACTACCGTTCTCCGTTTCACACATGACAGAGAATAATCATTCTCCGTTATAGTATGACGGAGAATGATCATTCTCAGCGAGTTTTAGACGGAGAATGATTATTCTCCGTGAGTTTTAGACGGAGAATGATCATTCTCCGTTATATTTGAACGAAGAATGATCAGAAATGTGTTGTTCTGGTTTGTGACGTCTTCTGTTTTTATGTTATCGGGGGGGATAGATTCAAGTGGTTTAGTTAATCTTTGTTTCAAGGGAGACCTACTTTCCTGCCGTGTCACTTATGAAAGTACTATAGAATTTTTAAAGCATCAAGTGTGCGATCGATGGACTTCTTTGGATCCACTTTCTTTCGTTTCAAGTTTTTGCATTCTGATGGGACTCAACTGTACGTTGACAGTGATTTTTGGCTTCGGTCATTGTTGGTGGTTTCCACGGTACCCATGACGTAAGCTTTGATATATTTGTGGGACAAGTATCTTCCATGTTCTTCATCGACATCTTTTCCTTGTCAAAGCATTTCCTTGGTACCTTCGTCTTCCTCTTCTAGTTCTTTGAGTAGATGTTCTCCTAATGTAAAGGATAAACGAGTAGTAGAATTTTATGAGAGCTCGATCGATTAATATAGTAAAGAAGAGAAAATTAGATATGTGGCCTGAATCAATTACCGACGTTGGTCAGATTTTTCTAAATGGTGGTGAAGAAGTTAGACACGCTGTTAGAAAGGTATGTTTTGAATCTCGTCATCCATTCCATATTTTAAAATCTGAGCGGAGAGGTACACTGTTTGCTGCAAGAATTACAATACCCATGCTTGTTTGTGGAGTTTCCATGCACTACTAAAATATGATATATTAGCGACGTACTTTAGCGACAGAATAAAATAATGTCGCTAAATATGTACTATAGCGACTCCTTTCTATAGACATCGCAAAACGTCGCTGAATAGCGACGTTCAGCGACAGTAGATAAATTACGTCGCTGAAGAGCGACGTTCAGCGACATATTATTAAAATATGTCACCATATATTAAAATGTTTGCGACGTTTAGCGACGTCGACTCTTGACGTCGCTAACTTTTTTACTTAGGGCAGACTGTTTCTTTTTTTCCCTCACTCGAAAATTAGAAATTTCCTCGAGCTCTTTCCCACCGGCGACCCCTCCCCCCCAGCGACTCCCCCCCCCCCCCTCCCCCGGTGACCCCCCCCCCCCGACGACCCCTACCCCCCCATCGAGCTCCTCCTCCTCGAGCTCCTCCTCCCCCAATCCGAGCTACTCCTCCTCTTCCTCAGGTAAACCCTAACCTAACTCCTCTCATCCTCCTCTCATCTCCTCCCCACACACACACACACACACGGACACACGGACACACCACACACACACACACACACGGACACACACACACACACACGGACACACACACAGCTATTGTGTGTGTTTGAGGGACATTACCAAGTTCATTATTGTATGGCTTAGAAAATGGTTATGAGCAAAGATAGTCTATGTTGTGTGAATAAACAGGAAAATGATGAGTCATATAGGCTAAGTGTGAGCTCGGGAACCTATAATGAAAACATGTATATGTATGTATGAAATTAGAAGGATCAGAGAAATAATGGTGATATGGAAAATCTGTGGGTGTCCTCACCCCCATTGTATAATGATAATAGGGAATATAGCATGGATTAGGACATCCTGGTAAATTTTTGAAAGGATGAGAGGGTGGTGTTTTACTCATTTATAAAGAACGTGAATTTTAAGAGAAACAAATATTTGAAGGTGAGAGGACTGTTATAACTATATGCATTTGTTGGTAGGTTAACTGAAGGGCAGGACTAGTTATGCAGTTGTGTGGTTTCCACCCTATCAGTGAATGCTCGTTGTACAGTCAATAGAACTTGGAATTCTATTTGTATAAGCTCCTTTTCAGAATAACCACTGGAGTGTTGAAAGAATGGACTGGCTGATAGAAATCTTTCTACTCACCCTCCATAAGAGCTGGTGCTCTCTTTATATAGGGGTATGTTTGGATAGTAAAAGAGAGAAAATTAAAAAACTGCATATGCATGTAGTACGTACATATATATTTTATATATGCCTAGAAGCTAAGGTATGAGTCTAAGGTGTTAGGTATGATATTTTATTGATTGTAGTACGTACATATATTTTTATATTTTTGCATATGCATGTAGTACGTACATATGCCTAGAAGCTAAGGTATGAGTCTAAGGTGTTAGGATATGGTTAGAAATTGATTGTCTTGGTTGGTAATGGTTAGGATTAGTGCTCTTAAACTAGTTTTGACCTCGGTTGACCGTTTTGACCAAAAGTCAACGAAAGTCGACCGAAAGTCAAACTTAGCCTAAAAGTGACTAGAATTGACCCGAAACCAAACCAGAGTTGACCAGTTGACTGAAAGTCAACAGTTGGTCAACATTACCCGATGGACCCGACCCAACCCGAGTTCAATTCGATCCTCCGGGCTTGATCTTGGGCTTCATATGTTGAACCCGAGGTCGGGCCGGGCTTGGGCTCGGATTAGGCTTATGATTCATCTGGTTGGGCTCGGGTTGACCTCAAGCCCGACCCAACCCGTCCGAGTTGCACCTACACACGTTTACCAAGTCTCTCTACTAATATACACTAGGAAGTTCGGACACTGCAAATATCGGTATTTCTTCCATGTCTATGTCTAGTGAAGGATAATTGCCTAGACTTAGTCAACTTCACCCAGTTTGACTAGTTTGTCCAAGACATTGACTTAGTCAACTCAACTTCACCCAGTTTGACTAGTTACTGTGCTGAAAATGTGTGTCCATCTTTACAGAATTATTTTCAAATGATATGAATTACTACTTGCGAAATCGTTCATGGATGTATAATCGTCGTCCTGATGATATGTATGGTGTGTGGGATGAGTACATAGCGGGAGTAGAGCAGTTCCTGCAGTTTGCTAAGGCGTTCTCTCAGTACATGGACGGCACCAAAATTAAGTGTCCGTGTGTGAAATATCATAACGTGAAATATTATCCAGAAGTAGAAGTGACATATCATTTGTACTCGAGGATTTCACGTCTAATTACTATCAGTGGACCGTACATGGAGAACTTGTGTCTTTAGCATCAGAGCCGAAGCCTTATGTTGAGCCGTATATGCATGCGGGACCTAATTTTGTTTAAGATAATCATACATACAACGACGAGGTGCGTGAACATGGTTTTCGACGCTGCGGGGCCTAGTTTCGTTCATGATGCAGCTGAGGAGGCACCGAATGTCGATGCTGCAAAGTTCGTGGAGTTGCTGGAGAATGCAAGGACTCCATTGTATCCTGGTTGTGAGGATCATTCACCGTTGGAGGTGGTTACAAGACTGTTGAGAATTAAGTCAGATTTTAACATGTCGTAAGAATGCTACAACCGAGTGTTGGAGTTGATTATAGAGATCTTGCCGGCGGGTGCTAAGTTACCTAAAGACTTCTATCGGTCTAAGAGGATAGTGAGATCGCTCTGGATGGGATACGAAAATCGATTCTTGTCGCAATGGGTGCATGATGTACTACAAAGACGACAAGGACGCAGATGTATGCAAATTTTGTGGTGCTGATCGCTATAAGACAACTAGTACAGGAAGGTCTACCGATACAAGAAGATCGATCGATTCAATGCACTACTTGCCTTTAACGCCGCGGTTGCAAAGATTATTTATGGTGAAAGAGACGGCCGAAAATATGAGTTGGCACATGCGAGAACAGATTGAAGGAGTATTGGATCACCCATCCGATGGAGAAGCGTGGAAGCACTTTGATCGAGTGTATCCTGATTTTGCTTCAGATCCGTGTAATGTCAGGTTGGGGCTATCTTCTGACGGTTTTACTCCTTTTGGTCTTTCGGGATCCCAGTATTCGTGCTGGCCTGTGATTGTCACTCCGTATAACCTACCGCCTTGGATGTGCATGAAGACTCAGTACATGTTTCTAACCGTTATAATTCTGGTCCGAACAATCCTAAGAGGAACATTGATGTGTACTTACAGCCTTTGATAGATGAGTTGAATCAGTTATAGGAAGTAGGCGCTAATACGTACGATGTTTCAGGAAGCAAAATTTTCAGATGAAGGCAACCCTTATGTGGACCATCAACGACTTTTCGGCCTATAGAATATTATCTGGATGGAGCACTCATGGCCGTCTCTTATGTCCGTATTGCATGGACCGTACTAAGGCTTTCCGCTTGAAACACGGAGGAAAACCGTACTTCTTTGATTGTCATCGCAATTTCTGCCAAAAGATCATCCGTTCAGAAGGAACATGAATGCATTCCGTGCTGGCGTTGTAGAGAAGGGTGATCCACCGCCAAGGTGGTACGAGCCACGATATGGAAGGAGGTTAGAGATTTTCCAAGTGCTATCGAAGATCCTACAACTAGGTACAAGTGCGATGGATTTGGTAGAGATCATAACTGGACAAAGATGAGCATATTCTGGGATCTGCCATATTGGAGTACCAATCTGATCAGACATAATCTTGATGTCATGCATATTGAGAAGAATGTGTTTGATAACATAATTAATACTGTGATGGACGTAAAGGAAAAAACAAAAGACAATCCCAAGGCCAGGTTGGACTTAGAAGAAATATGCAAACACCCTGCATTGCATTTGATAGAGGAGAATGGAAAACAGTTCCTGTCGAAGTCAATTTTCTCACTGGACAAGGAGGATAAAGTGTGAATTTGTCGGTAGATCCAGGGCCTAAAATTTCTAGACGATATGTGTCAAATCTGAGAAGATGTGTCGATCCGAAGGAAAATAAATTGACGGGTATGAATAGCCACGATTGTCACGTATTCATGGAGAGGTTAATTCCGATTGCATTTCGAGAATTCTTACCGCAGGCAGTTTGGGATCCATTGACGGAGCTTAGCATATTCTTCAGGGATCTTTGTTCTAAGAAATTGCTCGTTGATCGTCTAGAAAAGCAAGAGAAGAACATTACGGTAACACTGTGCAAGCTAGAGAGGGTTTTCTTCTGGATTCTTGGACTCTATGGAGCATTTGCCGATTCATCTATCCTATGAGGCACGTATTGGTGGACCCATCGAATATCGATGGATGTACCTGTTCGAGCGATATTTGAATCACCTAAAAAAAGGTGAAAAATAAGGCACGGGTCGAGGGTTCTATTTGTGAAGCCTATGTTCTCGAGAAGATTACAAACTTTTGTTCGATGTATTTCAAGCCTCATGTTGCAACTAATAGAACGAAGCTTCCAGAAATGATGACGGAGATCATGAATGTAATGATACAATACTGAAGGTATTCAATGCTCCAGGAAAGCCATCGGGTAAAATAAAGAAGAGATATATGAACGATGATGAGCTAAGGGCTGCTCAGGTGTATGTATTACTCAACTACGACAATGATGAAGTAGAGAAGCTGGAGGGGTAAGTAATTAATACGTCTACATATTTTAATAGTGTTGATTATTATATATACATTAATTGAACGATGTTGTTTTCAGCATATTTAATGATGATGTGAGGTCAGGTAGGCCACACATAACAGAAGAAGAACTAGAACAAGAAATAAGGCATTATTTTCCATCATGGTTGAGTTCATATGTAAGACTTGAGAACTCTGTAATTACCTTTCTGTATATGTACTTGAGAATGAGCTTAATTTTTTTTCGTGGTATTTAGGTCAATCGTCCATATGCAAGACTTGAGAATGAGTCTATTAGAATGCTAGCCAAGGGACCAATTTATGCTGCAAAAATATGGCCAAGCTACTGTGTTAATGGATTTAGGTTCAAGTCAATAACTTGCCCGATCAGAGACAACTTTGTGGATCTCGATTCCACCAAAAACAGCTGTTTGTGTATCAGATCTTCGAACTACAAAGATGTTGATGCGGACAACAATTTCTATGGCATCCTACGGGAGATTGTGGAGCTGAAATATAGTTATGGAATAGAGCCTGCTAAGATTGTGTTATTCAGGTGTGATTGGTTCGATCCGATTGAAGGTCAAGGTTGGAAAGTAGACAAGCACGGTCTTGTGGATATAAACTATCGGCGTCGATATCAAGCCTATGAACCATTTGTCCTATCAAGTCAGGCTCAGCTTGTGTACTTCATAAGTTATCCTAAACGGGGAACAACAAGGTCGGACTGGTGGGCAGTATGCAAGACCAAAGCTAGAAATACCTTTGAAGTTGACGATATAGCTTATCAAGAGGATGAACTACCTCTTGAAACAAATATTATAGAAGTGGACACGATGGAAGTTCCTCATTACACATCTAATTGTGTAGAAGAAGTAGAATTATCTGAAGAGGAAGATGCAGATAAAGTGAAGATGTAGAGGAGAAAAAAGAAGAAGAAGAAGAAGAAGAAGAGCTAAACGAACTAGATAAATTTTCAGAAGAGGATTAAACCTGTACGTTTGTTTTATCATCATATTTGACACTTTAGTGACACTTTTATCATATAAATCTGTGACACTTTAGTGATACTTTTATCTGTGACTATGAGTTTTTTAAAAATCTGTGATGTCTATCATATAAATATGTATATTTGTTTTATTGTCATATGTTATTATCAGGTATGACTAGACCAGGAAGACGACACAGAGGATATTATATTAGGCAGTCCCGTCTGCCTCGGGCTGGGGATACAGATTTCGTACCCTCATCCTCATCTTCGAGTACGCCAGTGTACTGTTCTGTTCCCGGTCCATTACCGGGACAGGGGTAGTTCAAGCAGGTTGGCGACTCCTCCCTCGTCGTCCAGCATTCCTGATCCCGCGTCCAGCATTCCTCCCGCGTCCAGCATTCCTCCTGCCGACTCCATGGGGAGAGCCAACGCCGAGCATATGGAGGACGGCGATTAGACTGATCCTGCCCAGGCAGGAGGTAAGAGCGACCCTCCATGCGCTCCCCCGGACGAGACGCGTATGGAGATTTGGACGTAAGTTAATTAGTTAATATATTTCTCAAATGATTATATGTACATATATATTCATGAAATTTATTATTGTATAGATATCGGCCTCCTGCAGTACAGAGACAGCTGGAGTTATTTCTGAGGCAGAACTATGGTGGGCCTTGTATTAACTACTCAGATGCTCCCGCAGATAGGAAGATTTTTTGGTTGGTCCACTTCAAGGTAAAAAATTTGTTTAATTTTAAATTTTAATACTCATTTGTGTATATTATACAACTTTTCTATTATACTTCTTGTAGAGGACCTATTTCTATCCACCACACCGGGCGGCAAAGATCGAGGCCCAGTTTTCTGCCGTCGCAGGTAAGCTCATCCGTGATGCGATCCACGACTAGAAGTCGCGTGATCGCTCCGGAAAGCCGATCCATGGTTGGATCACGCCAGAACAGTGGACTGCGATAAAAGCTAGATTCGGCGAGGCCAAGTACCAGGAGCGGTCTGACAAGGCCAAGGTGGCACGGTCGAGCGCCAGCAAGTGGTGTGGTGGCTCCATTCCGATGACGGAGCATTTTCGTCGTCTAGTACGTTTCCTATGACGGACATCATTTTATATATAGTTGGATAGAATGTTTAATACTAATAATAGATAATATATTTTAACAGCTAAAAAAGGGTGAGGACCCCAACATGGTGACCGTCTTCCTGGTCACCCATCGGAGGGCTGGGGAGCTCATTGACGAGAGCGACGCAGGCATATATGTTCTATTCTTTATATTAATTTACTATAATTTAGAAAATAGGAAAATAGATATCAATATAGACTTTAGCAAACACTTAGACGTTAGCAAACATTGTTCTAGGTCGAGTTTCTTCGGCTACAAGAGGAGGCGGCTGCTGCTGCTAGTGCGTCAACAGAGGAGGGGCTGGTACTTCCTCCCAGTCGCCTACAGCTCCATCGCCGGACGACCTCTGGATGACCGCCGTTGGTGGTCTTCAGAAGGGTACGTACTACGGTACGGGATCCTACGGCGCCTATTTGGCTTCAGAGTCATCCCGGGCCCCCTCTGTCAGTGCGCAGTCTCCAGCTTCGCAGACGTCATCACAAGCTCAGGATATTATTTGTAAGATCGACGAGCTGCGTCGCGAGTTGCAGCAGCAGATTTCTGATCACCATACCGCAGAGCGACGATCCGACGATCCGATGATCACCGGACGATTTGATGCGGTCGAGTGCAGTATACAGGAGCTGATGAGTCTGCAGCAGGCTACAGCTGCCAGCTTGCACATGCTCACCGAGTCTACGCAGTACACAGAGCGTAGACAGGTCGAGTTAGAGGGATCACAGAGGACCATGTCTGCCTCACTCACTCAGGTACATACTTCGATTGAGGAGAGTACTCGGAAGATGGTGAGTACCCTTGCTGCGCATGCTGAGCGACTGCGAGAGCTGGAGCAGATACGTCC
The DNA here is from genome assembly GCA_029216955.1 of Iris pallida. NCBI lineage: Eukaryota > Viridiplantae > Streptophyta > Magnoliopsida > Asparagales > Iridaceae > Iris > Iris pallida. Next base: position 1,568,790 of record JANAVB010006596.1, on the reverse strand, counting down.
TCCCGGTCTATCAACGACGCCGACTCCAGACATTGCACTGCCTCCTACTGCCCCTACGGTGCAACTCACACAGGAGCAGTATGAGTACATGCTATCTCAGATGCGCAGCAGGGGTCCTTAGTGATTTTATTGATTTTTTTATGAGTTGTATGTATTAGCCCTATGGGCAAATTATTTATTGGTACACTTTTGTTTATACACTTGGTGGGAGACTTTTTATCATCTTCCATTTTTATTTGACTCTATTGGATGTTTGTGATGATGTGTGTCTGTGAAGTGTAGTATGCAGGATTTGAATATATTTATGTTTGTGACGCGGGATGTGTCTGTGATGATGTTTGTTATGAGTTGTATGTATTGGCCCTATGATGTGTCTGTGATGATGTTTGTGATGATACAAAGTGCAGTGTAAAGCGTAAAGTGCAGTGTGCATGATTTGAATATAAAGTGTAGTGTGCAGTGTGCAGGGTTTGAATATAAAGTGCAGTGTGCAGGATTAGTGTTTAAACTGTATAAAGTGCTGAATTTTTTAAACTGTATATAAAGTGCAGTGTGCATGATTTGAAAACTGTATTTTATTTTTAATTTTAATTTTCCAGCATGTTAGCGACAGATTACGACGTTTGGCGACGGATTTACGATGCGAAAGTACGTCGCAAATATGTATCTGGATGTCGCTAACTGCGACGGGCCGTCGCTAAACGTCGCCTAGCATGCTGACATGGCAAACCTTGCCATGTCACCACATGCGAGGAATAGACATCGCTATATTGGCGACGTACTATAGATGTCGCCGAACGTCACTAAGTTTGCGACGTTTTAGCGTCGTAGACTATTCGTCGCAACAGCGACGATTGGCGACGAACTCTTGATCTGCGACTAGCTTTTCGGTGACCTGTTTATTCCGTCGCTAATTACGTCGCTAAATTGATTTAGTGACGTATTTTTACTTATTAGCGACGTTTTTGGACGTCGCTATTATGACTCATTCTAGTAGTGATGCTATATCTATTTCGGAAGATAATCAAAATTTTGAGTTAAAGAGGTATGTGGGGGAACACAATTGTGGAGCTGGCTATATGGATAAAGGTCATCTAGTTATTCCAGCAAAATTTGTGAAAAATTTGGTTAGTGACATTGTTCGGATGGATCCTAAAAAGTCGACAAAATCAGTTGTCGACGAATTCAAGACTACGGTTTATCTCTTACCTACGGGCAGGCATACCACGGCATTAGGCTGGTGCACCAAGAAATGTATGGAGATGCTGTTAGAGTTTATAGCGACTTGTGTTGGTATGTCGACAAGGTAAAGGAAACCAATACTGGTTCCGTTATCGACTTTCAGAAAGATGATACGACAATGATGTTTCAGCGACTTTTTCTTTCATATGGGGCTTGCGTCGAAGACTTTCAATACTGTCATCCGATGCTATATTTGGATGCGACTTTCCTTACAGGGAGGTTTAGAGGTTGTTTGATGTCTGCTACAGCGAAGAATGGTAACCAACAGTTCTACCCTCTTGCTTATGGTATAATCTCGGGCGAAGATGGCGACAATTGGGAATGGTTCATTAAAAATCTCAAAAATATTGTTGGATGTAGTAGGCGTATCGTCTTTCTTTCAGATCAAGTCATCGGTTTAGTTTCTGAAGTTTCTAAAGTATTCCCTACTGCTTACCATAGCTATTGCTATTATCACATAAAGAATAACATACCGCTGAAGGAGAAAGGAAATGAAATGTGTATATGCATGTACTTGAAGCTTGAAGGCAAGCAGTATATGCTTTACACCAGGTGTGTAAACTAGACATATATACGCAGCTTTTCTCTGCATTTTTTATTATTTTAACACGAAGAATGACCATTCTCTGTGTAATTCTCACGGGGAATGTTTGTTCTCCATGTTGCCTAGCACGGTGAATAGTATGCTCTGTTATTGTCGAACGGAGAATGACCATGGTCAGTTTTTTTTCATGTGCTTGTGCCTTGACTTCCTTCTTTCTTAATTTCTTTTTTTTCTGTATAAAGGTGGGTATAAACAAGCAGTTAAGAAGATTTATTATCTAAATTGTGGTCATGTTGTGACTAGGATGGATAAACAAAAACCTGAACATTGGTCAAATGCATTCTTTCCCGGATGTAGATATGGCGAGGTTGCTTCTAGTTGTGTGGAGTCATTCATTGCATGGATAAAGGCTGAGAAGAAAATGTCTATTTTAGCACTTGTAAATGTTATCCGAATGAATATGATGAAGATGATTTCAGATTGCCACAAGGATGCAATTGATTTCAATAGCAAATTTACTCCATACGCCGAGAATATGCTGAAGTAGCTTACAGATGATGGCATGTCTTATAAGATATATCGATCTGGTGATTTCGAGTTTGAGGTGATGGCAGATACTTCCTCCCACCTGGTGAATCTTCTTGATTGGCATTGTAGTTGTCGTAGATGGAAGGTATATGGATTCCTATACAGCTATACAATCCAATGCATCAGATTTGGTTCAGACAAATTCGTTTACGATTTTGTGGAGCAGTATTGGATATCAGATTTCTACTAGACGCTATATTCATATGCAATTCGTCCAGTTCCAGATTGTGAAAAATGGTTTGAAAATAATCTCACTGATTTGGTTCTACCCCATATTCCAAAACAGGGCTCCGACCGACCAAAGGTGGACCGTTATAAGAGCAAATATGAGAACAAGGGAAAAGAGAAGAGGAAGATGAGGTGCCAGAATTGCCTTGAATTAGGTAATCACAATCACATCACTTGCCCTCCCCTCCACGTGCTGGTACGGGGGTCGAGGGGGCAGTGCCCCCTCGTTAATACACATACATATATTCTTTCTTTATATAATTATTTTTTGAATACATTTCTTACATTTTTATATCAATGGTGCTATTTTGAAGTCTGTTATATCTACTTTTTCATTTTTTGACAGCATAAAGGCCATTCTCCGTCATTCTAACACGGAGAATGGCCTTTCGCCGTATTATTAACACGGAGAATGACCATTCTCCGGCACTTTAACAACGGTGAATGGTCATTCGCCGTGAGTTTTACACGGAGAATGGCCATTATTCGTGATTTTAGTATAAAAGACAACGCAGACATTACAAAAGACGTAGACACAGAATAATAAAATTTGAACAGAAGATATAGAAAAAAGTTTTTTTATTATTATGTCTACAAAGGATTTATTACAGCTTCAGAAAGACTCATACTGTCCTTCTACAAAGGATCTATTACAAAGATTCATACTGTTCTTCTACAAAGGATCTATTACAGATTTAAAAAGGCCTAAAAAAGTCTACTGTGGGGTTAATCTTCACAGAAGTGCAACCCTTATTTTCTTGGTGCACATACTAGAAGATTGATCTCCATCAAAGCGTATTCCTCCTTTATTGTATACGCAACCCCGAATCCCCGAATGAGCAGGACAGTACACAACCTGTGGCTCTTCAAGCATAACGGGCTGTTGGATCGTTACTGGAAGGGCATAACATGACCCCCAACTTTTTGACAAACACGAGGACTGCCAAGATGTTGTCCAGGTTCGAACAAGGAGCTCCAATGCATCTCGAGACTCACTACTATGTGTTCTTCTACAATGATATAACTCTTTTGAACGAAGAGATCCATAGCCAACAGCCGACTGATGCCAGGCCAGTGGCCTCTTAAAGCTAAGTCAGGATCGTGCATAGTGGGAATGCTATGAAGATGATGGACTTTTCTCCTCAAGATGATAGCTTTTCTCTAGGCTATACACTACTAAAATACAGCAAATTGGCGACGGAGGATTAGCGACAGATCGTATCCGTCGGCCTTAGCGATGGCCTCGCGACTACTTTGTGACTGGCTACCGTCAGAAAGCAATAGATATTTTTTTAGTTTTTTTGCGTCAAAATCAATCGCACATCCGTCGCTAATTTGACGAAATATTAGCGACGGATTCATGTCCGTCGCTAATATGTCGCACATTGTGGCGGCAAAATCTGAAATAAATGGCGCGCTAAATTAGCGTCTATGTGCGACGGACGTTCCGTCGGTAATCTAGTTGGTATTTAGCGGCTACCTACCGACGGATAGATCCGTCGGTAATCCGTCGCTAAATACTGTAACCTAACTTAAATTGACTGACGGAGGGGGGAAATTTTTCATTCCCTCCAAAAAACTCTCTCTCTTCCCTCTCTCTCTCTCTCTCTCCGACGAGCTCTCTCCGACGGGTCACATTCTCCGACGAAGCTCTCTCCGACGGGATATCTCTCTCTCAGGTATGCTCTCTCTCTCCTCTCCCCCCCCTCTCCCTCCCCTCTCTCTCCCCTCCTCTCTCTCTCTCTATTTAGGGTTTCGGGTTGGTGGGGGGTCGGCTGTCGCTGGGGCCGGCGGGAGGGAGGTTTTGAGGCGGGGACAGGGTAGGGTTTAGGGTTTCGGGGCAAGGGTGTTCGGGTGGGGGCGGCTGTTTCGGGGCCGACGGTGATGGAGGGAGGGAGGGGACGGGGGGTGGATGGTGTTGGGTGCGGGACGGGTGAGAGAGGGGTGAGGGAGGGGTGGGTTTGCTGTCGGAGGGGGAGGGGTGGGGTGGGGGTTTGCTGTCGGGGAGTGAGGGGGGGGGGTGGTGTTTTCTGTCGGGTAGAGGGGGTGGGGTAGGGGTTTACTGTCGGGGGGGGAGGGGGTGGGGGTGGGTTTTGCTGTCGAGGGGTGTGGGAGGGGGAGGGGGGTTTGTGTCCGCGGGTAGGGAAGGGGGTAGGGGATATCGTGGTTTCGGATCGGACCATTCCTATGAGTTCGGTGGTTTCGAATCGGTGTATCGGATCGGGGAGGGGTATAGGTGGTTTCGGATCGGACCAATCCTATGAGTATCGGATCGAGGGAGGGGGGTATCGGAATCGGAATCGGTATCGGACCGATACTGACCGATACCGGTACAGTTTGGCAAAATAGGTCGAAATACAAAGAAGAAAGTCCTCAAATGGAAGGAAAAGAGTCAAAACTCCTCACCATTGGCAACCCTATTGCATCGAGTTCTTATTTGATGCCTCTACACTATTTAATGCAACTTAGAGGGTTTACAATGCATATCCTAATTGCTAATAAAATACTAATTCATAATACTCATTTTACTGATCCAAAACACCAACACAAGACACTCATACAACTGAACACTCAAAACAGTACACATGTCCTCACTGATTGTAGGACTGACACCAACTAATATCCTTCTCTTCATGACAGTAGCCCCATTCTCTCTTCATTTCTCGATCTTACAGATGCACCCATGACCCGAGGACGGCACGTCGTTTGAGGGAAATACTGAATGCTGAGGTGGCTCCTTCCAACTGTTAAGGAGGAAGTGGCACCGGTAGCTAGTGAGACCGGAGTTCTATTCATCCAGCACCGGTAGCTAGTGAGACCGAGAGTTCTATTCATGCAGCACTTGCAAGGGACTACATCTCTCCTAACGCCGTCGATCCCACTTATTCGAGGTGGTTGCGTGATCATATCACTGAGTGTTTGCGTGAGCTACGTGGTTCTTATTAGCTATTACTGAACTTATTTGTATTTGACTATTTGTATTGGTTTGTTTTTGTATTTGACTATTTGTATTGGACTACATATATGAATTAGTACTGTGTCAATCTCTGGATTGTATTGGACTACGACATGGTGATCAGGACATAGTTCCTGCAGCCATTCGACTGGCGAGGCAGAAACTATGTAGCCGTAGATAAAGTTGACTGTCCTTCGACCCTCATCCCTCGGCAATGATGATACGACAACCTATCACTATATCTTATATAGTAGTAGATGATGTTTTAGTATTGCATTATGTGAGTTCATCTTGATTCTGTTACATTCTTCAGATACTAGATACTAGATTCGATAAGAACGTATACTACACCATATGTACAGAACATAGATGATTCACACTAATGTATGCTAGAATGGACTTTGGGTTGTGTTTTGAGCCATCCGTTCTCACACTTAAAACACATGAATTAGAACTGTGTGTCAATCTTTGTTTTGTATTTTCGGCGAACCCAGGGATTGGATTCTGTATTTTGTATTTGGATTCTGTATTTTGGCTCCAGCTCCAGCTCCATTTGTATTAATCTACTGCGACATGGTATCAGGACATAGTCCCTGCAGCCATTCGACTGGCGAGGCAGAAACTATGTAGCCGTAGATAAAGTTGACTGTCCTCGACCCTCATCCCTCGGCAATGATGATACGACAACCTATCACTATATCTTATATAGTAGTAGATGATATTTTAGTATTACATTATGTGAGTTCATCTTGATTTTGTTACATTCTTCATATACTAGATACTAGATTCGATAAGAACGTATACTACACCATATGTACAAACATAGATGATTCACACTAATGTATGCTAGAATGAACTTTGGGTTGTGTTCTGAGCCATCTGTTCTCACACTTAAAACACATGAATTAGAACTGTGTGTCAATCTTTGTTTTTGTATTTTCGGTGAACCAGGAATTGGATTCTGTATTTTGTATTTTGGATTCTGTATTTTGGCTCCAGCTCCACCTCTGTTTGCAATAATCTACGGTACGACTTGGTGATCAGGATATAGTCCCTGCAGCCATTCGACTGACGAGGCAGAAACTATGTAGCCGTAGATAAAGTTGACTGTCCTCCGACCCTCATCCCTCGGCAATGATGATACGACAACCTATCACTATATCTATATAGTAGTATATGATGTTTTAGTATTACATTATGTGAGTTCATCTTGATTCTGTTACATTCTTCATATACTAGATACTAGATTCGATAAGAACGTATACTACACCATATGTACAGAACATAGATGATTCACCCTAATGTATGCTAGAATGAATTATGAAAGATTTCCAGTTACATCTGGTTATTGGTGAGTACATGATGACATAGTAATTCTGTTAGTCTTTGATACAGATTTTTACTCTCTTGCTACCAACGTCACAACTTTTCAGTGCTGCTCCCTCTAATGATGATGAACGCAAATATCAAAGACCCCCCTCTCCTTTCTCACTCTTCACAGTTCTCACAACAGGAAGGTTCAGTGATTTCTAGTTCTCTTCCATCCATGCTCTGGACCCATCTGCTCCTCCCTACTTCCATTCTTCTTATTTGACTCTCTCAGCCACATATATCCCAGCTCAAGTGTAGAGTCGGGAGAGAAGAAGTGGACAGGAAGAGGAGGGGGAACCAGCACAGCCGGCGGCATAACCTGGAGGAAGTACAGAGGTTTTGCGGGAGGTGTCGACGATTTTTCCAGGATGGTGTTGAGGAGCAAGTGTAGAGTCGACCGAAGGAGCCTATCTGGCTGTGCTGGTTCCCCCTCCTCTTTCTGCCTACTTCTTCTCCCTCCGACTACTCACTTGAGCTGGATATCATATGTGGCTGAGAGAGTCAAATAAGAAAAAGGGAAGTAGGGAGGAGCAGATGGGTCCAGAGCCATGGTGGAGGAGAGGAGAAGGCTCCCAAGACTTCCCGAGGTGGATATCATATGTGACTGAAAATTTGATAAAATTCTTATTTATTTTATAATTTGAGTAAATTTCTTTATCCTATATGAAAATTTTTGTTGTCAGAGATGGCTCCCAAGACTCCCCGAGGTGGTGCTGCTAACCGAGGAAGGGGCCGAGGCAAGGAACACTTGGAGGTCGACACAGGAAGTCCCCGTCGTCAAACAAGAGCTGGTGACTGTTAAGGAGGAGGTGTTACCAAAGGTCGAGGTCAAGGAAGAACCGATGACCATCAGGAAGAGATTGCTCCCAAGGTTGAAGTTAAGGAGGAGCCACCGTCAGAAAGTAATAGTATCGGGACCGACCCTCCTGTCCCTACAGAAGACCTCAACCAGATTGAGCCTTCGTATGCAAAGTGGCTGATAGAATGGTACATGCCTCAACGCAACTATGATCCCTGGCTGTGAGGATTCATCGTCTGACTTGCGATCTTTTCTGAGGCATTGTGTTGGATTATTTATGTTTGGATATTTTGCAAAGTGGCTGATAGAATGGTACATGTCTCAACGCAACCAGATTGAGCCTTTGTATTTGTATTGGGTTGTTTATGTTTGGATATTTTACTGTGTATGTTGGGATAGTGTGTTGGATATTGTGTTGGATATTTTGTTGTTGGTCATTGTGTTGGATATTTTTTGTGTATGTTGTGATAAATTGGATGTTTGGAGATATTGTGTTGGCAATATGGATATTTGTTGGATATATTGGATGTCGGATATGTTATATTTGTGTATGGTGGATGCTGAATATGTTATATTACAGGGAATAGTCTCTTTCCTGTAATTTTTTTTCAAAAATTTCAGTTAGCGATGGATTACCGACGGCTTGCCGACGGACTTTTACAGGTAGCGACGGATTACCGACGGGTTACCGACTGACATTTGCAGCTAGCGACGGTTTCTTGACGGATTATCCGTCGGCCTATTTCTGGAAAAATTATGCAACGGAAGAGCGACGGACCGTCCGTCGCTCATATTCTGGAATATATGGAAGATTTCCAGAAGGGTGGCGACGTAATATCCGTCGTTATTCCGCCGCTAATCCGTCGAAGATGGCGACGCTTTGAGCGAAGGATATTGCGTATCAGAAACACTCGGATACACGGTTAGCGACGATTTAGCGACAACTTTTTCGTCGCTAATTTTATGAATATATTTAAAATTTAAACTGTCGTAGTTGACGGGAAGCCGTCGGTACTCCATCGCTAAAAGTTTTTATTTTGCCAACGGAAATTCGTCGCTAATTAGTCGCAGAGCGGCGGACTAGCGACGAGCTAGTTTTAGCGACGAGGTTATTCCGACGAATTTTTTTAGCCTGTATCCGTCGAAAATCCGTCGATAATGGGAATTACCGACAGATTTCCGACTGTCACGACCCGCACCTAGAGTAAGGGCACGAGACGTGGGTACGTCCAACCTACGCGCAGTGTCGGCGGTAGAACGCTGTCCTAGGTCTCATGTATCTAACAGTATAAGACTAAGCAGTTTACACTCCCCGAATGGGGGTGACATAGCAAATGTAAACTCAATCACATCTAAGGTAGAGCATAATGGAAGATAGATAAAACATGAAATCCACAAGATATACATCAGATAGAAGTCTAAGTGTCTAAGATACACAACCCAGAAATATCTCAAATCTCAAATACAGTAATCCATAATACAACTCAAGACAACTGAAAATAAGCTATAAGCAAAACCCTAGCTATCTATACAACCTCTACTGTGTCTCTCTAGGCTAGCAGGCAACCTCCAGGCTATTTGTAAAATTTATCAACAGGTCCAGTCAGGACAGGAGCGAGTACAGTACATCTCAATAGATCATAGCAGGTTAGAAATATAATCATGCAGTAAAGTAAGATACATGACTGAAGAAATACAGTATGTAAACAGAGGAGAACTGTAATAGAAATATCTACTATACATAGAGAACTAACAGTGGCTAGTGAGTCAAGTACAATATAGACATGTAAATGGCATAGGAGATTCTGATGCTACACTACGGAAAGATTCTGATGCTACACTACTTGGATAATATTACATGTCTACTTCTACTCCCCCATACCCCCAATCAATACACAAGGATCCAACAGGTTTGTTATGATTCCATGCAATGGCCCACAAGGGGTGATACATGGATGCCCATAAATGGGTGATTCTAGAAATGCCCATAAATGGAATTCAAGGAGACTCTGTGATCATGAGAGTACATGTCACAAGTGATCATTGAACCAAGAAGCATAGTGATACACAATGTAAGTGAAACGCACAAACTTGTAATATCCGATGCTCCTGAAGGATAACATCTCAAGAAGGGATCGATATAGTACCAATCCGTGTTACCAACGTGACAGTATCAAGTAAAGTAATTTAAAGCAGAAAATAATTCTAAGCAGGATATGAAATGATCAGAGAATGTACTCGCCTTGAATGGTTGGAGTCGACGTGCGGCACGAACGTGTCGACACGAGATAGGTACCATGCTAAGTTCCATAGAGGGTCCAAGACGACGACACGGCAGTCCCAATGAGTCCAAATAGCCTAGTTTGGTATATAAAAGTCTAAAATCAGGGTTTGGTACGATAATCAAATCAAGAAATACAAAATGACTTAATAGTCGCGATTATGAATAAAATATATATAACTAATATATATCTAAGAAATTATGGAAATTATTTGTAAGGTCAATATATATATCACAAGTATGCATATTCAGATAATAGTTGAAAATTGAAAACTAGTAGTCCGATAAATATATTTTTGTACCAAGAAACATTCACATTAAGTAGGGTAAAATACTATAATAATAATTCAGGTCAAAATTTTACTAATACTATTTTAGAATACAATTATATATTTTTATATAATTTCCAAGTAAGTAATTACGTTAATATAATAATACCAATAAAAAATAATAATAATATAATATATAATATATTAATAATAATAATACCATCATTATATACTATATATATATATATATATATATATATATATATATATATATAATAACCAATATACATTACATTAAACAATATACATTTATTATACTAATAACATTATATTAAACAATACATTATATAATAAACGAATATAATTATATATAAACTAATATACATTATTTATATACTAATATACATTATTATAAAACTAATATACATTATTATAAAAATAATATATATTAACTAATATTACTAAAGGGGCTGATCCCCATTAAATACATAGGAATGGGGGGGGGGGGGGGGCTCAGTTATGATCCCCATTAAATTTCCTAAAGGCTAATCACTAAAGAGAGAAGGCGAAAAGGGGGCTCACAGCGGCGGTCGGCGGAGGGTTCGGCGGAGGGGTCGAGCGCGGGGTTCGCCGGCGGAGCGGCTGTGGATGACCGGAGTGGGTCGGTCCAGGCGGGTCTCAGCGGCGACAGGGCGGTTGTCAGTGGCGGAGGTGGCGACGAGCGGCATGATCGGTCGGAGCGGGTCTCAGCGGCCACCGGCGGAGGAGGGGATCCGTCAGCGGGGCTCGCCCGGGCGGCGACGGAGGACGCGGGGCGGCGCAGGTTCTCTCTCCCTCTCTCTCTCTATGGATGGTAGCGGTGGTTATTGGTGGTGATGGTGGCGACTATGGCGATTTGGGGGCCGGTGGTTGGGGAGTGATGGATCTGATGGTGGCGGTGGTGATTTGGGGGCCGGTGGTTGGGGAGTGATGGATCTGATGGTGGCGGTGGTGATTTGGGGGCCGTGGTTGGTTTCAGGAGGAGGCCGGAGGTGGCTGTGGTTTCTCGGTGGTGCCGGCCGGATTGTGGCCGAGGGGACGGAGGCGGCAATGGTGAGGGTGGTGGTGGTTTACAGTGGGGCGGTGGCGGTGATGGGGTTGGGCCAGTTGGCCGGGGGGGCTGCCAGGAATGGCAGTGGTGGTGGATCGATGTCGAGGAGTTGTCGGGTTGTCGGGGTGGTAGGGATGACGGCGAGGTGGTGGTGGTACGGGAGACGTGGCCGGAAGGAGGTGGTGCTGGCTGGCGGCTATGGCCGATGTGGTCGGAATGGTAGGCAACAAGGGTGGTGGCGTCTGTGGCAATTTCTAGTGATATGTGTAGGGATTTAGGGTTTGGGGATTTGTGTGTGGGTTTTGGGGAAGTGTAATATTTAGGGGAGTGGAGAAACCCTAACAAATTATAAAATGTAATAGAAATTAGGAATAATTAGTGGAAAACTAACATACTAACATTAATGCTAACTGCTAACATATTGATAGTGATTAAATTAATTAGTTAATTACTGCCAGTAAAATCACTAGCTAATTTAAATTAGAAATTGCTATAGCAATATTTTGTAAATAAATATAAGGAAAAATCAACTTCAAAAATATCGAAAAATGAATTTGTTAAATATTATTTTCTTTTAAAAATTAAATATTTATAACTTATTGATTTTAAGGAATGGACAGAAAATTCCAGTAGGATAAAATCACATAAAAAAGTAGACCAAATCAACAGGGACCGATAGCAATCACGGTCAAAAATTATTTTTCTCAAAATTAGAATTTGTAGTTTTTCGAGATTCAGAAAATTGAGAGTTTTGAAAAAATACAAAATTCAAAAATCCAAGAAATTGGTTAACGGAGGTTACAAATCTACCCTCCTTAAAGAAATTTCGTCCTCGAAATTAAGGATTGGCAGGGAAGTTAAAACATAATAGAAATTTAGGCAATAACTCAGACACGATCAAAAGGCAACGACCATGGCACGATCAAGATAATCAACTCGAAATTGTTTAAACACGACTATTGATTTGATACGATAGAATCATAGTATGGTCGAATCAACTAGGCACGATTTAGAACGAAGATTCAGTATCTTAGGCACGACTCGAGTCACGACTAATATAATCAATTGTTGTTTTGGTTATGATCAAGGTAGGGTCCAATCTGAGTATAGCACGACCAACAGAATCTAGGCTCTAGGTCGTATAAGCACGATCAAGATCCAAGCTTGGTTATGAATGGTGATGAAATCATGATTTCGGAATTAAGGTCCTTATAGGCACGATTTAGGAAGGAACTCAAGTCATTTAGGCACAGTAGAAATGTGTTTAGACATGGTCAATTTTCGATTCTAATATGACTAATTTTGTAGTCACACCAGATGATTGTGATCGAAAGTCGAAATTCTTAGGCGCAAATTAGAGCAGAGTAACAAAATTAAATCTAGTCATTTTTAGGAGTGATAACTGGACACGAATGACTAGAGAATCAATCATTTAGGCACAATGGGAATATTTATTCCGACAAGATCATAACTCAAATTTATGACATGACAAGGTTAACAACCAAGTCAGATAGTCGTGATCAAGAATAAAAATTTTCAAGCACGATTCAGAGGCAAAATCGGTACGATAGTCATGGTCGTCAAAATCCCGACCATGAATTTCATAGTCGTCTAGTCATGCCAGGTCATTTAGGCACGAACAATCATGAGAATTTCAGATGATATTAGGAAATCAAATCATGGTCAGAAAACATTTTAGGCACGAGTGTAAAACCCAAACGTGATAAAATCAAAATTCGACACAATCAAGATAAGGTCAGTCTAACCTTGGTCAAATAGTATTTAGATATGATGAAGAGTATGGTAGTAGCGTAGGCATAACCTACCATCAATTTTCGGTACGATCAAGAATAGTATGAAGCTTAATCATGGTTGGAACGAAATTTAGTCAATTCAAGAATAAATCAGAGTTTACGCACAAGTGATATTGGTATCGAAGTTTGATTACGATCAAAATTAAAATATTGACAAGATGAAGAATAAGGCTAATCAATATTTGAATTTAGGTTCAAAAAATTTGAAATCAAGATTTTTGAGCACGAGCAACATACTAATAGAGATCCAGGTCACGATTAAATTTAAATCAATTGAGTACGGTCAATGATCAAGACTATTGGTACGATAAGGGGTACTATTCAAGGAAAATCAAAATCAAAATTTTAAGAACGAATGTCAATAGCATTGAAATCCAATCACAATAATATTAAAAATTTAGTCGCAATACGATCTAAGTTGATCAATTTGGAAAAATCAAGATTTGGGCAATAGGGAGGACAGGTTCATCAAAGTCTGAGAACGAGCATACAAGGATGGAGATTCAGGTCACAATCAAATTTAATTCAATTGAGTACGACCCAAGATATTAATACGATAAGAAAAGATGAGCAAGGTCGATTGGTCGTGATTAAGGGAGTTAGATTCAATGATATTGAAAACCTTTTAGGAAAACAAGAAAATTTCATAAGAAGTCAAGTTAATCTCTCTCTAATACCATCAAGCTTATCATTTGCCAAATCATATTTTTATCACACAAGTCCCAATATGAAAATCAACCTTTATGACTATCATCGAAATTTTATAACCTTCAGTCATCTAAACCTTTACCATGATCACCATAGACAAAATTCTAACTTCTAAACATTTCCCACGAAGCATACCCCTCTTATTTAGGAATCAACACTTATTTATTTAATCAAATTTCCAAATTCCTTCACCTCGTTCTAAATTAGATCTGAAACCTCTAAATCCAGTTTATGAAACCCTTGTACTTGTTTGAATCAAGTCTCGTATTTACTCATCTATAATACCACTATGTCATACAAATTTTATTCTTATTTATAAATTAACCTTCATATTTTCTTCAACGTTCACTTCAAATATTATCCTTTTGAATTCTACAATTTTTTTTCCTCCAATCATCTAAAATAATTCCTGTAACTCAAAATCCTTGTGTTCTCTCTGTTTCTAGTCACCCTCTTACAATATCTAGTTCAATTTCGTATAATCATTGAATAAAATAAATTCTCTTTTTCATTACTAAATTTCTACATAGCCTCAGAGTAAAAGTTCCCGAAAATCAATAACCAAGATTTTCTAAGTTCTCAAAACTAAGTTGACCTCGAATATCCTCATTAGTTATGAAATACATCTATGTATTATTCATAACCAAATTTTTTGTGATTGTTTCTAAATTGATAACATTTATCCCTCGATTTCATTCTAAACCTTTACCACATCTCCATTTCAAATTTTTCATATTTGACATCCAACATTTTGATTCCTACAAAATCATCATATGATAACCAATTACGTCATTTTTGACCTAGATGATTCACGTCACTTCCTCAACATTTCTCAGGTAAAAACGATATGAAGATTCAGGGGTTCAAAGTACAGCTGACAGAATTTGTTACGAGACGGAATTGATATAATCAGGACAGTTATATAAGACAAGGAATGATGGTAATAAAAATATTGGTAGGAAAAGAATGATAATAGAATTTGTTCTTCTTTTCTTGTTTAAAAGAGGGAACCATTTTGAAACCAGAACTATAATATCAAATCCAAAATAAGGCCTAACAAAAATCATTGATTCATTGTATTATGAAGAATTTTATAGCAAAAGTTACAAAAGGTTTATAATAACAGCTAAAGCTACTCCTACTCCTAAGTTAAATAATGAGAAGCAAAACAAAAATGACCAATAATTCTTTTTCTGAAAGACTGAACAAAAGTAGAGAATACATGTTCAAAAGTTTCTAAGGTACAATCTGATAACCATATACGTCTATCCAAAATTATGGTACTCTAAATCCTCGTCATACTAGTAAGCAAGGCTACGATAATCACAGAGTCCTCGACTAAGGCACATACCTCTAGAATCATGGTATTTAAAATTCTCGCGATGCCGCTAGCTTGGCTGCGAAAATCTTAAATTCCCACCCGAGAAAATATCCAAAATCAGACTATATGTCCTCACCATGCTGGCTAATGTGACTGTAGAAGACTAGATTCCATAACTTAGATGACCTAGCCCATATAATTTTATCTTGACAAAAATTAAATTAAATCAACAATAGATACCCAAAAATCAAATTTATCAACGAACATCACGATTCAAAAAATAACAAAAATCCATCAAGTCATATAAATACAAACTCGAATTCAACAATAATCCATCAAAATCAAATTCAACAAAAGTAAAGATAAATCAAATCAAGGGAAGAAGAGTTTTCAAATCGAAGTTAAAATAAGATTCTCAAGGGTCGTCCAGGAATCTCTCAAGGGATCCTAACTGTGATTGAGACCTTCAAAAAATATCCTAATCCTACTGCAGGCTGTAGTGATACTCTAATTCGAATACCACTACACAAACTCGACCTGCATGGGCCACCACTAAAATGTCACGACCCGCACCCTAGAGTAAGGGCACGAGACGTGGGTACGTCCAGCCTACGCCGCAGTGTCGGCGGTAGAACGCTGTCCTAGGTCTCATGCATCTAACAGTATAAGACTAAGCAGTTTATACTCCCCGAATGGGGTGACATAGCAGAATGTAAACTCAATCACATCTAAGGTAGAGCATACTGGAAGATAGATAAAACATGAAATCTACAAGAGATACATCAGATAGAAGTCTAAGTGTATAAGATACACAACCCAGAAATATCTCAAATCTCAAATACAGTAATCCATAAATACAACTCAAGACAACTGAAAATAGTCTATACAAAACCCTAGCTATCTATACAACCTCTACTGTGTCTCCTCTAGGCTAGCAAGCAACCTCCAGGCTATCTGTAAAATTTATCAACAGTCCAGTCAGGACAGGAGCGAGTACAGTACATCTCAACAGATTATAGCAGGTTAGAAAATATAATCATGTAGTAAAGTAAGATACATGAACTGAAAAAATACAGTATGTAAACAGAGAGAGAACTGTAATAGAAATATCTATTATACATAGAGAACTAACAGTGGCTAGTGAGTCAGAGTACAATATAGACATGTAAATGGCATAGGAGATTCTGATGCTACACTACGGAAAGACTGATGCTACACTACTTGGATAATATTCACATGTCTACTTCTACTCCCCCGTACCCCCAATCAATACACAAGGATCCAGCCAGGTTATGTTATGATTCCATGCAATGGCCCACAAGGGGTGATACATGGATGCCCATAAATAGGTGATTCTAGGAATGCCCATAAATGAGATTCAAGGAGACTCTGTGATCATGAGAGTACATGTCACAAGTGATCAATGAACCAAGAAGCATAGTGATACACAATGTAAGTGAAACGCACAGAACATGTAATATCCGATGCTCCTGAAGGATAACATCTCAAGAAGGGATCGATATAGTACCAATCCGTGTTACCAACGTGACAGTATCAAGTAAAGTAATTTAAAACAGAAAATAATTCTAAGCAGGATATGAAATGATCAGAGAATGTACTCGTCTTGATTGGTTGGAGTCGACGTGCGCGACACGAACGTGTCGACACGAGGTAGGTACCATGCTAAGCTCCATATAGGGTCCCAAACGACGACACGGGCAGTCCCAATGAGTCCAAAATAGTACAAATAGCCTAGTTTGGTATATAAAAGTCTAAAATCAGGGTTTGGTACGATAATCAAATCAAGAAATACAAAATGACTTAATAGTCGCGATTATGAATAAAAAATATAACTAAATATATCTAAGAAATTATGGAAATTATTTGTAAGGTCAATATATAATATATCACAAGTATGCCATATTCAGATAATAGTTGAAAATTGAAAACTAGTAGTCCGATAAATATATTTTGTACCAAGAAACATTCACATTAAGTAGGTAAAATACTATAATAATAATTCAGGTCAAAACTTTACTAATACTATTTTAGAAATATAATTATATATTTTTATATAATTTCCAAGTAAGTAATTACGTTATATAATAATACCAATAAAAATATATAATAATAATAATACCATCATTATATATATATTATATATATTAATATATATATAACCAATATACATTACATTAAACAAATATACATTTATTATTCTAATACATTATATTAAACAAATATACATTATATATATAAACTAATATAATTATATATAAACTAATATACATTATATTATATACTAATATACATTTATAAAACTATATACATTATTATAAAACAATATATATTAACTAATATTATACTAAAGGGGCTGATCCCCATTAAATACATAGGAATGGGGGGGGCTCAGTTCTGATCCCCATTAAATTTCCTAAAGGCTAATCACTGAAGAGGAGAAGGCGGAAAGGGGGCTCACAGCGGCGGTTGGCGGAGGGTTCCGGTGGCTCGCTCAGGCGCGGGTTGCGCCGGCGGAGCGGCTCGCTCAGGCGCGGAGCGGCGGTGGATGACCGGAGTGGCTCGGTCCAGGCGGGTCTCAGCGGCGACAGGGCGGTTGTCAGTGGCGGAGGTGGCGACGAGCGGCAGGGTCGGTCGGAGCGGGTCTCAGCGGCCACCAGCGGAGGAGGGGATCCGGTCAGCGGGGCTCGCCCGGGCGGCGACGGAAGGACGCGGGGCGGCGCCAGGTTCTCTCTCCCTCTCTCTCTCTCTCTATGGATGGTGGCAGTGGTTATTGGTGGTGATGGTGGCGGCTATGGCGATTTGGGGGCCGGTGGTTGGGGAGTGATGGATCTGATGGTGGCGGTGGTGATTTGGGGGCCGGTGGCTGGGGAGTGATGGATCTGATGGTGGCGGTGGTGATTTGGAGGCCGGTGGTTGGTTTCAGGAGGAGGCCGGAGGTGGCGGTGGTTTTTCGGTGGTGCCGGCCGGATTATGGCCGAGGGGGCGGAGGCGGCAATGGTGAGGGTGGTGGTGGTTTGCAGTGGTGGCGGTGGCGGTGATGGGGTTGGGCCAGTTGGCCGGGGGGTGGCTGCCAGGAATGGCAGTGGTGGTGGATTGATTTCGAGGAGTTGTCGGGTTGTCGGGGTGGTAGGGATGACGGCGAGGTGGTGTGGTACGGGAGATGTGGCCGGAAGGAGGTGGTGCTGGCTGGCCGGCTATGGCCGAGGTGGTCGGAATGGTAGACAGCAAGGGTGGTGGCGGCTGTGGTAATTTCTAGGGATGTGTGTAGGGATTTAGGGTTTAGGGATTTGTGTGTGTGGGTTTTGGAGATGTGATATTTATAGGGGAGTGGAGAAACCCTAACAAATTGTAAATATAATAGAAATTAGGAATAATTAGTGAAAAACTAACATACTAACATTAATGCTAACTGCTAATATTGATAGTGATTAAATTAATTAGTTAATTACTGCCAGTAAAATCACTAGCTAATTTAAATTAGAAATTGCTATAGCAATATTTTGTAAATAATATAAGGAAAAATCAACTTCGAAAATATCAAAAAATGAATTTGTTAAATATTATTTTTCTTTTTCAAAATTAAATATTTATAACTTATTGATTTTAAAGAATGGACAGAAAATTCCAATAGGATAAAATCGCATAAAATAGTAGACCAAATCAACAGGGACCGATAGCAATCACGGTCAAAAATTGTTTTTCTCAAAATTAGAATTTGTACGTTTTTCGAGATTCAGAAAATTGAGAGTTTTGAAAAAATACAAAATTCAAAAATCCAAGAAATTGGTTAACGGAGGTTACACCGACGGATAGTGCCGTCGCTAAAACCTTGTATTTTAGTAGTGATATTAGCCAATAAATGTAGATGAACCTAATAGTCAGCATAATGAATCTCATTTAATAGGTCCGTTACAAGTAGATGTCATGCCACAAACTCCTCAACTTCTTCCAAGAATACGGTGGCAATTAAGACTTGTTCAAAGACAGTCATTATGGAAAATGCTAAGTCTACTACCAAATACTTACAACCTTTCTCACCTACCCCCTTACACATGGTCCCATCGGGTCCCACCACCCCTCACACACACACTCTGCTACATGGGCTCCACCCGACCCCACCACTTACTCTCCTCCTTCAATCGAAGTCCGACACATGGCTTAGTTGTAGGAAGGTTGTAAGCATTGGTTGTAGGCATATCAAAGCTCAGTTATTAAAGGCCCCCACATAGAGAACCTTCTCAGAGCCGCAGGAAGTTGGCCATTCCTATCAGAACTGTAGCCAGTTCAAACATTTTTTTATTATTTTAACACGGATAATGGCAATTCTCCGTCATTTTGACACGAAGAATGACAATTATCTGTTATATTAGCACAGAGAATGGACATTCTCCTGCATTCTAATCCTGGGAATGGCCATTCTTCGTGATTTTAACACAGAGAATGATCATTCTTCGTCATTTTAACAAGAAGAATGACAATTCTCTGTCATTTTAACACGGGAAATGACTATTCTCCGTGATTTTAACACGGAGAATGGGCATTGATCTCCTGCATTCTAACATGGAGAATGGACATTCTCTGTGAGCTTTACACGGGGAATAGCCATTCAAAAGTAATATATATAAAACAATGTAAATATAATTTAAAAATAATTTTATTATAAAAGACAGAGCAGACGTTACAAAAGACGCAAACACGGAAGAATAAAAGACAAATAGAAGATATAGAAAGAAGTTCTTAGCCCATTTACATTGTTGTTTTACAATGTCATTGCTAGGTTGGTACTTGTGGTGTTACATGTTCACTTGAAAGCAACTTCTTAGTCCATTCCAACCTAACCTTTGTAATCTTCTAGTGAACGACATTGTCTTTTTTTTCTCGGTATTTCGAAGGGAGGATTCATCAAGCACTTCATATAAAACGTCGTGTACAAGAGGCAGTTGGGTGCTAGTTGTTGTGGGCATCGTGGAGAACAATTCAGCTATGTGCTCTCATACTCCATCATCTCCAGGCATCTATCCCTCATCATCTCAACTTTCCTCCTGACGATAGGCTCTAAGGTCTTCTTCATTAATTCTGCATCCTTCTTGCCCTTTTCGTAAGTGTTTTTTTGCCAAGGAGTTGTAGTATGTCCACTCGTAGGAGCTCAAGTTGAATGTAAGTAGCGTATAGTATTTGGAGTCATTAAAGAGTGGAATAAATAGCCACTCTATATCGTCCTCTAATCCCATGACGAAGTCTTCTACATCTGTTTTGAAATATTCAAGGGCGTCGAGTTTTGCTTCCGGTTCATTGGCACGGAGAACGATGGACTATTTTCCAAAAACAAAATACAATATATGAGTAAGTTTTTTACGTCATTTTTCATCGGTGTATACATGAATAGAGATTTTTTCAGTTTTGATTCTTACCAATGTGTGGGGCAACATGAATGCAGACCACTTATGTTGCACGCCCTGTGAACTTGACTGGACGTACTTTCTTACATAGCCTTGAATTTTTTTTCATTTCTTTATTATTATGTTGAGTATGCCAGCCTCCATGTCTTCATAGTTGAGTATGTCTTGAATGTCTTTTGCTGACAGGAGGATGACAACTTTCTTTTCTCCCTCTTTTGGCATATTCGTGTATACAATATCACTGCACATAAATTTAGTTTAGATTAAATTAATAGAAATTCTCAGGATATAATTGTGAAAAAAGACTAAAAATGAAAAAAAAATGAAAAAGGAGTCATTCGCCATCCAACTGACACGGAGAATGATCATTCTCCGACCAACTGTCACGGAGAATGGCCATTCTCCGTTATGATTGGACGGAGATTGGTTGAGTTCAGAATACATACGTTGGACTCATCTTTCTCGGGAATACGATGTCCATGTAAAACTTCTTCATGCTCTTCATCCGCATCCTTCCAAAGTACGAGGTCATCGCATTCCCTTAGAATATCATCCTTCCTCGCTAGTTTAGCCATTTTGGTGTCTTATCCGAATTTTGAATCCCTCTGCTTATTTTTTCCTCCGACCCTGGGTTTGGGTTGAGGTTTTGGTTTCAGAGTGACA
The DNA here is from genome assembly GCA_029216955.1 of Iris pallida. Taxonomy (NCBI): domain Eukaryota; kingdom Viridiplantae; phylum Streptophyta; class Magnoliopsida; order Asparagales; family Iridaceae; genus Iris; species Iris pallida. The sequence goes on along the minus strand of JANAVB010006596.1, from coordinate 1,547,496 downwards.
TTCATCTTCTGCTTTTTATTAGCCTCTGTTACTGTATTCTTCTATAATGGAGTAAAATCTTCATCGGCTAATGCCACTGATGGTTTTCTCAACCTCTTTTTTCTCCTCTTCTTTTGACTTTTTTTGGAGCAGCATGTTCAGCAGCTTGTTGTTTAGCAGCTGGTTGAGTATCAAGCTGCAATGCTATAGCCATGGCTTCGAGATCAGTAATTGTTGCATCCTTTAATGGCTTCATTCTTCAACAATTCAACTTGCTTTTGATTCTTGCTTTTCTCATTAACGAGCCTTTTATTTGTTTATCTAAGCTGCTCGGTTATTTGCACTGATATAAAATAAACAACAATGAAAGGTATGATGTCAATCAATATATACTTTAGAAAAAAGAAAAAATATATCATTGGAAATGGCCATTCTTCGTGATTGTAACACGGAGAATGTTTATTCTCCGTGATTGTAACACGAAGAATGGCCATTCTCCTGCATTCTAACACATAGAATGGCCATTCTCCTGCATTTTAACACGGGAAATGGACATTCTTCGTAATTTTAATACGAAGAATGGCCATTCTCCTGTATTTTAACACGGAGAATGTCCATTCTTCGTGTTTTACTACGGAAAATGGCCATTCTCCGTATTTTTACCACATGAAATGGCCATTCACCTGCATTCTAACACGGAGAATGGCCATTCTCCGTGATTTTAACACGGAAAATGGTCATTCTCCTGCATTCTAACACGGAGAATTACAAATCAGAACTTAAAAAAAAGAAAATTTTACCTTGTGCCTCTAGCTCTTTAACTTTTTTGCTAAGCTTCTCATTATCAGCAATAATCTCAGATTTCTCTCTTCGCAAGGAGTCCAATTCCCGTACCGACACCTTCATCGAGGTGTTCATTTCAATTTGTTGGGCTCTTTGTTCCTCTAGCTCTTTAAGCTTTTTATGGAGTTTCTCATTCTCAGCAAGAATCTGAGATTTCTCTCTTCTCAACTCCTCCAATTCCTGTACCGAGCCCTCCATCACAACGTTGACTGCACGTTGTTGGGATTCTTGTGCCTCTAGCTCTTTAAGCTTTTCATTAAGTTTTTCATTCTCAGCAAGAATCTGAGATTTTTCTTTTCTCAACTCCTCTAATTCCTGAACCGACTCCTCCATCGCGGTGTTCATTTCAAGTTGTTGGGGTCTCTCTTGCTCAGCAATCTCATCTCCACATGTTTGGTGGTGTCCCTTTCCTTCGTGTGTACCTTCTTCTTGTATATGTAGCTGTCACCCTCACTTTTCCCAAAAATATTATAAAATAGAAAATTACCATTTTACCCCTAACTCCGTGATGATATTTCCGTGTTTTGCTGGCGCCACCCTCACCTCACGTAGGGTGTAGCAGATACCCCCTTCCGGTTATCCAGGTTGGCCGGCATGACCCTCTTCGGAGGCCCTCGTCAGAGGTTCCGTGTGATTGTCGAGCCAAGTGGATAACCGTTCCCTTGTTTTCCTAGCCGATCATATTTTGCCCTAATAATTCAAATCACTTTTTATTTATTTGTTGCCATATCTTACATTCCAGTTCACCTTTACTTACTGTACTTTCACCATGTTATGACTCATTTCTCATATGCTCTACCTGCCTTTTATACTGTACCATGATGATGGGACTAGGTTCTGTCCGGAAGAAGGATTACAACCCCGGTCCTTGTTTGGTTTAAGGGTTGTAACTCGGCTTTCGAATGGTTCCCAAGTCGCCTATATCTTTGTCTTGTATTTCATTATACTGTCTCTTATAGTATTTGTCAATTCACATGGAACTGCTGTTGGTGTTTGTACTTGCTCATTTTCCTGACAGGATATCGTTGATAATATTTTAGGAGTTGTTATACCATTAGTGGACTTCATGATGTTGCTAGCTGAGGTGGATCTCACTATTCTTCTATGTGAGTTGCCTGGTAGTTATCCTTAGTTAGTCTTGTTTTTCCTTCTTTATTTCATGTCTTATGATTCATTCTAGCAGTTTCTAGTTGTTCTTGTGCTTTAGTTATCTTTCTTGTCTTATCATCCCTAGCTGTTGTGATGTGACTAGAGTATATTTATAGTTATAGGCCTTCTAGACGTAGTGTATATTTATTGGGTACTAGACAGCGTTCTACCGCCGATACTGCGGCGTAGGCTGGGCATCGTCTACGTATTCGTACCCGTATATCCGGGTGTGGGTCGTGACACGTTTTTAGTGGTGGCCCATGCAGGTAATATTATTATTTAATTATTATAGGAGTCGGGTTCGAATTTCATCGCATTCCGAGTTAATTCGGGACCCCGGTGAATTTCGACTTGAGCTGTAATTAGCCTGTTAGCTAACCATGGCCCACCACACTAAAAATTAGGGTTTAAGAGTTTGGACTAGTTCCCCATGAGTAATTTAGTTTAATTATGATTTTTATTTATTTTTAGCAACTTCCTAAACCTAATTTGGAAATTGTTTAATATTGGGCTTAGGGAGGGGCAAACTTGTAATTTACAAGTGCCCATCACCCAACCACCATGGCCGGCCACCTATAGGCAGCCCCCCCCCCCCCCCCATCTTTCTTCTCCACTAAGTTAAACCCTCTCTCTCTCTTCCACTTTCATTTCTTCTCAAGCTTCTTCTTCTTCCTCCAACCTACACTTAGGTATGATTTTATTTTCTCCATTAATTCTTTTTTGCATATAGTTCTTCCACATTAAATGAAGAGGGGAAGATCCTCTTCCTTTTGCCCACAAATTTGTAGGTTTTCCATAGAAAAATAGGTTAAGGATTTATTAGGATTAATCATTTTGTGAAAAAAAAAAAAAAAAAATATATATATATATATATATATATATATATATATATATATATATATATATATATATATATATATATATATATATATATATATGAGTGTATTTATATATATACATGGATGTGTGTACATGGTTGTGTGTTTATGGATGTGTGTGTGTGTTATATATATGGATATATATATATATATATATATATATATATATATATATATATATATATATATATATATATATATATATGAGTGTATTTATATATATACATGGATGTGTGTACATGGTTGTGTGTTTATGGATGTGTGTGTGTGTTATATATATAATTAGAGGGAGGGATAGATATCTAGATAGATTATAGATAGATATCTAGTTATATATATATATAGATAGATATATATATATATATAGAGATATATATATATATAGGTATATATATATATATTGAAGTGTATATATAGGAGTAGAAGGGAAGAAGATGGAGAAGTATTAGGGACAAGCCACGCAGCAGCTGGACTGCCACGGCAGCAGCAGTCCTAGTTCCTGGCTGCTGCCAGGAACACAGCCCCCCCCCCCCTATGGCTTTTAGCCTATTGTGCACCCCCCCCCCTTTTTTACCTTGTATATATATATATATATATATATATATATATATATATATATATATATATATATAAGTATTATATATGGTTGGAATCGTAGAAAAGAGTAGAAAATGATTATGGAATGAGAAGTTAGAAAAGAATTAGAGGTTAGAAGGAAAGATTGAAAGAAGTTGGAAGAATAGGTAAAAGGCTAGAATAGAAAAAGGGAAAAAAATCGAGTTAGAGGGCGAAACGGAGTTCGGAGTATCCGATTGAGTTGAAACTTGGCGTGGGGCATGAATACGTGATTTAGATTTTGCGGGTAGGCTTCTGGATGGAATTCGGGGTTGTAGGGCGCCCGTATCGCGCCGTATCGGTGCGTATCTTAAAATATTCAAGATTTTGACAACGGGCCGTATCATGGACCGAATATCCACGTTACCTAGATATTTTGGTAGATATTATATGTATAGGCTAGTATCATACTACCCTAGGGAGATCGGGTCAAAATATCAAGCGTAGGTAGGCTAACTGGATAGTTGCCGAAGCTAGAATTTTACCCTTTTTAAGGGTAAAATAGGATATTGGCCTACGGCCAAGATATGAGTTTCGAAGTCCAAGATGGACTTGGATATGGGTTGTAGAGGTTGATAATAGTTAAAAATAGTCGCCTAGACCTAGTCTTGGCCCCGGTTGACCACGGTTGACTTTTTGGACCAAAAGTCAACTATGGGTCAACGCTTTACCCAAATTAGTCCCGATTTCCATTAGACTTTTGTAGTTGACCAAAAGTCAACTATTAGTCACCATTGACCTAGGGTTGACCATGGTTGACCTAGAGTTGACCAGAGTTGACCGAAATTGACCAGTTGAGCAAAAGTCAACTGTAGGCCAACTCTTGATCCCGTTTGACTTTCTTCGACTTGTTTTGACCCGTGATGCCTGGTATGACCTAGGATTGACTTGGTTAGGCTTAGATTGACTTGATATAACTTGATTTGACCTAGATTGACTTGACAGGACTTAGTGTGACTCAGTGAGACCTAGTTTGACCTAGATTGCATATCATTCATTGTAAATCATTCCTAAACTTGTTTAAACCTAAATTAACTTACAGTATCTCATATTTAGGTCTTCTGATACCGCTCTGAGCATTGATATACCATACAGCTTAGGACAGCAGGCGAGTACATTCACTGATAGTTTTCATTGTCTTGATATCTGCTATATCCGATTCAGTTGTAGTGTCTTACTTGATTCCTGACACGATGGTTCACGGACTAGTATATGTCGGATCCTGTCATGAGATGTTGTTCCCAGGTTACTTGGTATATTGGTACATGACTCGACTTGTTACTTGTACTTGTATAGACATGGACTTGGGAGTGGGCTGATCACCTGCTTTTGAATCCCGTGTCATGACGTGTTATGTCCGGATCCTTTATACTATTCGGGGATGGGGAGTTATTAGTGGTTGTGTGATCAAATTCCCATATTGTTCTACTGTATACATTGTTCATAGCTATACCCTCGCCTCACGACGGGTAAAGCCTGACCCTACATCGTTCATAGCTTTCCATGGTGACCGGCCTTACCGTTCTATTGTACTCATTGTTCATAGCCGCTCGGATGGAAAGCCTGATCATGTTTCCCAAGCCGATCACATAACGCTCTAATAATTCAAATCACATTTTATATTTATTTTATCTTATCGTATATCCTGCTCTGTTCTATATTCAGTATTTTCTCACCATGCCATGATATACAGTTACTCACATGCTCTACTTGCCTTTACATTGTACCTTGATTGGAGACTAAGTTCTGCTCGGGAGAAAAGTTACAACCCCGGTCCTTGTTTGGTTTAAGGGTTGTAACTCGGCTTCCGAACGGTTCCCAAGTTTTCATATATCTTTGTCTTGTAGTTCATTATACTGTCTCTTATAGAATTTGTCAATTCACATGGAACTGCTGTTAGTGTTTGTACTTGCTCATTTTCTTGACAGGATACCGTTATGATATATTACAGATGACTCTGAGGCGGACTGCTCGACCTATTATGGGCTCGAGTCAGATGGAGTAGCCTTAGATCGTGGCCTTATAGTAGAGCCACTAGATTTTGTACTTCCAGAGTAGTATAGGTTAGCTAGGTTTGACTGGACTGCGATCCAGCTAGCTTATCAGACTGTAGTTCTATATTCTATTTTGATACCCTGTGATGTATATATCTGGGCTTGTTTTGGACTCTGCACTTATTTACTCTTTCATCTATCATATGTCTTTCCTCTGAGCTATCTACCTTAGTTTTATCCTGTGATTGAGACTGTATTGTTATGTCACCTCCATTCGGAGAGTATATACTGTACAGGTACATTTTAACTGTTAGTCGTAGGCATTTACAGACCCTATATACAGCGTTCTACCGCCGATACTGCGGCGTAGGCTGGACGTAACCGCTTCTCGTGTCCCTAATCTGGGTGCGGGTCGTGACAGTAGCTTCTCTTCTTGGTGTCCTCCCTCTTTTCCAACAGATATAATCAAATTTTTGAATATCTTTTTTGATCCCAATTTACTGTGATATTCGTTTTGAGGAAGACTAAGATTGTGTACCCATCCCATATGTAAAATCTCGGGTATTCACGAAATGGGTCGAACTTCCTTTCCACATAGGTACTATGTTCTGCAAAGCAGTAGAGGAAATATATTGTGCAACCTTCAATCTTGGAGTATGTATCAGAGTAATCCAACCAACAGTTTTACTTGTAGTCTTCTTGATGCTCTCCATGACATACGCCAAGATTAACCTTGACCAGCAGATACTTTTGATTACTTCTATACTGTCTACCAAGATCAAGAATCTGTACGGTAAATTTGAACCGCCAGACTTTGTGAAGAATATTGTTTGGCACAAGTGGAAGATTAAGATTGGCCAAATCATCTGGTTTAACTTGTTTATCTCCGTTACGAAGCCATTGTAGCAATTCAAAGAACTTCTCTTTCACTTCCGTATTTGTGACTTCTCCGTATTTGCCCTTGGAAATAGCCAGCAATCTTTTGAAGTGATCTCTACACAGGCTCAACGATTTCGGCGGTGTGGCCTGCTGTTGTTTTCCTATGATCAATTTTCTATAATTAACATCATCCTCGCTTTCTTCCTTCAGCGGTAGACCGAAGATGGCTGCCAAATCGTCGACACTTGGCGCTATTTTTACAGTGGTGCTTAATTCAAAGTACCCGACGCCATCTTTGTCTTCCAAGTAAGTTCCTATCAATTTCTTAAGACCTTCTGAAACCTTGGACAATTCTTGAATGCCAACTCTATTTTTGTAGAATACCTCGATGAAATTTCAAAAACCGATATTCTTTAAAAACTCAATAACTTGCTCGGGTAAACGGCCGCCATCTTTATTGACACCCTCCATAAGCGTTAGCATTGTTTTGAAAGAAAAACAAAAAACTCTTGAATCCTTATTCTTGACAAAAAAAAATTACAAACAAAACAAAAAATTAGATTACTGTCAACTGTTCTCCGTCATTTAACATGGAGAATGGCCATTTTTCGTGACTTTTTAACACGGAGAATGACCGTTCTCCGTCATTTTAACACGGAGAATGACCATTCTCCGTGTTTGGTCATTCTCCGTGATTTTAACACGGAGAATGGTCATTCTCATGCATTTTAACCCTGGAAATGGCCATTTCCCATGATTTTAACACGGAGAATGGCAATTCTCCGTCAATTTAACACGAAGAATGGTCATTCTCCGTAATTTTAACACGAAAAATAGCCATTCTCCGTAATTTTAACACGGAAAATAGCCATTCTCCGTAATTTTAACAATGGAGAATGATGTGATTTTAACACGGAGAATGACCATTCTCATACATTTTAACACTGGAAATGGTTATTTTTCGTGATTTTAACACGAAGAATGGCAATTCTCCGTCAATTTCACACGAAAATGGTCATTCTCTGTATTAAAATAACAGAAAATTGTCATTTTTCGTGATTTTAACACGGAAAATGGCTATTCTCCTATATTTTAATACAGAGAATGGTCATTCTCTTGTATTTTAATAGAATCATGAACATAACTTAAAGTTATACCTTCTCTTTGCCCTTTTTTTTGGCTTAGCAGCCTTTGGCTTATGTGCAACTCTCTTAATTCTCCTTGATTTTCCGTGATTCACCTTTGACTTTTGTTCAACTATCTTTATTTTCTTCACAACAGCTATCTCTTCTCTAAATGGGGTTCCAGTTGATGCTGATGCTGCTGTCAATGATGCTGCTGATGATGATTAAGTGGGAACTGATGACGACATGGTGTGAAGATTATGAATGGAGAGTCACTGACGAGTTTTTGAAGTAAGGTTTGAAAATTTTGGAGGAGAAAACCTATATTCGAAAGTTAGCAACGTATGGAAGAAGATGAAGTATCGAAACGTTTTTTTTTTTTTTTTGAAGAGTAGATTTCGTGGGTGTTTTCAATAAATTAGAAGGACAAAAAGGTCATTCAAAACCTTTTAATATATTTTTCGCTAATTCTGGGCATGCGATAAAATGTTATTTTGCGGTGGATTTTTATAAAAATTTTGCATTTTTTGGACATTTCATAAATTTTCCCTTTAAACAAATCATGAAGAAAACACCAATAGCATGTACCATGATCTGACAAATATCCAGTTTGTATTAAAAGCTAGCTAGGTGTTAATTAGATCAGATAAAACGTTCATTCATGTTTTATGCCTCTAGCATAGTTCGTGTTCAGGCCAGCCCAAGGACAAGTCACACAAGACTTCAGACTTCGACAATCCACTTCTGCTTGGAGCAACTCTAGGCTCAGCATGACCTAACAAGAGGTCAGGGTCGCGGATAACCCTCCAAAATTAGCTCACAATAAAGATTAAAAAACAACCAAAACCAACTATGTATAGAACAACCAATCATGTGGGTCGGCTCTGTTCGTATTGCACACTACTACACCCTTGTGATTGAAGAAGCCAAGCCATAGCCATAGCCATGAATGAAGAGAACAAATGGTGCAACAAACAATTGTACTCTAGGAACTATAATGAAGTATATATACATATAGATAGCCACCCTTATAGGTGTTACTTAAATGAGGCTTTGTACATTTCACCTTTAATTGTCACATGCGCTTGCAATGGAATCTTTACTTAAATGAACTAAACTAAAACGCATGCCATTCATTGTCATCCATCGATACATTAATGTGACAGTTGGGATAGTTACCTTAATAAATAAAAACACAAATTATGTCATTGTCAACAACAGTGACAGAGGTAAAATCTAAATGTGGAGTCCTCAAGGCTTAATAGCATCTCCAACTCCATTGTGAGTTTGAAAAAAATTGTTGCAATACAGGAATCACCATTTTTTATTTCAAAATTACTTCTCCAATACAAATGTGCAATAAATTATAAAGTTAACATCGCAATGACATATCAAAGACAATGTGAAGTTGGTTGTCTAGATCTAGACAATAGAATTCATATTGCTTTACTTCCACATCATCAATTATGAATAAAAATATTTATAAAAAAAGAATAAGTGGAAAAGTTGTCTTGGAAGTTGGAGAAAAAAAATAATTTTATTGTCTTTTCAATACTTTTGCATTGGAGAACACTTTTTTTTTATCTCATTGTCTTGTGTGAATATAATCTTGCCACATAGGAAAGACATTGTCTTGTGGCTCATGCCACATAGGAATCACATTACAAAACAAGACTATAGGGTTGGAGATGCTCTAATGCTTAATGCTTTTTTTTGTGGCGACGATACAATAGTATTATCAACATAAAATTCAAGAAATAAAATAATAAACAAAATAACATATGTCACATTGAATTACTAATAAAACTGAAGATATTCCTAACCAAAAAAATAAGAAGTCCCAGACAAATAAATAAATAAATAACAATGTTTGGGGTACCACTTGTTCTATTGTTCAATTAACTCAGAGAGAGAGAGAGAGAGAGAGGGGATATTGACAACGACATAAGGATAGAGGAGGTTGGCAACGATGGAAGGGTAGTAGAAGAGATTGAGAGCGTCTGAATGTTAGAGTGACGGAAGGGTAGAGGAGATTGAGAGTCTCAGACTGTTAAAGCAACGAAAGGGAAGATGATTTAATTTTGACGACGACTCCACCAATTTTTTTCTTAATTTATTCTGACTAACCGATTTGTCTTTTGGTATTCTAGTCTATGATATCTATATATCATATAACGAAAAAAAATCCTATAACAAAAAAAGAAGCATTTTATGCCGACTAAAAGAATTAGAATGAGTCTGCAAGCCTTTGTTCATAATTGGACTTTAATAATTAAATAGTATAAAAATTTGGTGCCCTCTAAGATTTTGGGCCTGAGGCACCCGTCTCATGGCCTCATATCAAGTCCAGGCTGTCCAGCTATGATCAACAACATGAAAAGAGTCTATGAAAGAAATAGCAATAGCTAGCTATTTGCTAGTTGATGAACAATGGACAAGTACCCACTAATCTACATAAATTCATCGTCTTATAGAATCAAATAATATTTCCCAAGTTTCCTAGATTACAAGATTATATATTGTTGAAACATTTTATTATTCCACCTTTCATATCACTTTCCACCAAATTAAACACATACTAAAAAAATCAAAGTATGAAAAATGAAATTACATGCATTCCCATGATTTTGGGTTGAGGTGTCCTGAATTATGTGAGGTCAAAAGTTTTAGTTTGGATGTTGCCTAATCATTGTACATATGTGATCAGAAAAGCGACGGGTGAATTTGGAATCAGAAAATTGTATAAAGAGCATAGAAGTTACTGTTTATTGTGCAAAGACACATAGTTTTTATATTTTGAGAATTGAACTCCGTCCAAATGTAGCGCGTATAATGCATTTAGCTAATTCACGTCCTAAAAAATGTCGTATATCTATTATTATTATTTTAAATCTTCTTCCCACAGTCAAAATGTATTTTTCCTGTCATTAAGATGTAATTAACCATAATCATATGAATTATTATTTTTACGCCAAAATGATAGTTCTCTATAGGTAGGAACGGAGTAGAGACCTAGTAGTGGTAAAAGTATTAGGACAATGGAGATGAATACCATATGTGATGCGAATGCTTGCATGCATCACAAACACGCACATTTAAACTTGTCTCTAGCTATCTGAATGTTGCATTAATATTTGTATCATTATTGAAGAATAGCATCTTTTAATAACTTGTCTTCTCCCATGCGGTTTTTAACTTGTCTTCTGCCATGCTGGATTATATAATTCCTCATTATGAGCCAATTCTAGAGAAAGTCAGAAGACCAACATACGCCCTTCATTTGGGCATTAAAAAAAAACGCCCAAATGTAGGATTTATGTCCTTAATTCATATGGTTATAATTTAGTTACATCATAACCACATAAAAAAGACATCATAATCGTGAGGGAAGATTTAAAAAATAAAAATAAAAGATATATGCCCTTTTTTAGGGTGTAAGCGCGTAAATTAACTAAGCGCATTATACGCCTTACATTTTGGCACAACATGTTCAATTCGTACAATAAACAGTAACTTCTATGTTCTATGTTCTGTATACAATTTTTTGATTTGGAATAGTAGTTGGAAGTATAAAACTAATAAAAACAAATAGGGCTATTTAGTTTTATGCTTAATATTAATTTGATACCGACAACCGTTTCGATTTTTCAACTTAATATCATAAATATTTTTACTCGACAATTTGATACCTCAACTGATGCGGGTCATAGCGAGAGGGTCATAGCAAGCCTGGAGTCAGATCATCAAGGATGACTAGATCCGAAGCGAAAAATAAATGAAGTCATATTCTCATATAATTTTTTAATAAAAATTTATAAATCAAATTATTCAAAATTTACATAAACTAAGGAAAATCATTTAACTACAACATCTTTCAATTAATATAGGAACTATCATTTACCCTGTAATTATATTTTTAAGTTTCCTAGTTGGACCTACAGAATAGTGGTCGTAACAAACACTTAACTAAATATTGGCCAAAAGTTTAATTTTAGTAGCTTTTTTCTATACGTACTTATATATAAATAACTGAAAATTGCTGAGAAACCCAATTTCGGGGTTGGTTTGTATGAAAAATTCACCCACAGGATGGCTTTTATGAAATGCTCAGAATTATATAATTTCACGTTAAATATTCCAAGATTTCCTTTAGATGCTATGTATTTACAAAATTGACATTTTCATAGTACAAAAAATATTCCTTCGCGCAAATTTGGTCATATATATATATATATATATATATATATATATATATATATATATATATATATATATATATATATGATTTTGAATTAAAAACTCAGATTTGGGTTGCGATTTTCGTCTTCTTCTTATTCACGAGAGATCTGAATTCCATTGCTCTCATCTTCAGCAGAGATCGCAAAGATCGTTCGTAGTTCACTGTGATTTTCTTCAGTCGAACTTTGATCAACGCTCACCACTCATCATCATCATCATCATCTTCATGGAGAGATTTAAAAAATTTCGACGATTAGGTTAATTGTGGAGAGAAGATTTTCGTTCACTGTGATTTTTTCAAAATTTTTGCTGAGTTAGAATTTGTTATGAAGATTTATAACTGAGAAATGATTAGAGAGATCTTTAATCTCGTTCTTTTGTGCGAATATGATGGCGACTGATATTCGCCGTGCTAATATGACTGGAATGGTCATCCTCCGTTCACTTGTCACAGAGAAAGAGCATTCTCCATTATATTTAGACGGAGAATGATCATTCCCCGTTAGTTTTGGACGGAGAATGGCCAATTCCCTTGAAAATGATCATTCTTCGTGAGTTTTAGACGGAGAATGATCATTCTCATGCGTTTTAACACTGAAAATGTCATTCTCCGTATAATTTAAAATGCAGAATGGCATTCTTCGTATTAAATTATACGGAGAATGGCAATTCTAATGCGTTTTAACACTGGAAATGCCATTCTCCGTATAATTTAAAATGGAGAATGGCATTCTCCGTATAATTTAAAACAGAGTATGGTCATTCTTATTCGTTTTAACGCTTGAGAATGCCATTATCCGTGTAATTTAATACGGAGAATGTCATTCTCCGTTTAAATGAAACGGAGAATGCCATTATCCGTGTAATTTAATACGGAGAATGCCTTTAAAATGGAGAATGTCATTCTCCGTATTAAATTACACGGATAATGGCATTCTCATGCGTTTTAACACTAGGAATGCCATTCTCCGTATAATTTAAAACGGAGAATGGCATCCTCCATGTAATTTAAAACGGAGTATGGTCATTCTCATATGTTTTAACGCATGAGAATGCCATTATCCATGTAATTTAATACGGAGAATGCCATTCTCCGTTTAAATGAAACGGAGAATGGTCATTCTCATGCCTTAAAACACTGGAATGACTATTGTCTGTGTAATTTAACACGAAGAATGGCATTCTCAGTTAGTTTAGACGGATAATAATCATTTTCCGTTAGTTTTAGACGGAGAATGATCAGAAATGTGTTGTCATATTTTGTGATCTCTTCTGTTTTATGTTATCAGGGGGGAGAATGGATTCAAGTTGTTTAGTTAATCTTTTTTTTCAAGGGAGACATAGTTTCCTGCCGTGTCACCTATGAAAGTACCGTGGTATTAACACGAAGAATGACCATTCTCCGTCATCCAAAACGGAGAAAGGTCATTTTTTAAATACATTTCTTTCTTTTTTAACACATTTCTTACCTTTTTGATATCAATGGTGCTATTTTGAAGTCTGTTATGTCTATTGTTTCCAGTTTTTTTGACTGTATAATGGACACTCTCTGTATTATTTAACACGAAGAATGATCATTCTCCGTGAAAGAGTGACGAAGAATAGCCATTCTTCGTCATTATTACACATAGAATAACCATTCTCCGTGATTTTATTATAGAAGACATCGTAGATGTTACAAAAGATACAGACACAAAAAAATAAAATTCAAACAGAAGGTATAGAAAGAAGTTCTTTTATTAATATGCCTACAAATGATCTATTACAGATTCAGAAAAACTCATATTGTTCTTCTACAAAGGATATATTACAAAGACTCATATTATTCTTCTACAAATGATCTATTACAGATTCAGAAAGACCTAAAGAAGTCTAGAATGGGGTTAATCTTCAGAGAAGCGCAACCCTTATTCTTTTTGGTGCACATACTAGAAGATTGATCTCCATCGAAGCGTATTCCTCCATAGGGCAGAGCACAACATGTGGCTCTTCAAGCATAACGGGCTGCTAGACCGTTACTGAGAAGGGCATAGCATGACCCTCAACTTTTCGACAAAGCACGAAGACTGTCAAGATGTTGTTCAGGTTCCAACAAGGTGTTCCAATGCATCTCGAGATTCACTACTACGTGTTATTCTACAAGGACATAACTACTTTGAACGAAGAGATCCACAGCCAACAACCAACTGATGCCAGGCCAGGGTCCTCTTAAGGCTAAGTCAGGGTCGTGCATAATGGGAATGCTATGAAGATGATGGAGTTTGCTCCTCAAAAAAACCCTTTTTATAGGCCATATTGGCCAATAAATGCAGATGAACCTAATAGTCAGCATAATGAATCTCATTTAATAGGTTCGTTACAAGTGGATGCCATGCCACAAACTCCTCAACTTTTCCCAATAAAGAAGGTGGTATTTAAGAGTTGTTCAAAGACAGTCATTAAGAAAAATACAAAGTCCCACCACCCCTCACACACGGAGAATGCCATTCTCCGTATTTTTATACACGAAGAATGCCATTAAACGTGTAATTTAAAACGGAGAATGGTCATTCTCATGCGTTTTAACACTGGAAATGACCATTCTCCATGTAATTTAAAACGGAGAATGACATTCTCCGTGTTAAATTACACGGAGAATAGTCATTCTTATGCGTTTTAACACGGAGAATATCATTATCCGTGTAATTTAACAAGGAGAATGACATTCTCCGTGTTTTTTACACGGAGAATGACATTCTCCGTGTAATTTAACACGGAGAATGATATTCTCCGTTTTTATACACGGAGAATGCCATTAAACGTGTAATTTAAAATGGAGAATGGTCATTCTCATGTGTTTTAACACTGGGAATGACCATTCTCCGTGTAATTTAAACGGAGAATGACATTCTCCATGTTAAATTACACGGAGAATAGTCATTCTTATGTATTTTAATACGAAGAATATTATTATCCGTGTAATTTAACAAGGAGAATGACATTCTCCGTATTTTTATACACGGAGAATGGCATTCTCCGTGTAATTTAACACGGAGAAAGATATTCTCCGTTTTCATACACGGTGAATAGTCATTCTCATGCGTTTTAACACATAGAATTCCATTATCCGTGTAATTTAACACGGAGAATGGCATCCTCCGTGTAATTTAAGACGGATAATGGTCATTCTCATGCGTTTTAACGCATGAGAATGTCATTCTCTGTGTAATTTAATACGGAGGATGTCATTCTTCGTGTAATTTAACACGGAGAATGACATTCTCCGTGCTATATTATACGGAGAATGGTTTTCTTCGTGTAATTTAACACAGATAATGAACATTCTCATGCGTTTTAACACGGAGGATGTCATTCTCCGTGTAATTAAAACGGAGAATGTCATTCTCCGTGTTAAAATTACGGAGAATGGCATCCTCCGTGTAATTTAACACGAAGAATGAACATTCTCATGCATTTTAACACTGAGAATGGCATCCTCCATGTAATTTAACACGGAGAATAACATTCTTGATTTAAATTACACAGAGAATGACATTCTCCGTGTAATTTAACACGAAAAATGAACATTCTCATGCGTTTTAACACGGAGAATGTCATTCTCCGTATTTTTATACAGAATCATGAACATAACTTAAAGTTATGCCTTCTTTTTGCACTTCTTGTTGCTTAGCATCGTTTCCCTTTTCCTTATGTGCAACTTTCTTAGTTATCCGTTTCCGTGGTTTTTCGTCATTCTCTTTTGGATTTTCTGCAACTGTCTTCATTTTCTCCACAACTGGTATATCTTCTCTAACTGGTGATGCTGCCGGTGATGTCGACATGATGTGAAGATTGCGAATGGAGAGGAAGGTTTGAAGATTTTGGAGGAAAAAAATCTAGATTCGAAACTGAGCGATGTATGGAAGAAGAGGAAGAATCGAAACGTTTTTTTTTTTTTTTTTGAAGAGTAGAGTTCGGGGGTATTTTCAATAAATTAGAAGGGAAAAAAGGTCACTCAGAACCCGCTTTATATATTCATCGCTAATTCTGGGCACGCGATGAAATGTTATTTTGCGGTGGATTTTACATAAAACTTTTGCAATTTTTGGGTATTTCATAAATTTTCTCTTTTGGTAACTGTCCCCTTTGTTTTAAAAACAAAGAACATCCTCTTGGGTGCTTAATTTTTCACTCACTTTCTTCTATGTACCAGGGGGTACAACTAATTAACTCTATAAACCAGGGGGGTGTCCTTTATTTTTAAAATAATGGAAACAGTTACCAAAATGCGTACAAATCATAGGGGGTACAACTAATTAACTCGCTTTGATAATCTTGCTATCCATATGTTAAATGCAGATAATTCATATATAAAGACTAACAGCAGTTTGCGGTTAAGGTGATATAGATAACTTGGTCCCACTATTCCACTTTGAGACAAATGCCTTGTGTGTGCATTTCAATATTCGAGCATTCATTATTGATTTGTACACGTGGTGTGTTTAAGGCCGGCCCTGGGTAAGTCTGACAAGCCATTGGGCTTGGACAACTCTCCTGATTAGGGCAACCTCCAAGCCCCTAAGTCCCTACTTTTTCGCCAATAGAGCCTCCGCGGTCCACTTCAACTCCTCCTTGTCAGTTGAACTAGCAATCCTCCAGGTCCATATTTTGAGTTCTCACTAGGAAGGCCTTGAGAGCTCATGATCGTCAGGAGAGACTCAGAATTCCAGCTCCACGTCGTCGACAGAACCGGAGATATCTTTTTTCAGGAGCTGATATCAGTTCAACATTTATATCTTCCAGCTTGTTATAATTTTTTTGATCTTTTTTTCGGAGTCAAGGACAAGGGGCAACCAAAATAAGCTTCGACTAGGGCAACTCAACCTCCTAGGTCGCCCTGAGTGTGTTAGACCAAGTGGTTAATATTATGGGGGTTTTCTAGTGGGTTAGTTTCCACAATCGATTGTTTTTGCCACAATTTCTTGGAGAAATTTCTAACTCGGTCGAATGACGTAAAGTGGCATTTTGATGACGTATTTTGCAGTTTGCACGTACGCAATGGGCAAGTGCAACGGGTCTGTATGGCGTGGAGTAACGGGCAGCAAGATAGCGCCGTTGCGCTGAAGCCTAGCTTCCAACGGGTTGTCTCACTAAGTGTCTGGGATGTACTTCTTGTTTTTCCGGCTCGTCTTTACTGGGCGGTTCAATTTTGTAACTGAACATGAGATTACTCCTTATAAGTAGTGCTCTAGCACTTAGTGCTTATAAGTGAGAAGAACAGAGTGATTGAATTCTACACAAAGAAAGAGAGATTATTCTCTAGTAATTAGAGTAGTCCATCGGCGCATCAACGCTAGCTCTGTGAAGGGAGGTGACCAGGAGAGAATTTCAGAAGGTCGTTTGCAACTCAGTACAATCAATACTTGTTGGTTCCTGAGAACAGATCGACGGAGACAATCTAACCTCGCTTTGAACAACAGTGATTCATTCTGACTTACCAGCAGGTTTTTCGACTAACTTTATTAGCGAACTATTCAACAATTTTACTGCTTGCTCCGTTCAGCAGATTATTATGCTTAACAGTTTTAATTAGTGTCATTTCTATTAGCAAGTTCATCTTTCTGTCAGATAATCGTTTGTGGTTAGGTCTTCGTAGAATTGTACGAGAATATCAACAACAATCTCCATACGAGATTTTGTGATTGACAAAGTCAGCAAGAATCTAATCTAAAAACATTCGAAATGGATGTCCGTACAAGTCTTCTAGACACTGGCTTTCACAAGCTTGAAAAATTTGACGATAAAGAGTATCATAACTGGAGGAGAAAGATTAGGCTAAATTTTCAACTTGTCAATGTGAAGATAGTTATGTCTGAAACAGAATATGTTATTCCAGAAACGAAAAACATCGAAGCTATCACTACTCTGATCAGTCGAAGAGAGAATAACCTATGCAACTTGTTAATCCTCAACTCCATGTGAAGTACACTAGGACTGAGTCGCCCCAAAATATATATCAAATAGAAATACCTGCTGATGTGATGGAGCGTCGTGTCAAATTTGTGCTATTGGACAATTCAATTCTACATTTCCCCACACATCCAGGTGAAATGTTATACTGGAAATGCTTCATTTTATGGTGTATCCAAACAAGAAAAAAAAATCATTATGGAACTACTAATGTCAACTTAAAACAACCACCACACAAACAAATACTCGCACAGAACTTGTTCGACAGTGGTGGCGATATGGTACAAATAGAACAGCAGAAAAAAACAAAATTTTGCCTCGACCATCCTCGCATCTTTCCCATGGGTTGCGTTTTCCTGCACCACATACCGAATATTGCACAACATGGCTCCGCCTCGCCACTAGATTTTCCTTGCCTGCAGTGGTGGCTAAGTTTCCCTTCTCGGCTTTTCTGCAGTGTAGTCACATTTATGTGATATATTTTGTGACTTCATTTCAGTACATCCAAGATATTGTCTGCATAATTGCTTAACCAAACATCTTGCAGTTTTCTTCTAGCAGATTCAGCAGTCATAAACCAGAGAAGATGCAATCTAAGTAAGAAAAACATCTGCTGATTCTATTCTTTCCCAATATCTGGGACTCATCCTACATCTCATGCAAATGGAAAATCATCCAATCACAATTGATGGATAAAAGGGAAAACATAAAGATTCACACACAAAAAAGTACAAGCGAAGTACACCAGCGTCATCTTTGTTAAATAAACTCCTTTCCTACTTTCAAAAGGCTTAAGCCGATGTAAAAGCAGGTGAAGATTAAGAGGCTTTAGGTGGTTCATCACTAGGAAGTATGCCATCTTCGTCGTGGTAGATGTTCTCTGCCATCTGCCATATCTGGAGGATGTTATCTTCTGCGACGCTGGCAATGACCCAATCCTCACAAGGATTCCAAGAGAAGTCGGATATCTTGCTGGTATGGCCACCATGGATGAAGAGCAACTCTGGTGGGCCGTCTTCTGCATCTTCTGGTGTTTGTTCTTCATCAATCCTGCAGACAGAAATGTTAGTTCGAGATGGCATCTATAATATTTTACTAGGATAGTTTGATTCTCAACATCGGTAAAGATGACGCCAGGAACTAAATAGAAGCAAAATAGAAGAGCAAATATATGAGCATTTGAAATCAAGGAGAGAAAAAAGGAACTGAAGTAAATTATAGTACTACTGAAGCAAAAAGATAATAAAGTAAAGTAGACAATTTTAGCTGACAAAAGAGGATATGTAGATAATAATACAGATCAAAGAAGAAGAAAAGTTGCATAAAAGGTATTAACAAATATCAGCCAAAAAGATGCAGAATTACCGATGGTGATTATAATAACAATAACAAGCTAACGTCTAGGTAAAGTCAAACTAGAATCGACTGCATATAAACTTATAAACTAGGATCCTCACTGCTTATGTCAAGGTAGTCTTCCCTTTCTTTTTATACCTAGGATTAGGTTCCAGATCCACCAGCTATAACCTAACCGAAGTCGAGAATTGACCAATACAAGAGACCAGGTTAATGAATTTTGGATTCGCCTACAAGTAACTAAGAGAACTTGCTCTAGCCCAAGGTTGTAAAAGGTGCTAGGCACTAGTCGGGCGGGCACCCGGCGCCTAGCCCGCCAAGGAGGCCACGGTTCCAAAAATTATAAATAATAAAGACCCAAAAAAAACTACAGAAAATTGCATAAAACCCAAAAATATGCATAGTCGAAGGTCGGGGGGTCGGGAGGAGAGAGGAGGGGGGGGGGGGGGGGGGTGCTAGGTACGCACCTAGGCGGACACCGGGCGCCTAGGCAGCTTTCTAGTCCGATTTTTAGAACACTACTCGAGCCCAATTAACTATAAGAGCTAGTAATAAAAAAGGCACCTCAATACTCCCACTTATGCAGAGTCCGGGCGCCTAGGTGGCTTTCTAGTCCGAATTTTAGAACACTGCTCTAGCCCAATTAACTATAAGAGCTAGTAATAAAAAATGCATCTCAATACTCACTCTTATGCAGAGTCCGGGAAGGGTCGGTCAAGACGGATACAGCCTTACCTCCATATGTACGGGTAGTTGGTTTCAGTAACTAGCGTAGTCCAAGGTGCAACCAACAAGCCTTACCGTCGCACCACATGTAACTAATTGTAGCAAAACAGGCTACTGACGTTGAGGAGATTGGGAACCAATTTATATAAGAAGTCATGGTGCAATGCCTTCACCACCAAAAAAAAACATTTTTCTCTCTTCCTCCACTTCTGCCTTCTTCTTCCACTCTTTATTGTTACCTTCCCCTGTCATTTATTCTGTTTCTACACCAGCTGCTAGAGTACGAATGTGGACATCAATGCATCCCTACAACCAATAAAACCACATGCAACTGACCATCTTTACCAATATATATTTCCACATAATCTTTAGATGCATCATTGTCACATCATGTACCACCTTCATTATTTTCTTAGTTTCAACATATTCGGATCTCAAAAGGAAATTCAGGTGTCACAATAAAATTCAATATAACACATAAAGCCAGCCACTTGACGTCGCCTCCTGCAGCAACATATATCAGTACCTGAAGATAACAGAAATCCTCTTCAATAGAAACTCTCTTCAATCTCTATAGTATTTATCCTTATTCCAAGATTTAGAGATTATACATGTTGTTGGCTCATGTTTTGAAAAGCTCTAGTTCTCTTAGGCGTCAGAGTTGCAAAAATCTCCCTAGTCGGCTGACTAGGCGGTGGTCGGACCCAGCCGACTGGATTTGGCTCCTACTCGGCCCAAAAAATCGGCAGCTCCCTTAGTCGAAAAAAGTCGGTTGACTAGGGCAAGTCGGCCGACTAGGACCGCCTAGTCGGACTAGGCGGCAGTGAAAGAAAAAAACGACCGCATCTGTTCTCACCTAGGCGTCGCCAAGAGAAGATACCTCGCCTACTTTTGGATTAGACGGTGAAACATCACCTCACGTCTTTTGGGTGCCTAGGCACGCCTTGACAGTGCCTAACTCTAGGGGGTGATCAGAAAGCAAAGAACCAGATCATGGCATTAGTGACAACAAAAGCATTTACAGAAATGACATAACAATAAGTAAAAAAGTCAAAATTACATATAAAGTATTGGTTTTCATTTTATCTCAATTTCATTAATGCCTAAGAGTATTTAAATGAAACAAGCTAGCCTAGAGCACAACCATAATGTGGAAACTTAATCATGATAGGGTAATAAACAAAGAGCTGAAGAAAACAGGTTAAACACTGTCCTAAATCTCCACATCTGCATACTATTCTTGTGTTAGCAACAATTATTTCTTTCACTTCTTTGCACGGCAACCTAGTAGTGATCAGAGCAGCATGAAGCTAATATTAAGAAAGGACTTGTCTGGTCTTTACCACACACAGATCATTAAATGGCATACTATACTATGATGCTAAATATAGCCAACATGGAGAACAATAGAAGTATGATATATTAAAGAAGGCAAACATCTTTAAATAAAAAGCATCTTTGAATCAGATGTTCAAAACAAGCTAGCAGAAGCATTGAGCAGGTACCTGCTAAGATCCCACACCATTAGCCTTCTACCAAGACAGCAAGATGCTAGTATGGTCTCATTCTTCGGACTCCAGCCAACTTGGAAAATCTCCTCCCTTTTTATTGCAGAATAATATACAATATATGAGCATTTGTCCTATTATCAAATTTATACCCAGTAGTAGAAGAAAGCAAGTTAAATCAACATATAGCATGTCCAGGAATGCTTACTTGTGGCTATCAAAAGTATGCAGAGCACTATTTAACTTGCGAAGGTCAAATAACTTTACAGTTTTATCAGTTGAACCTGTTGCCACAACCCACTCATTGAAGGGATTAAATGCTAAGCAATTTACCTGCCGTGTGAGAAGATTCATAAATTAGTATCAAGAAATGGCGCAGAAATACAATTTATATGTAAATTTATAATACACATACATACTCATGCGCACAGAGAATAAATTAGATATTAGAAGTTCTCGAGACATGGAAACTTTTGAAATGAACATAAGTGCATTTAATTGTAAGTTGCAAATTATTGTAAACTCTGAAGAATTGCTGCATTCCTAAAAACTCCTTATTTCTGCATCTGAAAACCTATGCCATTCTTAGTTACTGAAGAGGATAAATAGTCCATACATAAATCTTGATAACAATTGTTTTTGCCAATGCTCTTACTATATATGCACAGAACTCTGGTTGGATGCATAATGTTAGTTCTATAATTCAGTAGTTTTGGCCTAACAAAGACCACAGTGAGTGTGGGACCACGACTGAAGATAGGATGTAAAAGAACTAATAACAAGCATGATAACTTTGTTGGCTAGACATAGCTTTTGATCTGCCATGCAGCTTATTGCCACAACCAGTTAGAGAGTGAAGCTTAAAAGGCTTATAAGCTACATCCCCGACTTCTCCATTCTGTATGTTAGTTATAGACCAAATGACCAATAAACTGTATGCATATATCAATATTTCCTGATGGATGTAAAGCTTGAACCAAAAATAGTAATAGAATAATTCAGAAGGGTAGTTGGCTCTTCAAATCTATCCATATAGAGCCCCGTGTCATTTATTTTGTGAAGTGTGGGAAGGTTGTTTGTGTTATACTTGTCAATTCATAGTAGTTCACCTAGGGGCTGTTTGGTTACATGTAGGTGGATGTAGGTGGAGTGAAAGTGAACACCTTTTCCCACTTTTCACTGAAAGTGAACACAGTTACAGCGTTTGGTTGAACGCTGTAACTGGAATGCAATTGTTGATCTCTGACAGAGCAGAGTTGTTGTCCCCCACGTTTTCTTCCTCTATCACCTACATGGAAAAAGCACTGCAAGTGAAGAGCACGAGAGGAGGCTCGAGGCTGGGACGCGTTCTCGCCACCCTGGCCGTCCTCGCCACCGGCTTTTGAGCACCAACACGAGCGTCTGAGGTAGTCGAGGCGATGCTGGCGCCGAAGTACGCGGAGGTGACCACCGGCGACGAGCTCGAGCCACCCGCGGCGACCTCGACGAGCCACCGGCGACGACCTCGACCTCGACGAGCCACCGACGACGAGCTCGAGCCACCCGCGGCGACCTCGACGAGCCTCGTCCTCGTCGGATCCGGACGGTGGAGGGCGGAGGGGGACTCGTCTTCTTCCTCGAGGCGCTTGTGCTGCCGATGCCTCCTCCGCCAATAGAGAGAAGAGAGAATAGGGGAAGGGTCGGAGGATTTTTTGGGTTTTTTTTAGGAGACATTTTTTTGGTATGCTGCAGTTGAGCACATTTTTTTTGGGAAACATTTTTTGTTAGATATTTTGGTAGGAGACGCACATGTTCTGATCACTTGGTAGGAGACTTTTTTTTAGGTCTTTTGGGTATGTTGAGCAATTTTTTTTTTTTGGGATTTTCGAGCTAATTTATTTTGTGTAATTATGTATTTAATTAATTATGGGTTATCATATCTTCAATCCAACATCCACTTTCAACAACCATCCATTGCAAGGGGAGAATGGTTTGGTGGTGCAATGTAATAATGAGAGAAAATGAGTTATCATTGGTTTTATTATAATAATAATAATAATAATAATAATAATAATAATAAAACATAGGTGGCTTAAAAATTTGTTAAATTTTGATTTAAACACTTTTTTTATAAAATTTATGAGATTTTCTTTTATTTTATAAAATTTATGAGATTTTCTAAAATATCAATTAAATTTATGAGATTTAAACACTTAATTTATGAGATTTTCTTTTATTTTATAAATTTTAAAATATCAATTAAAATAATCAATAGTTATTTGATAATTTTTATTTTGAAAATATTCCATAATTAATTTAATTATGGGTTATCATATCTACAATCCCAATATCCACTTTCAACAATCATCCAAACAACCGAACTCGTTTTTTCTCCACTTTCAACAACCATCCAAACACCAAACCCATTTTTTTTCCACTTGCAGCAGACAAAAAGTATTACATCCAAACACGTTTTGGAAAGTGCCACTTTCACACTTTCAACTGCAACTCATCATGACGTAAGTGCCACTTTCACACTTTCAAAGAGTTACATCTATCCAAACAGCCCCCTAGTGAGGTGAGAACCAGAAGTGCTGCAGCTTCTATTCAGCAAGAAAACATAGAAACAGTTGAACTTTTTGATATTACTTGATTTCAAGAAAACTGTAAGATATTCCTTAATGAAATAGAAAACTAATATATGTATGAAGCAAGGTTCGGTTTCGATTGGTTTTTGGAGCCTTCCTATAGTTACCGGTTTCGGTAGTTTCAGGGGGCTCTGGTGGTTTTGAATCGGTCCGTTTTTGTCGTTTTGGTAGATCCAGACCATCCAATTCTGATTTGAAACAGTTTCAAGTCTTGCTACAAAGAACTTTGAAGGGGAAGATAAAAACTATGAAGGTGTAGAAGAGGGAAGTGTTGGCAAATGCTTCAAAGGGGCACATACAAACTAAGGACTTTGACCAGTTCAAGACAAGAATGAATTCTCTCTTAATTCAATTTATCACACCTTGTGTGGGTATCATCCTCCCTACTAACTCCAGTAGTATTTACAACAATATGTACCTGATGGTCCAAGTTTCCATTACAAATAAGGGAAATATTGTCCCTTCTACTCAGCAGCAGCAAATACCAGTAAAGCATTGTCCAAGTCAGATAAACTGATTAAGTTGATTATTCAATTACAGCAACATGTGACGGACTTAGTGTTTTTGCATACAACTCGCTCCGTGTGAGGCATAAACTTCCTCCTCGAAGACCCATGCAACTCCCTACTAACTCCAGTAGTATTTACAACAATATGTACCTGATGGTCCAAGTTTCCATTACAAATAAGGGAAATATTGTCCCTTCTACTCAGCAGCAGCAAATACCAGTAAAGCATTGTCCAAGTCAGATAAACTGATTAAGTTGATTATTCAATTACAGCAACATGTGACGAACTTAGTGTTTTTGCATACAACTCGCTCCGTGTGAGGCATAAACTTCCTCCTCGAAGACCCATGCAAGCCTTCCCCAAACGCTTAGCTAGATCGCTAAGACGAGATTGAGAAAATGTGGAGCCAAAAAGAGATTAGAATGTTGAAAACTTCACTATATTACAGAGAGTGTACAACTTCTTGGATGATGAGAAACAAATGAGGCATCCCCCCTTTATATAGCCCCAAGGGCTCTACATGAATGACTAAGATTATGACATATGTCCTAGTAAAGTGCAAACAAACCCTCCATAGATTTGCCTCAGAAGCAAAATAAAAGTCGTTAGAAAACTAAAGCAATTAACCCCTCAGATTTTTTGCGTCAGCAAAAAAGCATCTACCGTCTATTAGCCGTTAGAAATTACCGTTAATGACTTCTTTTTTAAAAACCCAAAATGCCCCCTCTTCCCCACCAGTGGTTGCCAGCCCCCCTCCTCCCTCCGCCGGCCGGCCACCCTCGACCCCCCCCCCTCCTCCCTCCGCTGGTCGGCCCCCTTGACCTGCCCCCCTCCTCCCTCCGCTAGCCAGCCCCCTGACCTGCCCCCTGACCTGCCCCCTCCCCCCTCCCCCCTCCGCTGGCCGGCCACCCTCCCCTCTCCTCTGGTCGGCCCCGCTCAACCTGCCCCCACCACCGGAGAGAGAGGGGGGGAAGGGGGGGGGAGGGATAAAATCGTCATTTCGGACGTATTTTAACGGCACAGGTGTAAACTGATCCAAAATGAAAATGTGAAAATTTTTTAAAACTAGGGGTCTTTAAATGCAAATCTAAGGAGGGTTGTTTGCACTTTACCCCATAAGTCCACTATCTAACGGTGAAAACTTTTTAGAACCTGGATGGTCCAACAATATGTACCTGATTGTCCAAGTCTCCATTACAAATAAGGAAAATATTTGTCCCTTCTACTCAGCAGCAGCAAATACCAGTAAAGCATTGTCCACGTCAGATAAACTGATTAAGTTGATTATTCAATTACCAATAGTTGCAGCAACATGTGACGGGCTTAGTGTTTTTGCATACAACTCGCTCCGTATGAGGCACAAACTTCCTCCTCGAAAACCCATACAAGCCTTCCCCAAATGCTTAGCCAGGTCGCTAAGACAGTGAGAAAATGTGGAGCAAAAAAGAGATTAAAATGTTGAAAACTTCACTATACTACAGACAGTTTACAACTTCTTGGATGATGAGAAACAAATGAGGCATCCCTCCTTTATATAGCCCAAAGGGCTCTACATGAATGACTAAGATTATGCCATATGTCCACTATCTAACGGTGGAAACTTTTTAGAACCTAGATATTTGCAATGCTCATTATTAAAATATTTACATGATACCCATCTAAAAAGGGTAGAAATTCTTGTGAAGCTTCTAGATAAAGGAATATCCCAAGGCTCTTCCAAGGAATTTTCCAATACATTCTAGAGTATTCCTCGAGTAAACCTTGACTTAATAGGTTGTGCATATTGTCTCGCTGGAGCAAAAAAACTTGTGCGTAACATTCTCGTCCACTTATTTCATCGAAGTCCTTGTCAACGGTTGCACCAAGTCTCAAAATGGGTTCTACTCCCGTACTCATGGTTGTCACGTATTGTACCTTCTTAATCTCTCTCATGCGGTCCTCCCCAAACTTGTCAATCTTCTCCTCAAAATTGAAAGCAAAATGGCTCACCACATCACCTTTCCCCATGGTCCGTACACTCTTCGACGCACAAAGAGGCTTGAGCGGGCTATGGGATCGTTGATCCACCTTGTCTCGTGGGTGCACATAGTTCTCCACACCTCCGCGCATGCGAATTCTATTGCAACTTTATCGACATGAACGTCCACGATAAACCTTAAGCAACTTATAGCACGAGCCACTCAATTTCCGTACACATATTCTTGTCGTATTTGTCTTCTCCCAATTCGCGACATACTTCTCCTTACCCGCGACCAGCGATGTCTCCTCGGAAAACTCCTTTGCAATTCTCTCGGTCTTACTTGGAAGCAGTGTTTTAAATGACGATCGAGGCGGCCGTCTAGGCAGTGCATAGGTGCGAGGCGGCTGCTCTCCGCACTGCTTTTGTCGTAGACGGTGGAGTAGACAGTCTACAACGGTTTGGCAGCATAGACGTAGGTGAGGCGGCGTAGGCGGGTGCCTATTTAAAAAAAACTACATATTTCATATAAAAAACTAAAAGAGATAACATCACAATTTCTGGACTGTAGACACTCTTTATTCTAATTTATAACTAATGTCATTGGAAGAATCCAACTCCATATTCTGCACCAAAGACATTGTAAGTCTCAATAAACTAAAAATTCCCAAAATTACAAAAAATTAACTTCAGCTTCTTGAGAATTTTATTTAGCGTTTACATACATAGGCAGGATGTCATACATAGGCGGCACCTAGGCGGTAGGCGAACTCTCTCCGCCGCAGACCCGCATACCGTTGTTTAGAACCTTGCTTGGAGGATCTTCCTCCTCGAAGTCCTCTTTTATCTCGAGCACCGTCGAGTAGGTCGTCTACCCTTTGCTACCTTCCTCGAGCTGAATGGCATAAATGGATTATCCTTTGGATGGCACACCTCGTGCCCGACTCACCATGGCATGCACAATGAACATTGCTCCCTAAAGCTGACGACTCCCAAGTGTGACATTAGAACCGCCTTCGCGGCAATTAAAAAATCCATGCCAAATATCATCTTAAAGTCGTTAAATGATGTAACGGTGAAATTGACAACATCCGAAAAATGCCCCACCTTTATGCTAACTCCCTTGGCTACCCTTGCACGAGGCACGCCTTCGAATTAACCTCCTACATCTTTCTTGATCCTTTACAACACTAGACCCAAGCAACGACCTCCACGTCACTCGGAGACGAAGTAATGAGGGACTCCCCTATCGACCAACGCCCGTGTGCTCATGTCGATGATCATCATGCCAATGTGCATGAGCTCTTTGCTCGGAGACTTCGACACAACGGACTTAGCCCTAACGGCGTTGAGTAAGCGCAAGGCTCTCATGTGCGCTCCCACTTCGTACTCCTCGTCCTCTACCTCCTCGCTTCGGATGACATCGATAAGTTTGTTCTTGTTCTAGCAATATCGGACATAATGGTTCTCTCCACATATGAAACACGAAATTGATTGTTCGGGTTGGTGGATTGTACATGGGTAGTGTGATAGGAAACCTGTCTTATATTTAATAGAAGTTTCCTTCTTCAGATGTAGTTAATTGTAATCAGTCTTGGACTCCCTCCTAGAACCTTACAGGAACCATCACGGATGCGGATACTAGTGTATTCGTAGATCCCGTAGTCTGGACACATGTTATGTCCTCGGCTCGCCGTACTCCAGGAGTGGGACATGACAACTAAGGACCAGAATCTAGAACCATAAACCAGTAATGACACAAGCTACATTATGAACTCAAACACAATGCATTGTTCGTTAACCAAGTAAACCAACAATGAGAAAGGAAATACATAATATCAGAAAGTCACCTAATAGTAAGTCAATCCACCGTAAGGGAAAGGGTAGGTGTTTTGGGGGAAGGATATATTGAAAGATGGCAGTGGAAGGGGGAAGAAAGTCGTGGGGAATAAGAGGGAAGAAAAAACAGAAACTAATCTGAAAGTCCTAATCTAATTTTCCTTCATATGATTGAACTATATGGGGATTGACCGTTTTAAATGAGTTTGACCTCTTAAACTGGCATCTTAAAAGTTGGCAACCAATGGGCAGGCTGAAAAATGCCTAGGTATTTGTTTCACGAGGAAGCCCACCTTGGGCCAAGGCCTAATCATATATGCTCATGTCCTTGACGAGATGGCACTCAATACCATCCCCTTAAGCAGCCTTTTATTGAGGTTAGTGGATAATTATGACTTATTTACCACAAATCGCAAAGGTATAGCATGGAATGGCTTCAAAGTCGAATTTCTTGTGTCTGTTCAAGTTACTATAGTCAAGTAAAATTATGAAATAGTCATGTGAAGAAAAGTTCTTAAGTCATTACATATTGGTCGTTCTCATTTAGTTTGATTTGAACCATTTTCCAGAATTTCCTAAATGTAAGTTCTGACTGCATTCATCAGCTTCCAATATTTTACGTCAATTATCTGAAAATGAAACCAAGTTGGTAAAAGAGAACACAAATCAGCAAGCGAAATACCAATATAAGTCAAGAGGCTCTTGAGCCACATCATGTCATGCTGGACAACTTAATACAAACATCCGTAACCAAGTCCAATTGTGAAATCCTGAAAGTTTGCTATATTATTGAGAAATACTTATTTGACTCGGTGTAAACAAATGCACTTTTGACGCAGTGAAAACAAAACAGCTCTGGTGGGCCCTACATGAGATTGGAACCAATACCATGCGCATGTGCAAAAGTACGTGTTCTGTTAGCGCGTCACGTAAAAGTATTTCTCTATATTATTTGTGATAAAATATAATATCATTTGTTCACAAAATTAAAGCTTCTGTCCCTATTTTACCTAAAGTTCATATTGTCCATAAAAATAGGTAGGTCTCCTTAGGGTCTTGTCCTGCGCCACTCAACAAATTTTATTCATGGTCAGACTTCCCTTGGAACAGTGCAAAGGATTTTTAGCATGATCTTTTATAGTTCAATTAAACTTGACACCTTCATAGGTAAGAGTCATTTTGTGGAGAGCTTTGCAATAGGAACACAATAGAAAAGAGGGGGTATACACACACACACACACACACACACACACACACACACACCAAGGAAGCTACTTGGTAGATTCTCTCTGTGACAACAACAATTCTCCTATAAAACATTTCATAAAGTAATTCTTGGACACTTATTTATACAAGGAAGCAGGTAGGAAAATAATTCTGTCAGATTTAAAACACACCAGTTGTGACTCATTATCGTGTTCAAATGCAGCCATACCCCTTTTCTCATATGTGAATCCCCTTGGTCTCTGTGGGGAATGGTCTAATGTCCTACATTTAACAATTATATCATATATTAATGTAATTTTCTACCTGCCCCTTCTACATTTAGTCATACTTCTAATATGTGCTCCCTAGTTATAGATTATGATACATGTAATGTTACTCAGGAAAGCAAAAAAGAAAATAAGATGCCATCCTATTAAACCTCCTAAAAGAGAAGGTAGAATATAAAGCCCAAATTTGATCATTACAGTACAAGAAACTTATTTATATTGAAATCACTTAAAACATTATGAAACATCGGGATGAATAAAGTAACATAATTCACCAGTCATGCATAGACAGTAGCACACACCTATAGTTACTAGTGAAAGAGGTATTGTTTTTATTAGACGCACTTACCTCACTTTGATGAGCAACTACTGACTGAACTGGCTTGTTAACTGCTTGTGAACGTAAGTCCCATATAAGCAGATGTTGATCATCGCCAACAGAGCCAAACAAGTATTCATGCCTCAAATGCCAAGCAACATCCTCAACAACACCTTCGTGTACCTATTTGTCAAGAATAGTTTTTCATATTCAACATTCAAAGTCAAATGTAAATACAGCATCTTAACTGTTCTATATTCAATGTATAATCATAAACTAACAAAGTTAGAATTCTGATGCTGTATTTATATAATATCTGCACAGCTAATACAGAGAAAATTGTCTATGTAAGATGGTAAAAAGATGGGAAATCTTCTACTTCTTCACTTGCTATCCACCTTTTTGCGATAACTAAAATATACTGCACATCATAGATGTGCATATTAACCTAATTAAGAAATTAAGTTGATTCATGAACTACATTTAGCTAAATTTCAATTAAATCACACAACAATTAACCGTCTAAAGATCTAGATCTCTGATTAGGACAATACACCACTGAAAACTGTATGTATTTCTTGAGTTGATGGTTACTTCACTTCACTTAGGCAAAATTTAGCACTTACGCAGGCAGCCAAACCCCTGATATAAATAAAGTTGATGTCCTAGAGATGTAGTGTCTGCTTGTAATCCATAAACAAATATTAGCTACCAGAATAAAAACTGTAATTGCATAATATACATTTGTTTATATTTTCAAGCATAAACCAAGAATCAGAAGTTCAGTTAGAAGGCCCTCATTCAATTCCAATTTGCGATTTGACAGTCTTCTGGTTTTAGACGGGAATCCAAATTATTACATTCAGTACTTCAGGGAGAAAGTTTAGAAATAATGCACACACATTTAGTTTGATGTTATTTTTGGACAAATAATGACCACCACCAAAAGCCTTTGTCCCAAAAAATCGGCTATTTGAATCTTTTTCTTCCATGCAGCTCTATTAAGGGACCATGTCTTTTGGAATATTAGCAAAAGTGATATCCTTCTTCAAAGCCTCAATCCAAGTTCATTTAGGACCCAAGTTTCAGCAACTTTCTTAAACTAGTATCTTACCACTCCTAGCAGGTGCATCTATTGGTCTATGTAAAACATGTCCAAAGACTCCTAACTACTTGAGACTATTTTCTTTCAACGTACTTCCTCAACTGGCATCGCCTCCAAATTTCCAACAGTATAGTCATTCTTATCCTATCTTTCAACATAGTGCCATTGATCTATCTCACCATTCTCACTTCACCTATGCTTATTTTCAGGACACATTTATTTAACTTCCCAACACTCCGGTCCATAAAGCATGCGTAGGTGTGCATTCAAAGCTAGATTATACGTTTTAGATCCACATTCGATCAAAATCGGATATGGATCTATTATTTTCTGATCTGGGAATATCTGAATCAAGAATCAGATTTAATTTCATTAATCCATCCGAGTATGGATACAGGTTCCACTCCATCTTTAGGATCCGGATATCTTGTCATCTATATAAGTATATAAAATCATATTAAGATATAATAAATATAATTATATGCTTCTAACACTAGGCAACTCTGTATTCATGGCTAAACCTATTATGCTCAAAGTATATATCAATACTCCAACATAACGTAAGTTAATTAACATGTAATTAAATCTATATGAAATCATCACTTCGGTTAGAGAACCAAACATCACTTCTGCAAAATCCTATTATATCTTATTCATACTCATATTTGCTTTATCCATATACTTCTTATCTCTGCTTCTGATCCGAATTCATTTTTTGCCGAATATGGTTACTTGTTTTTATTTTTGAACTGTATCCATGTCCGTTATTAGAGAACTAATATGAATGGGGTAATACCCATACTGTAACCGTACTCGTTACGAATGCAACCCCCCCCCCCCCCCCCCGGGGTAATGGTTGGTCTTATAGTTGTGTTATAGAATTTTGCTTCTAACTTTAAGGCATCATGTGATTACAAAGCACCCTTGAAGAACTCTATCATTTCAACCACCTACTTAGTTCTACGAACAGCATCCTCCTGACTCCTCAGTCTTAGCATGCAGATAAACGACTGATCCTGAAGACCAAAAATATCACTCTTTTAGGTATATCTTTTCCATCAATATGGATTTGCCTATTCTTTTTTGGCTTTTAGTTGATGTTTCATTTCGTATACTATGTTTTCATCTATTTAATTTTACCTTAAATTCCAATTTTCTTTCCACAATTTTATTTTAAAAGCTACTTTGTTATGCTCACATCGACTAGTACGATATCATGGGCAACATCATACATCAGAGAATCCCATCCAAAATATGCATCACAATTTCATCCATAACTAAAACAATAAGGTAAGGACTTAATGTTGATCGTTGACAACAGTGATGAAAAATGGTATAATATCTCCTCCAACTGTCCACATGGTAGTCACAATACCATCACAGATATCCTTTATAATCTCAAAGAAGCTACTATAAACATGTTACTTCTCCAAGTTTCCACCAAATTATATCTACCGGTGTTTCTGTCAATAAAAACTATATGTAGTCATAATACATCATACATATCATGTTAAATATTCTCATATAAATAAATAAATAAATAGCTTTCATATTAGATCTCCTAGCATGAAATCAAATTGATTCTCTAAATTTTTGGTCAAAAAATGATCGCGTATTTTAACTACATTTTGATGATAATAATTCATTGCGTCTAAAAATTTAGTTTTACTAAGACAGCATAGTTTCATAATCTTATATGTGATATGACGTCTGCATAGTTTTATTTTTGTAAACTATTTCATAGGAAGAGATTAGAGACCTTCTTACTTATATGATTGCTAACATAATTGGTTTGGCTTTGTGTCTGTATGCAAGATTGTGCCCAAAATCATCATCAAAGCCTTCTTCCATTAGAATAAGCTGAGCAACCAAGTTCTGCTAGACTAGGAAAAAAATCTAGGCAATGATAGTAAGATATGCAATACATCTGCATTAATCATTACGGCACAAGCCAAACAGCAAAGATAATAACATTCTGCAAGATTTGGTTCCAAAGCCCAACCAAAAAATAACATCATCCAAACTTCCAATTTGGGATTCAATGGATTTATAGACAGATGGAACAAAATCTTCTTCTTAAATAAGTAAGAAACTAAGAATTATGTGAATTAGGCTAACCTCTATGCAATACCCTGGGAGGAAATGCCATATCTGGAGGGCCAAAAGTATTTTCCATACCCCTTCCACTTTTATTTCTCAATGCCTTCCCTTATAGATATATATATTTTCGTGCTCGGACGATTTTAATCTCTAGTTTCCTAGTTATTGGTTCTTCCTCAGTCCTAAAAGCACAAAATTCCAAAGTTTCTAGTAGGTATAACTCGAGGTTTAATAACAATTTTACTTTTTTTTCCAAACTAACATGGCAGGTGCAATACCTAAGGGAGGAAATACCAGTCTCTAGTGGCCCACAGAACACCCCACACACAATTACTAAGGAAGAATTTTATTTTGCATATCCGATCATTTCTCTTACCATTGCCACTTCCCCTTGATTCCACTTGGAGATGATTTGTTCTTTCATGTTACAAAGCTCTAAAAATTTAGTCATTATTTCTTTATTTGATCCTAAATCTTCAATGAATTAGAACAATTGGGAAAAAAATCCAAAAAAAAGTAAAAACAGCTAGACCTTGAAAAGTCAGAACATATCGAGGGAGTTATTCTCCGTCGCAACACTGCTCTCTTTTTAGTAGAACACTACTAAAGATGGTAGTTTCAAGATACGAGAGAAATACGACAACTTTCAAAGTGGGCTTTTGAAAACGTTAACGGGCCGTACGGATGCAGCATATACACATGGAAGTGAGGAATATTTTGCATATGCAGCATCCTCCTCCCACTTCCTATGTTTGGATGAGGAGGGAAGTGGAGACTATAAGTGACATTACACGGTGCAGTGCAGCTAATGTCTGATGGGTGTTGTCGCAAATGAAGGTTGTAAAAGTCGCTAGACGTTAGTCTGGTGGGCACTTGGCATCCAGACCACTTTGCACATGCACTTTCTCACCTCCTTCCCACTTCGGGCAGCCCCTGACTGAAGAAAACGTGTTTTCAAAACACGATTTCGTTAACTAAGTCACATTAGTGTGTGCCCAAAATTAAAATGTGTCTTCACTTTCTTTCGGATAGGAAGTTTGCATTTTGAAAACACTACTTGACATCCTCTTCTGGTTTTGAATCGAGTTAGAACCAAATGGGCCAATACCTTAAAAATCTGCTGCGCGTCGAGG
The DNA here is from genome assembly GCA_029216955.1 of Iris pallida. Lineage (NCBI taxonomy): Eukaryota > Viridiplantae > Streptophyta > Magnoliopsida > Asparagales > Iridaceae > Iris > Iris pallida. The sequence continues at coordinate 1,513,175 of JANAVB010006596.1, read as the reverse complement.
GACTTATTCTTAGGCGTGGCGTTGATATCCCACAAGCAAATCTGCGCGTCGTCCGACCCGCTCAACAAGTACCCCTCCTTGAACAGGCTCCACGACAGCCCGTACCCTTCCGAGTTGTGCCCCCTCAGCCTGAGCTCCGGGTCGCACTTCCCGTCGAGCGGCGGCTTCGATGGGTGCTTGCTGTAGTCGAACACGTAGACCTCGGCGCTCACCGTCTTGGTGGCGATGACGAAGTTGTTCTGCGGCATGTAGCGGGCGCGGTTGACCTCGCCGTCGTGGTTGATCTGCTGCACGATCTGCACCTTGCCGGAGGCGGCGCCGAAGCCACCGACGGAGGAGGATTCGTCGTCGTAGGCGCGGGCGTCGTTCTCGGCGTCGTCGACGGGGAGCTGGACCTGGGCGAGCATGAGGTAGTTGGGCTCGTCGTCGGAGGTGTGGGTGCCGAGGAGGAGCTTCTGGACGGAGTAGTCCTTGCCGGAGGGCTCGGAGCGGTCCGGGAGCCACTGCACGGTGAGGGAGGGCCACTCGAGGGCGTGGGTGACGACGAGGTCGTAAAGGAACGGGGTGTTCTTCTTCCAGATCTTGTACTCCTCGTTGACCAGCCGCTCCTCGACCTCGCCGCGGAATTCCTCCTCGTCTTTCGCCATGGAAATTAGGGTTTCTCTTTCCCTTTCTCTTTCTCGGGTTGGGGTTTTTGAGGGAGGGGGAAAAATCGGGGGAAGGGAATGTTGGTGTATTTATTTGGCACCAGTAATTTCACGTGAATAACATTTTTTTCCCATATATTTTTATATAAAAAAATTAGATATTTGAATATATTTGAATTAAATTTTGTATAGAAGTGTTTTATGTACAAAAAAATATAGTATTACTAATTTACTAATGACATTACAAAAGTTATTCCAAGATGTCAATTTTTTTTATTTACAAATTTGTCACTAATTTTTTTTTTTTACTAATTGTTTTATTTTTACTAACAGACATTTAACTGCAGAGAGTCTGAGAGAGTTAAGAAACAGTCATAGATTGGATTGAAATTAATGAATGGTATAAAAAGTCATATAACCAATTGAAAAACCCTACTCTCCTATACCATGAAACAAATCAACAATATTTATTTTATTAATGAATGATATATATATATATATATATATATATATATATATACTAGCATATGTGCACGTGCGTTGCACGCATTTTAACATTGTCCTTACTAAAATTAATGAACTATTTTTAATTAGTATAAGTATGTAAGGGTATTTTCGGAATTCAAAAGTTTCACCATATAAGTTTTCCTATTATATAGTAGAATATATATATATATATATATATATATATATATATATATATATATATATATATATATATATATATATATATATCCAATGACCCTCTAGCCTAGTGGTAGTGGTGAGGCATGCGGCCCGAGTGGTCAGGAGATCGATTCCCGGTGTCACGACCCGCACCCGGATATACGGGTACGAATACGTGGGCCACGCCCAGCCTACGCCGCGGTATCGGCGGTAGAACGCTGTCAAGTATACTATACTAACTACAACATCTAAGAATCCATAACTAGAAATGTACTCATGTCACATCACGAAAACTAAGGAAGATAAGACAAGAAATAATAACAATATCACTAGAACAACTAGAATCTACTATGATCATAAGACAGGAAAATAAAGAAGGAACAACAGGACTAACTAAGGATAACTACCAGGCAACTCATAGAGAAGAATAGTGGGAACCACCTCAGTTAGCATCAACATCTGTAATATTTCATAACGTATCCAGTCAGGAGCGGAACGAGTACATATATCTCATAACAGATCTCAAGATAGAATAAAAGCTATAAGACTGTAAATAGAGCATATACAATAAAATCATGGAGTGTACATGTATGTATCATGGCATGGTAAGCTGTAAAGCTAGAGCTAGAACAAGAAAATAGAACGGGATCATGGCATGTACACGAATCAAGGTAAGCTATATATCCAATGTGTGTGAGTAGTAGTTTCAGCTTGTGATCGGCTTGGGTACCTGTCAAGAATCGGCCTGGCAAGTCATAAGTGCGGTATATGACTCACACTGTTCGGGAATCGGGATGGATCTGATCACAGGCATACGCTACTACTCCCCCTACCCCAACTGGTAGAATGGATCCAAACAGGACACGTCACTGCACGGGATTCTAATGAGAAGGTCGCGAACCTGCTCTAGAATCAGTGACCATATATCGAGCAAGAGCTACAAGGGTGCTTGCACAATACATCCCAACCTAAGAAGGAGAGACATCTCTCGTCGGGATCCAAGAATACCAATCCGTGAGAACCATGTGTCAGGGATAAGCATATCAACACTAATTACATGAATCATAACAGTTATCATAAATTGGGAATAAGTTATCAGAGAATGTACTCGCCTGGGGTCCTGCTGTCAATATGAATCAGGGTTCAGAGTAAAGCCACAGACCTAAAGATGAAATAATACAAGAGCTGATCAGGGTCAAAAGACATACTAAACATCTAGGTCAAACTAAGACAAACTGGGTCAAGGTTGACGTACAGTTGACTTTGGTCAACTGGTCAACTATGGTCAACTCTAAGTCTAATCTAGGTCAAATAGGTCAATGGTTGACTTACAGTTGACTTTGGTCAAAAGTCAACGTTGGTCAAGTCTGATCAAACCTAGGTCAACTGTTGACTCTACTTCGACGTCTAGTCAAGGTAGTCAACCATGGTCAAGCTAGTCTCTATAACCATCTACAAGGTCAACTTATGAATTTCAGTGATTTAGAAATCACTGAAATCGACAGGTCTCTAAAACAATCAAAAGAAGAAAATATTATAATAATAGGATGACACAAAAAGGGAAGAAATCTACAAATGTTGTCGGATGATGAAACTAACATCACCAACGTGTCCAGAATGGTCAAATCAGCTAGGATTGCCTGTCCAAAAGTCCAATTTGGACACAGGGGCAAAACGGTAATTTCGGACCAAAATGATGTCCGCCGTTGGACACACTTTGCACCAAAAAACGTGCCGAAATAAAAGTGCACAAAACCTAACAAATTATATGTCCACGAATCCAGAATGACGATACGAACCCAACGGTATATCCAGAATTGGATTCCGTTGACCCGATCTCAAATTGGTCCGTTGACCCGGACATTGGAAACCGATTTGCACGGAAAAACGTGTCGGAGCCAATGTCTTCAAAACTCAGCAAATTATATGTCAACGAGTACAGAATGACGATACAAACTCAACGGTATATCCGGAATTGGATTCCGATGAGCCGATCTCAAAATGACCCGTTGGCCCGGATATTGGTATCCGACTTGCACCGAAATGCGTGCCAGAACCAATGTCCACTAAAACTTAGCAAATTATATGTCAACGAGTCCAGAATGACGATACGAACTCAACGGTATATCCGGAATTGGATTCCGATGAGCCGATCTCAAAATGACCCGTTGGCTCAGAAAGTGGGACCCGCTTTGCACCGAAATGCGTGCCAGGGCCCACGTTCTCCAAATCAGGCAAACTTTATATGAAAACATGCCAGAACGACGCCACGAGTCTACTGGTGGTGTCAGAATTTGAATCCGGAGTCCCGGGTTCAAAAATGGAATTTTTACAAGTGCAACACTAAGAATTCGAACGGCCAACTTTGGCGTCGAATTCGACCGACCTAACAAGCTCAAACTGAAATGAAATCTAAATGGGGCAGGAAGAGGGTTATACCAGCTGTGCACCGGAACTGACGGCGCGCAAAATGGAGCTGCGACGACGAAGATACGAACCCGCGAAGTTGGCGTCGCAAAACTGTCCAAAAATAGTACAAATTAAAACGTCAACTTGGTGGCCGGTTTTGATGTATCAAACGACGAAATTAACGGGTGAAATTTGAGAGGGATGAAGGGGTATATACCGAGATTGAGAAGGAGCGAAGAAATCGCCGATCCAACGGTCGGATCGTCCAGAAAATCGACGCGAAGTTGCTGTCCCGGAGCGAGCTTTCAGCCTTGATCCCGCGCGCGTCACGCCGGGATTCCGTGCAAAACGCACGAATAGGGTGTTTCTCGCGCCGGGGAAGAGGGGACGCGCCACGGGGGCCTGCCCGAGGGTGCGCCCGGCCAAGGGGGGTGCCAACCCCGGCGGTGGCGCACGGCGGCGGCGCGGCCACCGGCGCGGCGACTGCAGCGGCTGCTGCTCCTGCACGCTGCTACTGCCGATGTTCTTGCCGCGGCTGCTGCCAGCTGCGGTGGCGCGCGGCGCAGCGGGGGGGAGGCTCGCCGGCCACGTGGTGGAGCACGGCGGCAGTCGGCGTCGGCCAAGGCGGCGGTGGCGGAGTGGTGTTGATGATGGTGTTGAAGTAGTTGATGGTGAAGGTGATAAAGAAGAGGAGGAGGAGAAGGAGGTGCTCGGGGAGCTGGGCTCGGCCAGGGGATGGCGCACGGCTGGGGAGGAGGAGGAGGAGAATGGTGAAGGTGGTGGCTTGGTGTGTTAGTTTGACATGAGGGAGAGAGTAGGGGATGAGGTGCTGTAGAATAATGAGAGGGAAGAGAGAGAAAGAGAGTATGAGTGTGTGTGTATTTTAATATATGATAAGAGAGAGAGAGATAGATATTTTAGAAAGAGAAAGAAGTAGAGAGAGGGAGTGGGGGTCTGCTCGTGTACACGTGAAGGAGGGGGGTGCTGGTGATGTGAAGAGGGAGAGGGATGTGATGGTGTGGGGAGTTAATGAGGAGAGAGGGAGAAAGATATTAATTTGTGTGTGTAGATATTAAGGGAGGAGAGAGAGAGACTAATAGAATAGAGAGAGATGGGGAGGGTGTAGTCGGCTGCTCATGGGGAGAGGGGTGAGGTAGTGAGGGGTGTTGGTGTTTTAAGGAGAGAGTGTGTATAATATATATATATGTATATATATATTATGTATATATATATGTGTATATATATACCATGAGAGAATTAGATATTTACATAAAAAGAGATATTTAGGGTAGAGGAAAAAATATCAGTGGGGTATGGACAATCACGATAGAGGGCAACATGGAGCTGGGTTCGAGTTCGGTAGAGCCGGGTCGGGCCAAAATCGGACGAGGTGCAATATTCGAATTAAAATAGGTGTTTATAATCATGGGCAAATAAATAACATATGGGGATTCAAATAAATGGGACACAAGTGGCAGGTGGGTAGTAGGCTTCGTGTGGGCCATGTTCCTATTTGGGGTCGACTGGATTGGACCGATATCGGGCCCGAAAATTAAATGGGAAATTAAATCAGATTTTACGACAGATAATTAATTGGCCTAAATTGAACCGGAAGTTGTGCGAAGGAAATGGAGCACAAAATGGAGTGTCTGAGTGGGACACAATGGTCATGGGTGAAGAGCGTCTCGAGTAGATCAGGCATGACAAGTTGGTTTCAAGAAAAAGGCTAATCTGGTGCTCCTAAATTAAAAGCCACGGTAACGTGCTTATGGGGATCAAGAAAAAGAGTGGGAAATTAATTAATAATTTAAACGGTCTAAATTGACCCGAACTTGCGCGATACAAAAGGAGCGCAAGGGAACGAGTTTGGATGGGACATGATATATCGACGTGAAGGTAATCTCATCTACTAAAAACTTCAAGAAGGAAGTTTCCAGAGACTGGCATCCCTGATGCTCTAGAATTCCAAGTCACGGTAAAGAGCATTAAATGATAATAACTAATTAAATCAAAATTAATTATCAAGAATAAATCATTTAGGAAATTCGAAAAAAATTTCAGAAATTCAGGGGGCTTACACCCGAAAAAATATATATATATATATATATATATATATATATATATATATATATATATATATATATATATATATATATATATCCAATGACTCTCCCGCCGGGAATCGATCTCCTGACCACTCGGGCCGCATGCCTCACCACTACCACTAGGCTAGAGGGTCATTGGATATATATATATATATATATATATATATATATATATATATATATATATATATATATAATAGAAAAACTTGGATGGTGAAAATTTTGAATTCCGAAAATACCCTTGCATATCCATACTAATTAAAAATTGTTCATTATCTATTCTACTATATAATAGAAAAACTTGGATGGTGAAAATTTTGAATTCCGAAAATATCCTTGCATGTCTATACTAATAAAAATTTGTTCATTAATTTTAATAAAATCAACTTAATAATTAGGAAGACTACCCTTTGGTCTTCCTAACGAGTCTTCCTAAGTTAATTAAAAGAATGTTAAAATACGTGCATGCCTCACCACTACCACTAGGCTAGAGGGTCATTGGATATATATATATATATATATATATATATATATATATATATATATATAGAGAGAGAGAGAGGAGAGAGAGAGAGAGAGAGAGAGATGAGTAAAAAATCATACAACTATGAATATACCGAGAGGGTACCAATCCATATCAATATTGGAAAAAGGAATCTGTATTCGTGGATCCATATTCGTATTGGAGAAGGAATCAAGGAATATGTATCATCTGTATCCCATATATAAGATAGGAATTTGAATCTGAACATGAGAATCTAATATCAATCCTAAACTAATTATATCTTAATGGGTAGAAATACCTTTTTGGGTTAAATAAAATTTAATGTAAAGGGAAGAAAAATTTAGATAATATTAATGTATTATAAGCAATTAGTCACGTTCGCGTACATTTTGCACGTACTGAAGAAAATAATCTATGATATTGTTAAAAAAAATACATAAAAATAATTTATTTTAAATTTGGGTTGAATATTTTTATTTGGTTTTGTTATAATTCTGTTTTTAGGATACTGGATATTTGTTTAGCTGGATAATATCATGTACTTAGTTTAAAATTAATTTGAATATTGAGTATTTTTTTTATTTGTGGATTTTAGGGGAAAAAAATACACTACATGCACAGTAGTTAAGTTTTTTATTAATTAATGGAGGATATAAATTATACTTGGTCGTTTTCAAGCTGCATTATAACAGTATTAGTATAGATAAATTGGGTTCATGTATTTGGTCCTCTAGATCTATCCCTTTATTCCATTTCTCCATTTTTTTAATGATTTTGTCTTTAAATAGTAATAAATTAATATATAATTTTTTTAAGACGAAATATAATAAGGCATGCATTTACATTTTAGCTAAGTTTTTATCCCATATCACCACTTCAACATGTATTATTAATCCAATCAGTTTTGTAGAAGCGGGATTTATCTTTCTAAGAAATAGCATAAAAAAAATATATAGTGTAGTCGAAACGTGACTTCTAAGATGGACGAGTGACGATACAAGAATATGAAAAAAAAAACGAGAATATCCGTGGCAAGATAGAAGTGGCGTTAATTGAGGACAAAGATGAAAGAGACTTGACTTACGGGTGCGTTTGATTACAACGTGAAAATATATGTGAAAAATAAATTGATTTCACGGAATTATTTTACTAGGAAAAAAAAAAATTCCAAGGATCAATTTTGGGTGTTTGATTGTCGTTATTTTCCATGGAAATTGATCTATTCATAAGGGATGGGCTAGTTTTATTTTTCACCATTTTGGAGGAAAATATGGAAATGATAGATTCTTGGAAAATAATTCCATGGAAAATATAAGCAATCAAACAATACAATTGGTGAAAATTTTGTGATGAAAATATTTTCCATAAAAAAAAAACTCAATCAAACACAGCCTTAAGTGGTTTGGACATTGAAAAAATTAAAAGGAAAGAAGATCAATAGCTGTTGTTGTAGTAGTCTAGCACTTGTAGCTCAAGTGAAAACATCATAGACACAAGACTCGGCCGACAGGATTCGAGCACCCCAACCATATGTGTGTGGTTGTAATATAAAAAAATAGATGCCATAATTAGGAGGAGAGATGAGTTAATAGAACCACTGTCACTAAAGATCGTTCCAAACCGACATGATTTGGGTGTTAATGAATGTATAGATTTTGTTGGTATTACATAGCATAGGACATCATCCTAATAGAGCCTAATGGAAGGAGATGACACAATTATGGAAAGAGTGATGGTATATTTTATCCCTCCATGTCCCTCCGACACGTGGCACTTTTTTATTGACCGAAACAAATAGGAGTTGAGTTGGGAAAAGACATGAGCGAATAGGAGATGACCACGTGGCGGAGGAACATGGAGGAATAGAATTTTGGTGGTACATAAAGTATTTTCCTTTACGAAATCTGCAGTTGTTTGCTGGCCTAGTCAATTAGGGGGCGTTTGGTACGCGGTATTTTTTTTTATTCCCGGAAAAATTTAAGATTGGAATCTATTACCACGTTTGTTTGGCTTATAAAAAATTTATTCCCGAAAATTATATATACCCGGGTAAATAGTTTACCCACAAAACATGGAAATTCTATCCCTTGAGAATAGGTGGGTATTTTTTTTTGCCCGGGCAAAAAAAAATTTGTCTAAATTTTTTTCTTCTTTTTTGATCAATTTTGATTAGTTTTGAACATTTTTTTCTTTTTTTGTCGTTTTTATCGTTTTTGTCATTTTTTGTCGTTTTTTACCATTTTTTGTCGTTTTAAGCGATTTCGGTCGTTTTTACCCATTTTTTGTCACTTTTTGACTATTTTTTGTCTTTTTTACCAAATTTTTGTCGTTTTAAGCAATTTTTTGTCGTTTTTAACCATTTTTTGTAGTTTTTGTCACTTTTTGATTTTTTTTGTCGTTTTTATCATTCTTTTGTCATTTTTTGTCGTTTTTACCAATTTTTGTCGTTTTAAGCGATTTTTTGTCGTTTTTACCCAATTTTTGTCTTTTCTTGTCACTTTTTGATTATTTTTTGTCTTTTTTGTCATTTTTTGTCGTTTTTACCTATGTTTTGTCGTTTTAAGCGATTTTTTTGTCGTTTTTACCAAGTTTTTGTCTTTTTTGTCACTTTTTGATTATTTTTTGTCGTTTTATCGCTTTTTTGTCATTTTTTGTCGTTTTTACCCAATTTGTCTTTTTTGTCACTTTTTGATTATTTTTTGTCGTTTTTACCCAATTTTTGTCCTTTTTGTCGCTTTTTTGTCGTTTTAAGCGATTTTTTTTCGTTTTTGTAGCTTGTTTTGTTGTTTTTACCGATTTTTTTGTCGTTTTTGTAGCTTTTTTCTTGTTTTTATCGATTTTTTGTCGTTTTTGTCGCTTTTTGGTTATTTTTTGTCGTTTTAACCGATTTTTTTGTCCTTTTTTGTCATTTTTATCAATTATTTTTCGTTTTTTCCCCTTTTTGGTTATTTTTGTCGTTTTAACTGATTTTTTGTTGTTTTTAACCGATTTTTTGTCGTTTTTAACCGATTTTTTGTTATTTTTTGTCGTTTTTACCGATTTTTTTTTGTTTTTGTCGTTTTTGTCGCATTTTGGTTTTTTTTGTCGTTTTTACCGGTTTTATGTCGTTTTTGTCGTATTTTGGTTATTTTTGTCGTTTTTACCCTTTTTTGTTATTTTTTGTCGTTTATACATTTTTTGTCGCTTTTTGGTCATTTTTGTCGTTTTAACCGATTTTTTGTCGTTTTTTGTTATTTTGTCGTTTTTACCAATTTTTTGTCGTTTTTACCTTTTTTTTCGTTTTTACCGATTTTTTTTCGTTTTTACCGGTTTTTTTTATATTTGTTCATTTTTTTCGTTATTATTATTTTTTATTTTTTTCCCGGGAATATTTATATTGTCACCAAACATGGGAATGTAATTTTCCAGGAAATTTAATTCCTTGGAATTTGATTTCCGGGAATATAGAATTCTCACTATATAGTATTCCGCATACCAAACGCCCCCTTAAGAAAATTTCTTCAGGCATGAAAGATTTTGATCCCGTCATTAGAGAACTATGTATGGCTTCGGTATTTTATTTCAGGAATTAGGTTGAATTTGTTGGATTAATGACAGTAATTATAAATTGTCAAAGAATGTCGATTTTATACATGAATTTTGGTAGATTGTATCCTTCTGTTTCTGTGACCTAGTTAAGTAGGAATTTATCTGGTTATACTTCGAATTTAGTGGCAACTTTTAATTTTTAGTATTCCATATATTAAATCTTCTTTTCCTTCGGTTAATAGTGCTATTTTTTTCTTCCTTTTTTAATATCAGCACGTACGGATTTAGTTAAATTGTGTATCTCCCCGCACACTAATTGAAATATAATTAGGAAGCATCTTGGTTTCTAACACCATTGGTTGTCTTTTTATGATTATTTTGTATAAAGGTACCGGGGATGACATGGGTGGCAGACTGGCAGTCGAAGATGTGCGTAGAGAGAGGAGGGGATGAACAATGATATTTTTGTTATTTTTTTCTTCAATATATCAATTTTGTAAAAAAAAAAAAAGTTTAATATATAATGTTGAAAAATGAAATTGTTTAGGATTCCCATATAAATTCTAGCTGACTTGCACCTTACCGAATCATACTAGACTTTAATATTATTGTGAGTGGATAGGGGAAAAAAAAGAAGGAATATTCAGGCTTTGGGTCTCAAATAAGTTTCGAAATTATTGTTTTGACCTCTATATTATTTAATGTTTGGATCTCAAAAGGGTCACTAATGTTTCAAAAGTGTCATCAAAAGTGTACCAAAAGTGTCACTAATTATTTTTGGTGACACTTTTGAGATCCAAATACTAATTATGTGTAATATAGAGACCCAAATACTAATTTTGAAACTTATTTGAGATCTAAAGTCTAAATATCCTTAAAAAAAACTTGTTAACAGGTCAAATTGAAAAAAGATGAGAAACTGCCTGTCATCTGTATAGTGAAATGAAACTTCATAGGGTGTTGTTATATAGAAAGATGTATACTAAATAGGTTTTTTTTTAAATGTCATCTGCGACTGTATAGTGAAATAAAAATTTGTAGGGGGTGTTATCAAGCAAAGAGACAAAAATGTTAAATAATAGAAAATTTGGCTTCGCCCGGACTCGAACCGGAGACCTTCAGTGTGTTAGACTGACGTGATAACCAACTACACCACGAAACCAATGGTGTCACATTTTTTGCAGTTATACTTGACCTATAATATAATTCTATAGGGTGATATATGCAAAAAAATCGTTGCAATTCGCGTGTTTTGCTGCTTGGAGTTTGCAACGCCTCCTCCCGCCATTTTTCCAATGGAAGTGAGCTTCTTTATATAATTTTTTTAGGTATTTTCCTACAAAATTTTCACATAATTTTTTTTTTTTAGAAATTTGGATTTTGTTGTCTGTTCTTCGTTCTGGTCACCATCTCCTTCCGCTATTATGTTGTACTAGCATATGTGCACGTGTCTTGCATGTAATTTAACATTTTTTAATTAGTTTAGAAAGACTCTTTAGAAAGACCAAAGGGTAGTCTTCCTAATTACTAAGTTGTCTTTATTAAAATTAATGAACTATTTTTAATTAGTATAAGTATGTAAGGATATTTTCGGAATTCAAAAGTTTCACCATCTAAGTTTTCCTATTATATAGTAGAATAGATAGTAGAAATTTGTTCCTGAAGCAACCGAATAGAAATATGTTAATGCTATTATGCTTTTCAAGTTGTGCATTGAAGTTTTCAAATGAATAGAATTATGAAATTTTTCTTCAACTGAATAGATTTTTGTTAATTACAAGTTTTACTCTGTAAATGACTTTATCAAGCGTGGAATCTGCAAAAGTGAACACTTCATGTGACAAAAGATTATGTTTTCAAACACAATTTGAAACTTAAAATAACATAACATGATCTGCAGTACATTACAAGTGATTGAAAGTGACACTTTCAAGGACTTTTATTGTTCCAAACAGTTCCTTATCGAGCACAAGACTATTTACAAGTTTTACTTCGTAAATGACTTTACCGGAGCAGGCCGCCGCGCGCGGAAACAGGGATAGCACCCGCTGTCACGTTCCGATTCGTAGAGTCATTTATTCACATATTTTATCTCTTGGAATCGATCGTCCTCGCTTGGACGTGATGTCGTACAAGTCTGATATTGCACTTGTACAAGGCAAAAATGGTACATAATTGATTATCTTCAAAATATGAACACATCGCAGCGGCAGAAGCAAACAAATTGAGGTTAATGAGGACAATCTCTCTCATTGAATAGAAATACATCACTTCTTTATAGCAGCGGAGATAAAAAGGATAACTCGAAGCCACACAGAGATATATAGAACTTTATTCTCTTTATTGATAATTGAAGAAGAGTACAAAACTTGTATTGAAGTACAATGCTTATGACACATCTCACTTACACTGAAAGTCAACTGAACAATGCTATACAGCTTACATTTGATACTTGGATACATTGGATTACAACTCGATATACCGACTTGACTTACAACTCACTGGTATCACTGATTACAATGTTCCATACATTATGTCCTTTATAAACAAAAGACATCATCTTGTACAAGGAGAGCTTCTGTATGCCCAACAAATATTCGATGCCGCGGGACCAATCAAGCCAAATTATCGTGTGCAGAACATCCCAAGCACGAGCATGGTGTGCTGTCGTATGCACCCAAAAATAAAACCTTACTCTTAAAATTATATGTAGTAGAGAGAGTAAGGATCGATCCCACGGAGAGTAATTAGTATAAATTTTATGCTACGTGAACAAGGATTGGGGGAGAGAGTTTTGAAAAGAAAATTTAAGAAGAGATAAAGCAATTAAAGTATTAAAATCAATCAAGGAACAAATATTGATCTCAGTGAACATTCACCATTGAAAATCATAAAATTGATCATTGATGCAAGCATAAATTAAATCATACTTTGAACATTTACCGTTGGAAGTATCTTCCTATCTCTCTTAGGCTTAGTTAATCAGATACAAGCGACCTAATTAACTTTACTTACTAAATAATCTAAGACAAGCGCTATAGATTCAATCTAGCAAGTTCTTAAAGAACAAAGAGATCGATAAAGCAAAATAATACAAGCACAAGCGGTTGCATTTAATTTTGTCAAACGTTTTTCTCCTAAGATCTAACAAAACAAAGCAGTTTTATTAAAGCTTGGTTGCTTCACAAATTAGAAACATCAAACTATTACGGATTTGATATCTAATTTAGCGGTAGATCGAAATGAATAATAAACTAGTAGGCCTCCTAGTAATTAAACAAAACAATCATAAAAGTTGGCACAGAAAAGCATTCAATATTCAAAGTATAACTCAAATATATAAAGCAATTTAGATCTCACAAGTTTACTGATTCCAAGGCTTCCGTACACTTCGATCAACAAGACTTCTAGCCGCACATGTTCTTCAAAACTTGAAAAGAAAAGTTGGAGAAAGAGAAGAAGAGTTGTGTTGTGTGTTTCTTCTCATAATTTCTACCCCCTTTTATACACCATAAATTTGTTGTGTCAAGGCCACAATATCTCCCCACATATCCTCTAAAAGTTACAACTTCTCAAACCAAATAGAACAAGTCCTAGAATAAGTAGGAACATGGTTATTTTGGTTCCTATTTTTGTTCACAGCATCTTTGACCCAACTTCAAGTCTGTTTTCGTCCATGATGCAGTCAGAATCTCGAAAATCACAAAATATGAAAGTTGTAGCCCTCTGTCTTAGCTTTCCGAATCATTTTGAAGGACCTCAATTGCTATTCGGATGAGGAAGTTATGCTCATTTTGGTGAAAGGTGTCAAAACTGTCCAGAATTACATTTTAGCTCCATTTTGCACATAGTGTCTCCAATTGCATCCTAAAGCAAAATATAAATATAATCAGTACCTTTAGTCATAAAATGAGCATAAAATGGTGAACACTAAGGGATAAAAATATAACATTTTACGTTCTCATCAAATACCCCCATACTTAATTTTTGTTCGTCCTCGGACAAAACTCTTATTTATTTATTTTCAAAAAATCAAGGTTGTAATGTCATAAATAAAGAATAACCATGCTCTTCAAAACTCATAACATATCATGAAAATATATTCTTAAACAACTTCTAATTACTTAGTAAGTAATTTTATTTGAAGATAGAGTAAACTAAATTGGTAGACCCTCACGGGAATAAACACTCAACTCTCGTATATTTGAAGGATATGTGTTTCGCTCAAATTCATTCCAATAGAAATGATCTACCATAAGCTTGCATATCTTCTCATTCTCCACCACTTGGATCACATGCATAACGTAAATCATAAGGACTTTTCATGGGTTGTAATGGGGCTTAGGATTAAGGTAGGATATATTTGGGAGTGTAGCTAAAAAACCATCAAAACTAGTGGAGCAAAAATGATGTAACTCTAGCTCGAATATATAAAACATGTAAAACCAATCACTCCATTGAGCAGCTTCAAATTAACCTTAAAGCATTCAACATACCCTTTTATTGGAATTGGAGGAAGAATTATGAAAATGAATATCAAAAGAAAATTTCTCCATCACTTTTTTTTTTATTACTTCTTTCTTTCTTTCGTTCTTTTTCTCATCATTTTCATTTTCTCCTCTTTTTTTTTTTTTTTTTTTTTCATTTTTTTTTCATGATGGAACTCAAGAATTTGAGAATAAAAATATATAGCTAAACTAGAAATTCAAATACCCCCACACTTATTTTTATACACCCATACATATCATAATGCTCCACTAGTTTTCTGGCCTGGGTAAGGATTTTTTTTTTCAGGTTAAAGCTTGTAATATGGGTTCACAAAAATAAAAGCAATAAGGCTCAAAGGGGTTCAATCAAAGGAAAAATAATTTCAGGGCAGGCTATTTGGCTTAAGTAGCGTAAAAAAAATAGCCTTAATCATGTTCATGTATGCATGTGTCGATGTGATCTTGAAGAGAATCTAAGCAAGTTCTAGAGAAACAAATCTATGGAAGAATATCTCTCATCAAAGAAAATAGTGAGACTGAAGTGTCAGTCTAAAGGCTCAAAATCTCACCGGCTTTTGTCTACCAAATTTAGTCACAACCATCCTCAAGAAAAATAACTATACTAATTAATTCTAAGTTGAAAAGAGTATTTATTCAATCATGTTATGAATTTTTTAAACTTAGATAAATCTTCCTCATGACATACACAACCAAAAATTATTGAAAAACAAAACCTTTATTTTTTTATTTTTTTTTTGAAAAAAAAATAATAAAATAAAACTTTATTGAAAACCACAAAAACATAAAAAAACTGAAACTGCTTAAAGTAATTAAATCCCCTCCCCCACATTTAAACCGACATTGTCCCAATGTAAGGCTAAATGCAAAGAAAAGACAAAAATAAACAACAATAAAAATAATAAAAAAGAAATTGCAAGAATAAGAACAAACTCCCCTTGGGTTGCTTATGTTTATAGTCGTGGATGTGTCGTCCTTCAATTGGTATCAGTTGGATCCTCAAGGTTCAATTCATCCACATTCTCCACTTTGAAACCTTCATAGAAAAGCTTGAGCCTTTGGCCATTTACCTTGAACACTTTAGATGTTGCTAAACTTTGAATTTCAACTGCACCATGATTAAAAACATTAGTAACAACAAAAGGACCAATCCAACGAGAACGTAATTTACCCGGAAACAGACGAAGTCTTGACTGGTATAGGACTTTTTGACCAACTTGAAACTCTTTCCTAGAGATCATCTTGTCATGAAAAGCTTTAGTTTTCTCTTTGTAAATTCGAGCATTCTCATAGGCGTCATTGCGAATTTTCTCCAGCTCTTGTAGTTGTAACTTTCTATGTTCTCCATTTTCATATGCCTTCATATTGAGACTCTTGATAGCCCAATAAGCCTTGTGTTGTAACTCAACAGGAAGATGGCACGGTTTCCCAAACACCAACCGGTATGGTGACATACCGATAGGTGTCTTATAAGCAGTTCTATACGCCCACAAGGCATCATCCAAGCGCAAACTCCAATCTTTTCTACTCGGATTGACCGTCTTCTCAATGATGGACTTAATCTCTCTATTTGATACCTCTGCTTGCCCACTCGTTTGTGGATGGTAGGCAGTTGACACCTTGTGGGTCACATGGTACTTTTTCAGCAAAGACTCGACGGTTCGATTGCAAAAGTGAGTACCTCGATCACTTATTAAGGCTCTCGGAATCCCAAACCTGGAGAATATGTTGGACTTGATAAAATCTGAAACAACTTTAGAATCATTAGTCCTGGTAGCTTTAGCTTCTACCCACTTTGATACGTAATCAACAGCAAGCAAAATATAAACATAACTAAAAGATACAAGGAACGGTCCCATAAAATCGATGCCCCAAACATCAAAAATTTCACAAAATAATATAGGATGTTGTGGCATTTCATTCCTTTGAGATATATTACCTGTCTTTTGGCAATTATTACATGTTTTACAGAAAGAATATGAATCACGAAATAAAGACGGCCAATAGAAACCACATTCTAATACTTTTCTTGCCGTCCTCTTAGCTCCAAAATGTCCTCCACATGCATAAGAATGACAAAAGGTGAGAATTGAAATAATTTCATTTTCATGTACGCACCTTCTTATTATTTGATCTGCACAATGCTTCCACAGGTATGGGTCATCCCACACATAGTATTTCGCATCACTTTTAAGCTTATCTCTTTGAGCCTTTGACAAACCATGAGGAAACATATTAGTAACCAAATAATTTACAATATTTGCATACCAGGGTAATGTCGCGGTTGCAGCAAACAATTGCTCATCGGGGAACGTTTCTTGCAGACGAAGTTCATCCTCCACATGAACTAAACGACTTAAATGATCTGCAACGTGATTTTCTTTTCCTTTTTTATCTTTGATCTCCAAATCAAATTCACTCAAGAGAAGTATCCATCGGATTAACCTTGGTTTTGCCTCTTTCTTCGTCATCAAATAACGAAGAGCTGCATGATCAGAATAGACAATAATTTTAGTACCAAGCAAATAAGATCTAAATTTTTCTAAAGCAAAAACAACAGCTAAAAGTTCTTTTTCAGTAGTAGAGTAATTTCTCTGAGCATCATTCAATGTTCTTGAAGCATAATAAATTGCGTGAGATGCTCCTCCCATCCTTTGACCCAATACAGCGTCGACTGCATAATCACTTGCATCACACATTATCTCAAAAGGTACGTTCCAGTCAGGGGGCTGGATAACTGGGGTAGAAGTTAATAATTTCTTTAGTGTATCAAATGCCTTTTTACACGCCTCATCGAATTCAAATGCTACATCCTTTTGTAGCAACTTGCACAAGGGTAACGCTATTTTGGAGAATTCTTTGATGAATCTTCGATAAAAACCTGCATGTCCAAGAAAAGAACGAACTTCCCGCACACTAGTAGGATAAGGTAAAGATTGAATAATATCAATTTTGGCTTTATCTACCTCAATTCCCTTAGATGAAACAATATGACCCAAAACTGTACCTTGTTCAACCATAAAATGACATTTTTCTGAGTTTAACACAAGATTAGTTTCTACACATCTTTGGAGAATAAGTGTAAGGTTATGTAAGCATTTATCAAAAGAGTCTCCATAAACTGAGAAATCATCCATAAATACTTCTATAATATGCTCAACATATTCTGAAAAAAATGCTAACCATACACCTTTGGAAAGTGGCCGGGGCATTGCAAAGACCAAATGGCATGCGGCGATATGCAAAAGTTCCAAACGGACATATAAAAGTTGTCTTTTCTTGATCTTCCGGAGCAATTGGAATTTGAAAATAACCTGAATAACCATCAAGAAAACAATAGTAAGTATGACCAGCTAACCTTTCAAGCATTTGATCAATAAAAGGTAATGGAAAGTGGTCTTTGCGAGTTTCAGCATTTGATCAATAGTAAGTATGACCAGCTTACATTTGATATGTGGATACAATGGATTACAACTCGATATACCGACTTGGCTTACAATCTAACTGGTACAACTGATTACAATGTTCCATACATTATGCCCTTTATAAACAGAAGACATCATCTTATGCAAGGAGAGCTTCTGTATGCCCAACAAATCTTCGATGCCGTGGAACCAATCCAGCTAATCTTCGTGTGTAGAACATTCCAAGCACGAGCACCTGCCCACAAAATGTGGGTCAGCACATCATCTATGTACTGGCGAGCAGAATCCAACCCACTCGCATAAACCGACATTTAAGTGATCATTTAAGCATGCATTTATTAGAATGATCTTTCTATTTGGGGCCTAGCATCAGTTTACAGTTCATGGGCAATAATCAGAGTGAAGCATGTAAACATATTCTTAGTAGCATTCATGTGGACATATCATTTATCATTCTTGGTGTTATCATGCAAAGGCATCATTGAGGCATACTAGGTGTTATCATGAAAAGGCATCATTGAGGCATCGTTAACATTAACATCTTAAACATGATCTAACAGTTCTCACTTCAAGCATCACTTAGCATGGATGTTATGTTTGAGCAATGATTATAGCAAGGCATCTTTCTAGCATAATGAATTGAACTGATGAGAACGTAAAATGTTATATTTTTATCCCTTAGTGTTCACCATTTTATGCTCATTTTATGACTAAAGGTACTGATTATATTTATATTTTGCTTTAGGATGCAATTGGAGACACTATGTGCAAAATGGAGCTAATATGTAATTCTGGACAGTTTTGACACCTTTCACCAAAATGAGCATAACTTCCTCATCCGAATAGCAATTGAGGTCCTTCAAAATGATTCGGAAAGCTAAGACAGAGGGCTACAACTTTCATATTTTGTGATTTTCGAGATTCTGGCTGCATCATGGACGAAAACAGACTTGAAGTTGGGTCAAAGATGCTGTGAACAAAAATAGGAACCAAAATAACCATGTTCCTACTTATTCTAGGACTTGTTCTATTTGGTTTGAGAAGTTGTAACTTTTAGAGGATATGTGGGGAGATATTGTGGCCTTGACACAACAAATTTATGGTGTATAAAAGGGGGTAGAAATTATGAGAAGAAACACACAACACAACTCTTCTTCTCTTTCTCCAACTTTTCTTTTCAAGTTTTGAAGAACATGTGCGGCTAGAAGTCTTGTTGATCGAAGTGTACGGAAGCCTTGGAATCAGTAAACTTGTGAGATCTAAATTGCTTTATATATTTGAGTTATACTTTGAATATTGAATGTTTTTCTGTGCCAACTTTTATGATTGTTTTGTTTAATTACTAGGAGGCCTACTAGTTTATTATTCATTTCGATCTACCGCTAAATTAGATATCAAATCCGTAATAGTTTGATGTTTCTAATTTGTGAAGCAACCAAGCTTTAATAAAACTGCTTTGTTTTGTTAGATCTTAGGAGAAAAACGTTTGACAAAATTAAATGCAACCGCTTGTGCTTGTATTATTTTGCTTTATCGATCTCTTTGTTCTTTAAGAACTTGCTAGATTGAATCTATAGCGCTTGTCTTAGATTATTTAGTAAGTAAAGTTAATTAGGTCGCTTGTATCTGATTAACTAAGCCTAAGAGAGATAGGAAGATACTTCCAACGGTAAATGTTCAAAGTATGATTTAATTATGCTTGCATCAATGATCAATTTTATGATTTCCAATGGTGAATGTTCACTGAGATCAATATTTGTTCCTTGATTGATTTTAATACTTTAATTGCTTTATCTCTTCTTAAATTTTCTTTTCAAAACTCTCTCCCCCAATCCTTGTTCACGTAGCATAAAATTTATACTAATTACTCTCCGTGGGATCGATCCTTACTCTCTCTACTACATATAATTTTAAGAGTAAGGTTTTATTTTTGGGTGCATACGACAGCACACCAAATTTTGGCGCCGTTGCCGGGGAGTAATCTTAGTTAATTTTTGTGCTTTTTGTGATCTTTATTTTTTTATAATTAATTATATTTTTATTCATTTACAAAAAAAAATCATTAGTTATCATTCTCATTTTTTTTTTTGAATTACTTTTCATATTGTTCTTTATTGTTTATGGTTGTGACTCGATCTTCTAATCAAGGTGATTTTCAGACCGATCCAGAAATAGAAAGAACTTTGCGCAGGTTAAGGAAGGAAACTCAAAGAGAATCAAACGAGAACAACCTCGCTCCGGATTTCGTATTCTCTTGCAACTCTAATCCTGAAGGAGTCATGGCTGCAAATAGAACTTTGAAAGAACTCGCTGCCCCAGATTTGAATCAACACCCTTTATGCATAACGTTTCCTACTTTAGATGCTACGACTACTTTTGAATTAAAATCTGGACTTATACATTTATTGCCAACTTTTCATGGTCTTGCAGGTGAAGACCCTCACAAGCATCTAAAGGAGCTTCATGTGGTTTGCACAAGTATGAAGCCAACGGGGGTGACTGAAGAGCAAATTAAATTAAGAGCCTTTCCATTTTCATTAAAGGATGCGGCTAAGGATTGGCTCTATTACCTACCCTCCGGAAGTATTGTCACATGGAATGAGATGAAAAGATTGTTCCTAGAAAAGTACTTTCCAGCTTCAAGGGCGGCCAATATCCGAAAAGAAATTTGTGGGGTAAGGCAACACAATATAGAATCTCTCCACGAGTACTGGGAACGTTTCAAAAAATTATGTGCAAGTTGTCCCCATCATCAAATTAGTGAGCAACTACTTATTCAATACTTCTATGAAGGCCTTCTATCAAATGATAGAAGCATGATAGATGCTGCTAGTGGAGGAGCTTTGGTAGATAAAACTCCTGAGGCCGCAAGAAATTTAATTACAAATATGGCGGCAAATTCTCAACAGTTTGGCACTAGGCTAGATCTTCCATCTAAACACGCCAACGAGGTAAATATTTCTTCCCTAGAACAACAAATTGCTAGTTTAACTTCTCTTGTTCGTCAAATGGCTGTAGGTAACATACAAACGGCGAAGGCTTGTGGGATATGTTCAATAACGGGGCATCCAACTGACATGTGCCCAACTCTTCAAGAGGAGCCCAATGAGCAAGTGAATGTGGTAGGTAGTTTTCCTGGACAACCACAAAGGAAGTATGATCCCTACTCAAACACATACAATCCAGGATGGAGAGATCATCCTAATTTCAACTATGGAAATCCACAATCAAATCATTCCGTCAATCAAAATCGGCCAAGTTACCAACAGTACAAGCAACCATATCCCCATGAAAAACAATCGGGCCAAACTTCTAACTCTGGTATGTCTTTAGAAGATATTGTTAAGTCTCTTGCCACTAATAATTTACAATTTCAACAGGAGACAAGGGCCAGTATTCAAAGCTTGGACAATCAAATGAGCCAAATGGCTACAGCAATTAATAAGCTGGAGGCACGAAGTTCAGGGAAGCTACCATCTCAAGCGATAATAAATCCGAAAGAAAATGCAAGTGCAATCGTTACCTGCCCACAAAACATGGGTCAGCACATCATCTATGTACTGGCGAGCAGAATACAACCCACTCGCCTAAACCAACATTTATCTGGTCAATTTTAGCAAGTATTTAATAAAATGATCTTTCTACTTGGGACCTAACATCAGTTTACAGTTCATGGACAATAATCATAGTGAAACATGTAAACATATTCTTAGCAATATTCATGTGGACGTATCATTATAGCATTCTTGGTGTTATCATGCAAAGACATCATTGGAGCATCGTTAACATTAACATCTTAAGCATGTTATGACAATTCTCACTTCAAGCATCACTTAGCATGTATGTCATGTTTAAACAATGTTATAGCATGACATCTTTCTAGCATACTGAATTAATATGTTAAGCAGGTTCTCATACTGAAATGCTACATACATCATCATTTATTTGGCACGTTAAGCACGCAAGTTAAACCAACACAG
Source organism: Iris pallida (assembly GCA_029216955.1). NCBI lineage: Eukaryota > Viridiplantae > Streptophyta > Magnoliopsida > Asparagales > Iridaceae > Iris > Iris pallida. Next base: position 1,491,405 of record JANAVB010006596.1, on the reverse strand, counting down.
ATATTGAGTATATCACACTTAAATAATTTTTTACCGATAGCCAACTCCCTCGTACCTGCATCAAATACAGGTTATCAGATATACTTACTCTGCCTGCACAAAATCATTCATTAGCGTGCATCCTGACTACATGGTCACTGGTGTTGTTAAACCATATGGGCTCTTTTATTTCATTTCACTTCAAGATAATGTGGTCAGCATAGTAGGTGGCGAGCCTCTATGCCACCCCGCATTATCCGTGCTCCCACAACAGTCACCATTATTTTTTCCTAGGCCGAATCGGTCCCGACGTCCCGGTACCGTTCGAGGAAATTATTATTCAAACCTTGTATACAAGTTGTCCATGACCATGCGAATGCGTGTCCGACTCGATTGTGAACAAAATTGTATGGTAAAAGATATTAAAGAAAGTAAAGGCAGCAGTGCGTCATTAGTCATATTCAATGACTTGTTCTTTCCATCATTACCATCCTTTCATTTGGTGATCTCAACGATCCCATCTTTATCATTTCTCATTCATTGCTTCATTGCAACGTATCTCATGTCATTCCTTTCTAAGAGGAACAAACAATATTTCATTCATCTTAATAAGACCTGCAACATTTCATTCGTTTCATAGAAACATTATTCTTTCTTTCATTTCTTATAAGGAAACATGCAACATCAACAGTTATGCAGAAAGTACATGATTCTAGTGTTTCATTCAGTTCATTGGATCGATAGCATAGCCAGTTTATTTCTTATTCTATCATTCACAAGGCATCTCATTATTCAAGTGTTTTATTTGTTTTAGCAGCATTAAACATAAGGGACAATGTTATCAATTCATTCTCAGGCATCAAGTCACATTAGCAGTTCAATGTGTTGTACATTTCAATAATTCTCAGCATAAGCATCTCTATTATTCAGCAACTAAAACATGGGACATTTAGGGATATTTCATAGCATTTCAATACTTCATTTTATTAATCATGAAGGAGTAAGGAGGAGGAAGGATAGATCCACTCACTTGCATAAAAGGGTCTTCCTGTTTCGATCACACACAATTCCACTAAGCGTAGCTCCACCAGCGAGCCAAGTTCCAATACCCATTCCGTCTAGCCAGCTGAGAGAGACTGCATCAGTCTCAATTCTCCTGATTTCCAATCCAAGTCACGGTCCAACATTCTGATCGTATCTACCAAGCCAACCAAATGCCTCACGCGAAGCGGGGCATTACACCCGCAGCATCATAGACAGCCAGGTACTCACCTTTGCACACTGCTTTCTTCCTTGTTACTCGACCAAAACTCGAACCGATTGAATCGTATAGAAGTGCACCTAACCATCTAGGAAACCTAACAATTAGTTTGGGTTGGTTTGATCTAGGTTCTACAAGAAGTCGAACCAAATAATTGGGAAAAAAGACGAAGAACACTGCCAATTTGCAGTTTCCCGATCCTATTTTCGAAGACGGTTAATTGTCGAACCATCGACTAATGTAGGAAACTACCTAAACCATTATTGAAGAAAACATATATGCCATGGAAACCCCATTATTACTTTTATTTATAGTTGTTAATACAGTAAGAAAAACCGATTTGAAAATTAGGAAAAACCTATGAAAAACTATTTTCGAAAACTAGAAAATCAACGATACGACGTGCGCCCCGACAAACCGGGCGACGTGGTCGCAACCCATAGGCATCAAAAAATGCGTATGGATGTTGTCGACGTGTGGGATTCGACGAAACTCGATTTCGCTGTGTGTGCGCGACGAAATCGAAGCGTATCCGTCGAGATACCCCGTATCGGACCTTTTGCAAACTAGTCCATAACTTCGTGCACGTTCGTCATCTCGAGACAAAACTTACACCAACAGGACCGTGTCATTTTTCTGGTCCTGTATGCCAAGTTTGGTCCGATTCTGAGAAGGTCGACCGGAACGCCATTTTGGCGGGCCCGTGACCCCATCCAACGGACGAATTTGTGCACGGCCCGTCGGAATCCAACTTTGGACATACGGTTGGGTTCATCTCGTCAAACCGGACCCGTAGACTTATAGTTTGACGACTTTAGAGACCGTAGGTTTGGCACGCTTTTCAGTACAAAGCAGGTCCAACGACGAATATCGTTTTGGTCCGAAATTATGATTTTGCTCCTGTGTCCAGAATTGGACTTTTGGGCATGCATTCTTAGACATTTGTTTTATGACAAACACGTTGGTGATGTCTGTTTCGGCATCCGGAGACGGTTGCACGAGTTGACTTTTGTGGCTCATTTGAGTGGTTGGTAGTATCGGTTTCATCAGCTAAGAACCTCAGGCGAGTACATCTCTGATAGTTTTCCTATTTGATTATCTCTATAATTCATGTATTTAGTAGTATTTTATATTAATATCCTATTGATTCTCGACACGATGATTATACGAGATAGTAGTTATGGATTCTTTACATGTTGTTCGTGACCAATCTATTACCGTGTTCGTGACCTGTTTGGATCCATGAGTACTAGCCAGACGGGGAAGTACACTAGTAGACATGTAAACATACCCAGATTCTCTGCTATTTTTACTCATATGTCTTTTGCCATGCTCTCCTGAATGCCATGCTCTCATGTTTTTACTAGTAGACATGTAACCAATCTATCAGTCGTTTATCATAGTTACATCATTGTCTTGAATGCTATGATCTCCTATTTTTACTCATGTCTCTTGCCATGATTCTCTGCTGACCCACTCATCATGTACTTCAGTATTATTTACTGTTTTATAGATTTTGTCAAATTATTGGAACTGCTGTGAGAATGTACTCGTTCCATTCCTGACTGAAAACCAACATTTTTCAGGTTAGTCGCGGCTCCTCTTAGCATTTGGGAGACATGGGTATGCTGAGGTTAACCTAGAAGATTAGTTATATAGATTAGCTGTTTATTTCATTATGTGAGACTTGTAAATTCTTCAAATGTAAAACTTGTGAATATTGTAAATTAATTTAACTTTGTGAATGAGCAATTATTATGATTTTTTAGCATTGTGGTCTAGACAACGTTCTACCGTCGACACAGCGGCGTAGGCTGGCTTGGACCCGCACTCGCATCCGAAAAAAAGGGTACGGGTCGTGACAGTTGACAACACCAGAGTAGGGCTCAAATGCACGGGTGGTACTTTCAACTTGGGGCACTTTAATACTAAAGTACTCAATGTATAATTCGTTACAATAAAATGACTAACGTTCAATTAACAAACAACAAAGTACCTGTCGTCCCCTTCCATGCAATCCTTCACAGAATGCTGACCTGGCATTCATGCTCCAGCCCTGGCGTCGCAGTAGGGACACCTGGCCCTGCCCTCCAGCCGCGCCTACCGGCCGATCAAGCACGCCTGCGTCCTCGACCGCATGAACCCCCGACACCCGCCTGTACAGCCCCACATCCTCCTCCCCGCCCACCGTGTGCTCGCACGGGTCGTTCACGTATAATAGGTCCTCCGCGGAGCACCGCCGGGGAAGGAAGCTGTGCCCGGAGGTCTTGGAGAACGTCGACACCGGCGCTAAGTGCCCCCGGATGTGCGCGGAGCCGCAGCAGAAGAAGAGGAGCTTCGCGAGGGCGTGCCACACCTTGCCCACGCCGACAGCGCCCCCGGTGGCGGCGTAGCCTAGAGCGGAGGCCATGCGGGGGGCGCAGGAGAGGCAGAGCTCGCACCAGAGGACGCGACTGACAACGACGCGGAGGCGGCGGCTGACGCAGGCGGCCACGGAGATGACGCAGGGGTCGAAGTTGAGCGAGCGGAAGACGAGCAGGAGGACGTTCTCCTCCTCGATGTCGGTGTTGGTAGTGCAGGCATGCCAGGTCAGCATTCTGTGAAGGGATTGGACGCAAGGGGACGGCAAGTACTTTTCTATTTGTTAATTGGACATTAGTCATTTTATTGTAACGAATTATACATTGAGTACTTCAGTGTTAAAGTGCCAAAAGTTGGAATACAAGCAGTGCATTTGAGCCCCAGAGCAGAGAAGCCACTGTAGATAGAACATACATATGGTTATGCAAATTCCAAGGTCGGATATAAAAAAAAAAAAAAAAAAAATCGTACATTTGTACTGATAAAATGAACATTTTTTTAGGGAGTCATATACAAAACATAAAACAAACTTCATCTTCATCACAAGGATATACATACGGTAATGCAAATTCCTGGATGGTTATATGCTAAACAGAAGTAATCTAAAGGTCAGAATGCAAGAATAGTAGTAGTACAATGGAAATTTGTAGGGAATTATATGTAACATATGTAACAAAAAAATAACAAAATAATGACATGGCTTCACCCGGACTTGAACCGGAGACCTTCGGTGTGTAAGACTGACGTGATAACCAACTACACCACGAAACCCATATTAACACAATTTCGAAATGTTAATTTTCTCAATGGCTTTGCAAGAAATTGGCAATTTCCTGTATAATTACATGCTAAAGAGAAGTTTTTGAAAGGTCAAGATGCAAAAATACTAGTAAAGTGGAAATTGCAGGCGGTTATATGGAAAAATATATAATAAAATATAGCAATATAGAATAAAAAGTGGCTTCGCCCGGACTCGAACCGGAGACCTTCAGTGTGTTAGACTGACGTGATAACCAACTACACCACGAAACCTCTTTTGATCATGTTGCAGTAAACATAGAAACTTAAACAGTAAATTTATACAAGTGATATTGATTACATGGAAGTAACTGATCAATCTCAATTTCATTTATGTTGTGTTTGATTGATTTTTTTTATATGAAAAATATTTCCATCACAAATTTTTCACCAATTGTAGTGTTAGATAGCATATATTTTTCATGGAATTATTTTTCAAAAATCTATCATTTTTTCATATTTTCTTCTAAAATGGTGGAAAATAAAACTGGCACAGCCCATAAGAAAATATCAATTTTCATAAAAAATAACGACAATCAAATACCCAAATTAATTCCGTGAAATATTTTTTATTGTGTTTTTTCCCTAAGTAAAATAATTTCATGAAATTAATTTATTTTCCACATATTTTAATGAGAAAAAATAGTACGTGTACTAGGGAGGTGGAGGTTGGTGTTCGCTATATTGTTCTTTTCATTTTTGAAATATATCTGCAATCAAATGATGGTCTAGTTGGTAAATAATAGTTTACACATTTTTTTGTATGTCCCTTTAAATTGCAATTTGAGAAGTTTTTACCCACTCATGAAAGAATATGTATCGAAATGTATTTTGCAGCAATCAAGGCTTTTGTTTCGACCCAAGGACCTGGCTCGAACCAAACCTGACTATAATTTGGACACAGATACCAAAACAGGGAAAGTACGGAGCCATGTAAGTCCTATCTAAACGATTGTATTTTTTGATCGTTCAGATTAGAGCTTTAAACTATCAAACTAAAGACAAACTAATAAATGAGAACTGGTGGCAGACGACTTCCATGCGTGTGACTTCCCACTGATCGAAACTTGCAATATAAGTGCAAAAGCTCACCTTAACAAAGATGAGGTGCCACACATGAATGGAATAATCCATGGAAAATTACAAATACTAAAATTTGGAACTATAGAACAAGGGAACAGCCAGTAATAATTAATACATGTAATTTAAGCTCGACAAAAAAAAAACTACTTCCAATTAAATATCACTAAAACTGCCAGTTCCACATAATTATCGAATGCCGGCTTTCCCAGGTGTTTCGTTGCATACAGCTCTGCGGGCTGGACGAAGATGCAGGCTGTGACCGTCGTTGAGGATTTGGGCCTCTAAGCATGCATCTTTGCCCCCTCGCTTCCAGTACTCTATGGTTTTTCTTCACCTCATGCTCCGGGGCTTTGACTGTGTCATTGCCTCGATAAATCTGTACATCCACCTATCAAGCATTCCTGTCGACAGATGACATTGAAGATTTTTGTGATTAAATACCTTACTACATAGAGCTGGTGATCAACAATCTATAATCTAGTAGTTCAAATAAAATTATCTTTTTCTCAAAGCTACTCTTTTTGCCATCTCTTTTTTCTTTCACCTTCAATATGACTTAGGCTTAAATTTCAACTTCATACCCTCAACTATCTAGGTTTGACAACTTGATATCCTAAACTTTCAAAATAGTCAACTTAATACCATCAACTATTGAATATTTTCAATTTCACACCCTAAAAAGAAAAAAAAGAAAAATCTGAAAATACCCATTGCCCCCTCCATTCTCTCTCCCTCCCCCTCTCTCCGGCGATCTCCTCCTCTCCGACGGGGAGTGGCAGCGCAGCAGCGGGCGCGTGCGGGCGGGACGATGCGCGAGGGCGCAGCAGCAGTGGGGCAGCGCGGGAGGCGTGCACGCATGGGCGGCGAGCGCGCACGTTGGGCGGCACGCACGGCGGCGCGGGAGGGGGGGCTGCACTGCGGGAGGAGGGGGCTGGGGGGAGGGGATGGTGGTAAGGGCTGAAAAAGAGGGGGGGTATTTTGGAAATAGGGCATCAAGTTGACTATTTTGAAAGTTTAGGACATCAACTCAAGTTGCCAAACATGGATAGTTGAGGGTATCAAGTTGAAATTGAGCCTATGGCTTAATTGTGGTGAAGAAATTACGAAGATGAGATAATTATAAAATTTATCAATGTTCAAACTTCAAACCAAAAGTTACTTGGTAATATTGTTATGATCAGTGTTCGAAATAGGGGAGCCTGCTTCGCTTGTGTCGTTCATAGTGGTCAAGGTTTGCTGCATAATAGGACTGACAAGCCCACTCCATTAGAAGACGAGCTATGATCGTCTCTGGCTATTTCCAACTCTTTGATTACTTCTTGTGATTTTGTTTGAATCAGTTGTGTTAGTTATTATGGATAATGGTAGTTGGTTACATTAATATCATAATAATGATCTTTTTATTGTGTATCTGTTTAATGTAATGTAAATGATTACATTTGTCTATTTTTATACATGCCGATGTAAGTCTACTTCTTGAATTATATTATTTGCTAGAACATAATTTGTAATTTGTTGTCCTAGAGGAACCTGTAGGCTGTTTTCTTTCAAGTTGTTCGATTTTTTGGTAAAATAATAGGTATGAATGTACTCGTATACCTGAAACTATGTCCAAAATTTTATGAACAAATCTTTATTGGAAAAAGTCTATGAAGGCTATAAATTAGTTACATGCTCAATCGATTTACAAAGAAGCCACAAATACCAGGAGAATGAACTATAAACTATAGGTAGAAAATGGTACCAACAGTGATTCATATAGGATATACATACCAGTCAGAGCAAATGTACCACCCAGAACTGCACAAAGGCGAGTGATGAAATGAAGAAAACTGCGGCGCTCTTCTCTTATGGTCACAGTAATTGGTGAAAGGTCGTACAAGAAGAAAACAGCTTTAACATGGAAAAAGAAGATTTAAAAAGTTATGTATAGTAAAAAATCACAGAGAATCAAGAAAAAAAAATCAGGAAGAGAACTAACCTGGCCAGGACCTATCAACCTCGCGTAAAGGCACAAAGTACTCTGTTACTGAAAATTGATTTGTCGGCAATACATCTTTGGATAGATATCTGTATTCTGTTGGAACAATCTGCACAAGTAACAATCTATCTGAAACATAATGATAGTTAAAATTGAAAAAAATAAAAGATAAAAAATGATGGCAGTGAACTTTTTATGCCATTACACTTTGTATTGTCGTTATAATCATGCAAACCCTTCTTCTGTCATCATGATTTCAGTTATGGAGCATGGGAAAGTTCCACAAAAGAATTGACAGAATTTTATGACCGACTGCCAACCTAACGTCATCTGGTGTGGGTGAAAAACTCAGAGCTATGAGAAAGAGGACCTTGTAATAAAACCTAGAACACCAGTTAGCAAATAGGTAGACAAACCTTATGGTCAGGCAGTTAAACTCTTTATAGTCTAGCGGAACTTGGAGGGTGCTCCTTGGCTGCACGAGCTTTAACTGAACAGACAAAAGGTAGGCCAACCTATCCGCTACCTAGCCGCCTAAAGGTTTTACGGCGTGGCCTCTCATGTTCATAGCTGACTTGGCGAGCCGACATAGAGAGTTTTATGTCAAGACGATAATCAGTCATAAAAACTGTCAAAATTCTTCTATGGAGCTTTCTCATGCTCCATAGTTGTGCCCATTCTGATGGAAGATGATAATGAGTTTATGCAACAAAGGGGCACTCTCCAAGTTCCAATAGACTAGAAAAGAGAAAATAGTCTAGACAAAGAGGTAAGATGATATGATTTTATATAGAGAATTGCACTCATCTACATGGCACATTTAGCTAAAGAGCGAAAAGGAATGGCATCCCAAAAGAGTCATATATTGTCATCCGATTCGGAAACATTTCCGACAGCCGCCAGATTAGTTGATGTTGATTTTCACAAAAAAACCAATCTGCAATTGATCATCATTTGATTGCTACTTGCACGGTTGCACGAGAAGAGTAGCAATCGCAGATAACTTGAGATAGTAAACCAGCACCACCACTTATGTGCTCTTGTAAAGCAGACAGACACCAGACAGATTATGAATTATCAAATCATTTATACTTGATCTCAACGGACAAAAAGCTTCATCAAGCATGAAATGCTTTTATCAACTTAAGAAACTGAACAAAATTGTACATTGTAAGGCAATCATCATATGCTGCAGAATACAATTTTTAGACAATCCAACAAACCAATTCAAATAATTCATTTTCGGATGCCTCTGTTAAATATACAGTTATTTCAAAATCATAATCAAAATGGTACTAGTTGCGTGCAACCTAAACTCGCATATGTACTGTATAGCAAAGCCTGCCAATATAATTATTATGCAACCTAAATATTCATGTAGAAGCTACTTCAGAGGAAAATGACAAAGTAAAAACCTTGATATAATACTTAAATGTTCCACTTGCTCCCTGCAGGATTCGTGATGTTCCATCAAGTGGGTTATGAATCCCCGGATACTTTGGCCCAAATGACAAATCATGGATCACATGGCTTACATTTACATTTGCAGCTTCCCCAAAGATCTATTCATAGAACAAAAAGATTAAAGTATAATAAACATATAGCATTATAACAGAATATAAACTAAAAGATAGCGTCATGAAAGAATATAAACTAAAAGACAGCTTATGTAGACAGCAGGGTAAGAAATTTCTTAGAATGTAAACAGTTCTTGACTTCTTGTGTTGTAACACTTCAAACAGCATACTTTTACTCTTTTGCTTGAAAAGCGGATTAAATTCCATTTTTTGAAAACATCATAAGAAACACCATAAGAGACATCAGAGCAAAGGATCCATCCTTTTTCTCATTTCTACAAATCAAATATTTTTTATAATATATAAAGTTTACCTCATTTTCAGGTACAAATGTTAGAAAGTTTAAAAGTACTTAAACTTTAATTACACATTCCTATCCAATTATATGATCGAATTGTTGTTTGATGGAATAGGAAAAATGCATGCCATATCCAGATGGAAACTAGCCACCAGTTCAATGAATTGCAACCTAATCAGCAAATACCATTGGAAAAGTAACTAAAACCTCCATCTTCTTGACCATACATTATTTTTACAAAAGAGTGAGAACTCTGATAAAGATAGTTCAATCCATTTCACAAATCCATAAAATAGTATATCAACGGGACAAAATTAGCTATTTCTCAGAAAAAAAAGATGCAAAATAATGGTTTTCCATATTTATTTAGGACCTGTTTGAGGATGACATCCTACAAAGAAGAAGTCCATTTGGAGGATAAGAGAAAACACTAGAATGCTAGTTCAGATGCTTGTTTAGGGATTCCCTAAAATGATCTTTTGTGAGATTAGATTGTAAAAGGTAAAAACAAATAATCACATGTTGAAAAATTATATGGCAGGCGAGGCTTAATAGATGGAAGAAAGATCAAGGCCATAAGTCGAGCCAGACTCATGCTGGTCAATCAATCAGGAACCTGCCTGGTTCATCTCGTTTCTTTATGCACTTCTTGTGCACAGAGAAGTTACATCATCTGCTCCTTGAGAATATTCCCAGTTGCAGCCATATCAAACGAGGCAAAGGGTATTTCACGATAAAACAGGGAGACAGATTCCTGGGGATCATGTTCCCTTTAAGTACCTGAAGAATTCGGTACTTAATAGTTATCTATTAACACATCATCTACTTGAACTAAATTATCAGAAAGTAGCTGCTAGTTGCAACCCTGGCAAGAGATACAGTGGTGTATAGATACACATAACTAGGGAGAACAGAGAAGTTGATGTCCTATTTCCTGTGGAACAAAGATTCCCTATAAGCACATCAATGGTTCTCTGCTCATAAGTTATCCACTTTATCCCAAAATGACAACTTCATCATGCTTCCACTTCCTTAGGATTTATGTGGCAAGTCGACAAATGTCTGTAGATACCTAGTTACCATTCGTTACATAATTCTTAACCAAAAAAAGCTACTAATGATCTAACTTCTGAGATCGTGCAATCAGGAAACCATACTGATAGAAAACATCGCCCATTCTAGGTAAAACTAGGACAAGGGTAGACTTGATTGATGGATTCTAGACTGTCCTAGTTTAGAAGAGGGTTGATGGTCCAATAAAAATCTCATGTATATACTTCACAGGTGGCTCCTTTCCATCTGAAATATGTAAGTTAAATTATAGGTGAATGCATTTCAATGTCCACTTCGCACGTTTCAGGGAGCTCTTATAGTAAAAACTTAGGAAGCACGTGAAGGATTTGTGGAGTACCTGTTGCGCAACAAATATGTTCAGTCCATGTATAGAAATATGGAAGTTCCCAGCAACTCTTTGCACATCTAATACGCCATATACCTGTTCAACGTATTACACATGATTATTAGTTTAGCAATGGAAGGAATGAAATTTCATCCCGATGAAACATCTCTCTTAATGATAGTCATAAGCATAGATGAAACAAATTGCTAAAGCATTGGAACACATACTCGGCATCCTTCACCATCAGCCATCGCCTGTTTCACATTCTTAATCATCATTTCCGCATCCGAGCCAAAACCATGTTCATGCTTCTTTTGGGTGGTATCCTCATGATCTTTATCATCTGTTAAAAGAAAGAGAGTAAACTCTGAAATGTTAATGATTTCACAGAAAATGTGAAGTCTAAAACATCAATACTTTCGTGGGAATTCTATCTTGAGTATAACTTTCAAGAAATGCATCCTTTCAGAATAACTGCACAAAACACACTTTAAGACAATCAAGAAAAACTAATACAAAATGTCAAACAAATTGTTTGTCAGGTACATTATTCACGATCATTTACGATAAGTACAAACTTCAATCTGATTTAGTGGGACAGCTTCATGTAGCCAAAGAAAAACTTTAATATTTAAACCACCCACTGTATAGATTTTATTGCATACAAATGTATAGATGTTTTTTCCTGACAAACTTGAGAACAAAATATTTCTTTGGGTACATCTGAAACATCAACTCAAAATGCAGTAGAATTTAACCCATTTTCCTAACCACCCACCCGTCCGAATGCTGGTCAAATTTTTCCCAATTTTATGTAAAGGAAAGATGTAGGTTTTGCGGCCCATGACAGTACGAATCATAATGTGGAAGAACACATTATCAACTTTGATGGGTGTGCAAGAAGATGTGCTATACATCTCTCTCAACAGAGTAAAGAACCCTTGTTTTCAGGGATTAATCAATACCATTTAAGTCCGCTCTTCCTTCCACTGCTCCTAGTTACTAGCAAAAGAGTCATTGCTTTCCTCGATCCACTTCTCCAACATTTCTGACTAAAAATCTTATAACCAATGCCCACATAGTGTTGTTTCCTCATGCAAATCTAATATTGTTCCCTGCTCAATGCTTCTGCTCCTCTCCTTTACACTTTCAGGAAGACTAGGTTGAAGGGTGCACTCATATACTCCTAACTGAACAAATTCTCATTATTTTACCAGAACAATTCAACGACACAGCACGATGGATTGATCAAGCTCAGTCCTCCAACAACTCCCCACTGTCTCCAACTTCCACACCTCCCTTCCTTGATTCTTGTCCCAACACCAAGCCAACCCCAAACCCATCCTGATCATAGAAGTACGACCCATATTGACTCATGGAGTTCTTTTTGGTCCTATAGCTGCATCATCTCTCATCCCCACAACTACATCCATTCAACCAACTCCACATCTTCAATCATGCATTACACAGCTTACTACCTCTTGTATCTAAGTTTGATAACTCTGATATAAAGTTGTTCTGATTAACTGATGACGTGTAACATATTGCTCCTTCAGTTGTGGATTAATTTTGTCACTACACGTCACAAGTTTTCGTTCTAACTTGAAAAGAACAACATAAAAATATAAAGATCTTTGTCGCGGACTTAGTGTTTTAGACTACACTTTGTCGCGTGCGGCGCACTAGCTCCCATCTCAAAGACTCGTACAAGCCTTCCCGAACACGCTTAGCTAGAATGCTAAGTAATTAAGAGAAGGGTGGAGCAAATGAGACTCGTAAAGGATTCTTTTATTAACTTGGAGAATGCTTACAAGTTTTGGTGGTGAGGAACAAATGAGGCCTCCCACTTATTTATAGTGCTCATAGGGCTTACATAGAAACATCAGGAACCATCTGGAACCGACATATTCCAGGAATTATTCTAGGAATATTCTAGGGACTAGATAAGGAAGCTTCTAGTACATCCAGAAAGATCATGAGACATCTATAAGGTCTTGAGTCTTCTGAAAGATTCTCGGATCCTCTGAAAGATTCTGGGACATTCTGGAAGATTCCACCATCTTCTAAAACATTCTGGAAGCTTTCCGCACAACTTTTGTCCGTGGAAGGCTATACAATTTTGCCTCGGACGGGGCACAACTTTTTGGACGTTACATTCTCCCCCACCTAAGGCGTTGACGTCCTCATCAACCATGTTCGCTGAAAAATGCCTGGACCTCGATCTCAAATTGATGCAACGTATCAGCACGTTCCCAGCTAGACTCGTCGCGCGGCATGCCCTTTCAATGGATGAGGTACTCCACATACGAGGACATGCTTCGCCGACGAATGGTCCTCTTGTCGAGCACGGCTTCCACTTCCTTGTCGAATGACGTAGTCATGGTCGCCGTTGGTCTTTTCGGAACTCCTCGTTGGGGATCCTCCCAGTCTTCATGGTACGGCTTCAGACAACTTGCATAGAAGACTGGATAAATCTTCAGCTTGGCGGGGAGCTCGAGCTTGTAGGCCACCTAGCCTACTTTCTTTAGCACGGGGAAGGGACCTTTGTACTTTCGAACCAGTCATTTTTGCACTTTCCGGAACACTTTGAACTGTTGCGGTTGCAGTTTGATCATCACCATATCCCCCTCCTTCTACTCAACCGACCTTCGCCTCGCGTCGGCCTATTTCTTCATCTTCCTCACGGCCTTCTCCGGAAATATTTTGGCAATGTCCGTCTTTGCCTTGAAGTCTGAAGTAAACTGGTTGGCCGCGGGGCTTCTACTCGAGGGCCCCGCAGTCAGCGTGTGCGGGGCAAGCGGCTGTCGACCTATCACCAACTCGAATGAGCTGCCATGTGACGACTCGCTCCGTTGAAGATTGTAGCAGAACTAAGCGATGTCCAGGTGGTGCACCCAATCCCGCTGGTTTGCACTCACAAAATGCCGCAAGTACTCCTCGAGCAGAGAATTGATCCGCTCCGTCTGTCTGTCCGTCTGCGGGTGGAAGCTGATTGAGAAGTGCAAGTCCGTCCCGAGAATTTTGAACACTTCCGTCGAGAACTTTCCTGTGAAGCGGGGATCTCGGTCGCTGACTATGTTTTTCGAGATGCCCCAAAACTTCACTACGTGGCTAATGAACAGTCGTGCAGCCTCCTCTGCTGTGCAGTCCGTTGAAGTAGCAATTAAGGTCGCGTACTTAGAGAATCGGTCCACCACCACGAGAATGAACCCAAGCGCCCCCACTTTCAGCAGGACAGATATAAAGTCCATCGATATGCTCTCCCACGATTGACTCAGCACGGGAAGAGGCTCCAACAGGCTCCCGGGTCTCTGGTGGTCCACCTTGTCTAGTTGGCACACATGACATGTGAGCATATAATCCTCCACATTCTCGCGCATGCGAGGCCAGTAGTAGGCGACCTCCAGCAACGCCAAGGTCCGCTTCTGTCCCGGGTGTCCGGCCCACTTCGTATCATGGCATTCCTTAAGCAGCTGTCTCCGCAAGCCACCCTACTTAGGAACGACCACCTTGTCGCCCTTGGTATAGAGAAGCCCGTCCTTTAGCCATAACATTCTCGTTTTGCCCTCCTGAACGAGCTTCACTATGGCCTGTGTCAGCGGGTCCTCAGTGATACCCACTCAGACACGATCCAGAATATCCCTCTTGAATAAGCACACCGCGGCGAGCTCAGCCTTCCTGCTGAGTGCATCGGCCACTTGATTCTCCTTGTCGGGCTTATAACGCATCTCCATATCAAACTCGGCTAAGAAGTCCTACCATCTCGCCTGCTTCGAGGACAGTTTCTTCTGGGACTGGAAGTAGCTCGTGGCAACATTGTTCGTCGTGACCACAAACTTGGTGCCAAGAAGGTAGTGCCGCCATGTCCTCAAGTAGTGCACGACCGCGGTCATCTCCTTCTCTTGCACAGTGTAACGCCGCTCAGTATCATTCAGCTTGCGTCTCTCGAATGCGATGGGGTGCCCGTCCTGTACCAACACCCCACCGATAGCGAAGTCGGAGCGTCCGTGTTCACCTCGAACGCCTTGGAGTAGTCCGACAGAGACAAGACCGGCTCCTCCATCACAGCCCTCTTAAGTGTCTCGAATGCCTCCTTGTATTTGGGCGTCCAACTCCATGTCCGATCCTTCCGCAATAGATCGGTCAGTGGTGCTGTAATGACGGAATATTCTCGGATGAACCGTCGGTAGTATTTCGCCAGGTCTACGAATGATCATAGCTCCGTCGGCCTGGTGGGAGCCTCCCACTCCCGTATGGACTAGATCTTCGCGTCGTCCATCCAGATCTTGCCATGCCCAATCCAGTGCCCCAAGAATGCCACCTCTTCCTGTACGAAGGAACACTTCTCCCGCTTGACGAAGAGCTCGTTTTCCCTCAGCACCTGGAAAACTGCCTGCAAATGCTCGATATGCTCCTCCATCGTGTTTGAGTACACGATGATATCGTCGAGATAGACCACGACGAACCGATCCAGGTAGGAATGAAAGAGCTTGTTCATCAAAGTACAAAAAGTCGTCTGAACATTTGTTAAACCAAAAGGCATAACTAGAAATTCATATGCGATATACCTCGTGACGCATGCCGTCTTTGCCTCGTCCCCTTCCGCAATCCGGACTTTATAGTATCCCGAGCGCAGATCGAGTTTGGAAAAGTATCGTGCGCCTCCCAGTTGGTTGAACAATCTGCCACCAACGAGATGGAATATTTGTTCTTGATGGTCACCTTGTTTAGTGCACGATAGTCGATGCACAAACAAAGGCTTTCATCCTTCTACTTCTGGAATAGCACCGGTGTGCCGTACGGGACCTTCGACGGTACGATGAAACCCGCGTCGAACAACTCTTTCAGTTGCTTCTTCAACTCGTCGAGCTCGGACAGAGCCATGCGGTATGGAGCCGTGACGGAGGGCTTCGTGCCCGGCTCCAACTCGATGGCATGGTCTACCTCCCTCCGCGGAGGTAGCCTCTTTGGCAACTCCTTTGGCATGATGTACCCAAACTCCACAAGGACGTCCTCGATCTCAGGCGGAAAATCCCCCTGCATGGGAGCCTCCTCCGACTTGAGCACCGCTAGGTAGGTCATCTCTCCGTATCGCAACCCCTTCTTGATTTGTATGGCGGAGAGAGCCTCCCCCTTTGCAAGCTCGTCTCGTGCAACATTTACCATGCACGGAGAGCTCTCTTCCATGATCCCGACGACTCCTAAATGAGGCATTGGAACCGTCTTTGCCAATGTGAGGAAGTCCATCCCAATGATCATGTTGAAGTCGTCAAGTGGTGCGGCCGTGAGACAGGTGACACCATCCAGTCTCCCACTTGGATTTTCACCCCCTTGGCCACCCCATGTACGGAACGAGCCTCTGAGTCGACCGCCTTCATCCTGCTCGAATCTTTTTCAAGTACCAGACCCAAGCGTTGGACCTCCGCATCCGAGATGAAGTTGTGGGTCGCCCCCGTATCGACCATCGCCCTCGTGTTATGACCGTTGATCTTCACGTTCACATACATCAGTTCCCGACTCCGGACTTTGGCCACGACCACCTTGCTTTTCAAAGCATTGAGTAGGCGCAAGACGCCCATGTGAGCCCCTATCGTAGGCTCCACGTCTTCGGCCTCCTCGCCTCGGACTGCATTCATCCTCTTGCCCTTGTTTGTGCAGTCGCGTGCAAAGTGGTTCCCTCCGCACATGAAGCACTCGATCTTTCGCTCCGTCGGAGACTTCGCAGGTTGCTTGTCCTTCGTCGGGGTCCCTTTTCATTGTTCTTCTTTTCTCCCCCACCACTGAACTTAGCGGTGGTCTTTGCCTTGGGCTTGGGGGTATCGCTCCACCGATACTCCATCAGCTTCTCGGCCGCTGCAACGACCGTGTCCAGATCTGAGACATGTTGTCTTTGCAACTCTAGCGCCGCCCACGGTTGCAGACCGTCTAGGAAGAAGAACATGCGATCTTCTTCGCCCATGTTCGAAATGACAAGCATCAGAAGGGTGAACTCCGCCACATAGTCTTTGATGGACCCTGTGTGTTTGAGTTGTCGCAAGCTCCGCCTTGACACATACTCTACGTTCTCCGGGTAGAACTGGGACGATCTCCTTCTTGAGATCTTCTCGAGGACCGCCGTCTTGGTTTTTAGCTCCTTGCACAGTTCGACAATCTCCGTCTTGGTAGCCTTGCGTTCCTCCTCGAACTCGGCTTGCATCTCGCGAAGTTGCTCTCGAAACAGCGCCATAGCGTGGGTGACGTCCGTCTCCAACCCATGGGCGAACTCCTCGTGAGCCGACTGGTTTTGCTCCACTTGAAGCTCGACATCCGTCACACCTTTCTCCAGCATATCCATACGGGACGCCAACTAGCTAAGAGCGCGTTCCATCGACGGTTACTTGCTCTTGCCCTTCCTCGAGGGCTTCGCCTTCTCCTTAGGCGATGCGGGCTGCTCCTCGTGGACTACGTCGGACGAAGACATGGGGACGATCGACCTTTGCTCTGATACCACTTGTCACGGACTTGGTGTTTTAGGCTACACTTCGTCGCGTGCGGCGCAATAGCTTCCTTCTCAAAGACTCGTGCAAGCCTTCCCGAACCCGCTTAGCTAGAATGCTAAGTAATTAAAAGAAGAGTGGAGCAAATGAGACTCGTAAAGGATTCTTTTATTAACTTGGAGAATGCTTACAAGTTTTGGTGGTGAAGAACAAATGAGGCCTCCCACTTATTTATAGTGCCCATAGGCTTACATGGAAACATCAAGAAGCATATGGAACCGGCATATTCCAGGGATTATTCTAGGAATATTCTAGAGACTAGATAAGTACAAGGAAGCTTCCAGTACATCCAGAAAGATCATGAAACATCTAGAAAGGTCTCGAGTCTTCTGGAAGATTCTCGGGTCCTCTGAAAGATTATGGACCTTCTGGAAGATTCCACCATCTTCTAGAACATTCTGGAAGCTTCCCGCGTAACCTTGGTCCATGGAAGGCTATGCAATTTGGTCTCGGACGGGGCGCAACTTTTTGGGCGTTACATCTTGCTAAGATGAGCTAAATTAGTTTGTAGAGCAACAGTTTACTGACAAAGGATTATGATGCTCATTTGCATTAATTTCAAAGCTCATGTTCAGACGGCAACAGTTTACTGACATGAAATTGACTCCATGATGGTCATTTGCATTAATTTCAAACAAAAAAGACAGGATTATAATGGTTTTAACCAGCAATGAAGAACTTCTTGGGTGTGCCAAAATAGTGTTTGGCAGGAATTATCAGGAATCATATTTTAATCCCAACTTCTCACCATACTTGCAGTATCCATACTTGCCCTAGATAAAATTTGTCACAATAAGAATTCAAGTAATAAAAGTGCTTTCATACTTGACCCAAAATAAGGCTAATACATCTGTACACCAAACAATCCGGCGTACATGTTCAGCAATAGATTAAAAGAATAAATTAAGATTTAAGACCTACATTTAATCTTGACGTAATAATTTACACATGCAACGCACAGGCTTTAAACTAGTGGATTTAGTGGATGCGAATAGCATCTCATGCTCAAAACTCAAAAGATTCTGATGTGGAAGTACAAGAAAAGTCGATCTGTCTTATTCCAGTAGGCAATGTTTGCTTGGTGTATCTGTACTGGTTGTGAGACTTGATAAAGATGCGTAAGTTCCATCATACTTCATAATTATTAAATGGTGCTGAATACTTGGTTGTAAGAGAAATTATACAAAATAAATTTTGTGGAAGAAAATTACCGTGCTTATGATCTGAATGTGAGTGCTCTTTTTCAACAAGATCGGTCAAGAACTCAGTGCCGATGATGTGACCCTCTTTATTCAGGCGAAGCTTCATAGTAGTCACTAAAATATTAGTACTCTAGTAATTTTGTAAATAAGATTCAGCTCTGCATAACATAAAAGTAAAACCAGGGATGTATTAATAATACCAGCAACGACAATTGACTTTAAACTCAGGCTAGTTTCTAATGTACATCACGCTTGGAACCAGCTCCTTTTCTGATGGTCAGACTTCAATGCTTGGCAATTTAACCCGACATATATTAAATAAAAATCCTAAGTTATAGACATACATAATTCATTATACTACTATATTCTTTTGTTCAATCTCGTGTAATTCAGAGCATGTGGCTATAGTTTAGACAGTGTGCCTGTAGCATTGTTACACTTCCAAGTTATGGCTGTTATTTGTATGGCTGCAACATGAACCTAGATATCGAAATAGCATACAGCAAGAGAATTTAAACATAAAAAAAAAAAAGTTCGTATTGTATATTACCTACACCAAACACAAAAGAATGCTTTTAGAAAACACAAAGAATTAAGTAGTTGAAAACTACAAGAATTAAATGATGATAATTCACGCAAACTTGACTCAAGTTTGTAGATATCAGATATCGGGTATATATATATATATATATATATATATATATATATATATATATATATATATATGCACACACACACACACAAAATGACATTATGTAATTGTAATCAACAAATATTTATATGGCTTTACGCATGCATGCAGAAAAACTAAATCTGCAAAACAAAAAGTCGCAGTTAACAATCTTGTGTGCTTCCATCCATGCTTGCATGTAAAGTAAAAGGTTGCATGTAATAATCCTTCAAAAACAAAAGTTGCATCTAATAAAAAAAAGTTGCAAAGAATACGTGATGACGTCTCTTCCACATGCTTATATGTTGTGTCCACTCAGGATTCCATTCATGTGTGGCTCACACATGCCAACCAAAAGGGAGCCAATCACAACAAGACAAGTTGGTCGCCCCCAAAAGTTACCCAACTTGTTGTCATGTTGTGATTGGCTCGCATATGGTATGCATGTGTCAGCCACACACATGAACCTTTCCTTCAAGCCATATACAATTCAATATGTCATACGAGTAGAGGACAGTGTGCTCATTGCAAAACTAATCATATTTATGTTGTGATTGGCTCCCTTATTGGTGTATGTGTGAGCCACAAAAATGAAACAAATCCTATGACACCCATCTCTAACCTTAATGCAATAGAACTTGACCTTGCGCAACCAAGAAGTTCCCATACAAAAAGTTGCAAAGAATACGTGATGACATGTCTTCCACATTATATGTTGTGTCCACTCAGGATTCCATTCATGTGTGGCTCACACATGCCAAACAATCACAACAAGACAAGTTGGTCGCCCCCAAGAGTTACCCAACTTGTTGTCATGTTGTGATTGGCTCGCATATGGTATGCATGTGTCAGCCACACACATGAACCTTTCCTTCAAGCCATATACAATTCAATATGATGCAATAGAACTTGACTTTGTGCAACCAAGAAGTTCCCATACAAAAAGTTGCAAAGAATACGTGATGACATGTCTTCCACATGCTTATATGTTGTGTCCACTCAGGATTCCATTCATGTGTGGCTCACACATGCCAACCAAAAGGGAGCCAATCACAACAAGACAAGTTGGTCGCCCCCAAAAGTTACCCAACTTGTTGTCATGTTGTGATTGGCTCGCATATGGTAAGCATGTGTCAGCCACACACATGAACCTTTCCTTCAAGCCATATACAATTCAATATGTCATACGAGTAGAGGACAGTGTGCTCATTGCAAAATTAATCATAGTTATGTTGTGATTGGCTCCCTTATTGGTGTATGTGTGAGCCACAAAAATGAAACAAATCCTATGACACCCATCTCTAACCTTAATGCAATAGATCTTGACCTTGTGCAACCAAGAAGTTTCCATACAAAAAGTTGCAAAGAATACGTGATAACATGTCTTCCACATGCTTATATGTTGTGTCCACTCAGGATTCCATTCATGTGTGGCTCACACATGCCAACCAAAAGGGAGCCAATCACAACAAGACAAGTTGGTCGCCCCCAAAAGTTACCCAACTTGTTGTCATGTTGTGATTGGCTCGCATATGGTATGCATGTGTCAGCCACACACATGAACCTTTCCTTCAAGCCATACACAATTCAATATGTCATACGAGTAGTGGACAGTGTGCTCATTGCAAAACTAATCATAGTTGTCATGTTGTGATTGGCTCCCTTATTGGTGTACGTGTGAGCCACAAAAATGAAACAAATCCTATGACATCCATCTCTAACCTTAATGCAATAGATCTTGACCTTGTGCAACCAAGAAGTTCCCATACAAAAGTTGGAATCCTCATGACATACATTGATATTGCAAATAAAATGTGAAAATCAATGAGACCAACTCAGTCCACAATTTCTCCCTAATATCTGCCTCCAACTTAGAACACGATAATCAAAGAAAACAAGTCTGGCAAATTATAAAACATGGGTGCATGCACACACACGTGTGTGTGTGTGTGTGCGCGTGTGTTGGTGATGTGAATGTGTGAGTGTGAGTCTAGACTTGCAGCTTGAAGGTCACAGTCTCAGGTCAAGAGATGAAAGCGATGGCATTCCTAACGGTCGCCTTCGGGCGCCTCACTAATATAGTTCTGGCAGTAAAAAAATATGCTAAACCGCAAACCATAACATCTTTACCTTCCATATATTTGTATCCAGGTCCACCTCATGTTTGCCGGACATGTCAATAGCATCCACGCTTAATACTGGAAAATATGCACATACAAGTTAGAGGGCCATAAAAGAGAATGGTTTCTGTGGATGGAAATTCAATGCCAGTTATAAAACGGCTGCTGATAAATTTTGGCAGAATTTCTCTCAAAAAAGGTCACAGCATGAGGCAAAGTAGAAGCCTGAAGTTCAATACAAACCACAAAGGTGCACAACCAACCTTCGCAAGGTAATGACGGGAATGTTATATTGATATGAATTGGAAGAGTCTCTCCTCTTTTGAGATCTACAGACATCTGCCAGAGAAAATAACTGTAAGATAGTATAATTGGTTGAAAAGCATGCATTCAATTCCTTAGAAACAAAAGAATAGTGATAGGACACAGATCCATGTTATCTTACAAGCATCTTTTTCTCATAAAACATAACCATGTAGAAAGCAAAATTTCAGGTATCCTAAGTGCATAATGGCCAACAGGTGATTCTGTTGTCTTGGGAGGAAATGATTCAAAACCTCTGTACTCGCTACATAAAATAACCTGTCAACATATTACTTGTTCAATCTTTCCCTATAAAATCTACAAGAAGAAGAAAAACAAAGCTTTTATCCCAAATTTATGGGATAGGCTATTTGAATCCTCTTCTTCCATCCGGCAATATTAAGGGATATATCATCTATGATGCTAACAAAATTTATATTCTTCTTTAACACTTCAAACCATGTTCGTCTAGACCTACCTCTAGTCCTAGTAGCTCCATTAACTAATATTGTCACTCCTTACGGGAGCATCTGCCGGTCTGCGTTGCATATTCTCAAACCACCTAAGTTGATTTAATCTCATCTTGTCATCAATTGGTGTCACCTCTAAACTTCCTACAATACACATTTACTATCATATCCTTTAATGTATTGTCACACATCTATCTTAGCATTATTCTCATTTCAGCTACATCAACTTTTTGGACGTGTTTCATAATCGTCCAACACTGACCCATAAAGCATAGTTGGTCGACAGTCTTGTAGAATTTACCTTTCAACTTCACATGTATCTTGTGATCACAAAGTACTCCATAAGCATTCCTCAATTCAACCATCTTGAATAAAGTCTATGCACGACGTCCTTCTCAATTAATTTCATCTAT
The DNA here is from genome assembly GCA_029216955.1 of Iris pallida. Lineage (NCBI taxonomy): Eukaryota > Viridiplantae > Streptophyta > Magnoliopsida > Asparagales > Iridaceae > Iris > Iris pallida. Next base: position 1,468,954 of record JANAVB010006596.1, on the reverse strand, counting down.
AACTATCAAAAAAAGAGAGTAAGGACTCAACGTTATCATTAATGTAAGTCAATGATAATAGGGAACATATTACTATATATTCCAATAGTTCATACGGCCGTCGTAACTCTATCATACATATATTTAATATTCTCAATATAACCACAAGGCATTTGTTTTTTTTTCTTCAAAGTCCACATTATCTCCCTAGGAACTCGATCGTAAGCTTTCTCTAAGTCAATAAAAACCATATATAGATATTTCTTTTTCTCTCTAAATCTTTTCATTAATCTTCTTAATAAGTAAACGGCTTCTATAGATCTCTCATGTATAAAACAAAATCGATTCTATGAAATTTTAATCTACTTTCTTAATATTTGCTCAATCACTCTCTTCCATAATTTCATGACATAAGGTTCACAATATTGGTATCGAAATTAGACCTTCCTATGAGTATCGGAATCGACATTATCGGAACTATCGATGGTTTCGGATCAGAGTATCGAAGGTATCGAAAAACAAATAGTTATTAAAAAAATTATTTAAAAGTTAAAAAATATTTTATACATTTAGGCATATTTGAATTATTTTCTTTATTGTTTCTTAGTAGTTTTAAAATGGAAAAAATAATAGTCACCCTTTACTGATTGGATTATCTGTGATAATTTTTTTTTCATTTATATGCTTTTACAGCCTTAGAATTCTTTTACACCCCTGTTGATTAGTCTTTTTCGTTCATTTCTTTTCTGCCAAATTGATCAGAAAAGAAATACCAAACGTCGAATCGGTCAGTACGGGTCGTATCGGATCGGAACATGCTAAATTGTAATATCCGTCGTATCGTATATGTATTAGCCGATACTGTAAACTATATGACTCATAAGCTTGATTCCTCGATAGGAATTACAACTTTGTATATCTCCCTTATTCTTATATATACAACTTTTTAGATTTCCCTATAAAAATCAAAAAGAGAAAGAGGGGAAAAAAAAAGATTAAACGTATAAAGTCCATTTGAAGCTTTTGGCACCAAGTACAGCCCAGCTAACATTCATGTCAACCCATGCATTGCAATTAGGTGGATACATGTCCAACATTTTGCAAGTCAAAGAATATCCACTAGTTGCAAGCAAGCTACAAGCATAGGGAAAGCAACAGATCAGACAGACAGGATTAGGAGCAAGGAAAATGACAGAGGGCAATGCAAAGAGAGAAATTATACATATAAAAGTTGCACATGCCTCTACATCTCCAAACTGAATTCCAAAGGAAGCTGTAAAACATACCAATCAGTATATGTTTTGGGGCATTCAATTTGTTCATGCTTGCAGTTCTTCCTCAATACATTCTAATACCTGAATGATCTCTTGGGGTATCGGGTCTCGATAATTATCAGGTTCAACTAAGGGAAGGGAATGAGTAGAGGAGGAAGTGTGGTCATTATGCTTTGGGTAGTTGGTATCTGAGGCAGCGGGGTGGTGTAAGGGAGTGGTGATGGTGGTTTGAGAGGGGTGATTATGCCCTAAGTTACATTGTAAGTCAGTATCAGGTAAATATGAGGTATCAGGTACAAATTTTCTTCAAACCAGAATGCACCTCCTCGAATTCTCGAGTTGTCAGTAGTGCTCCCTTTGTGTTCCAGTCAAGTGAAATTCATGGGAAAGAATTTCAACAAAAAACTTAGGATGGGGGGATCCCAAACCTAGATTGGGTCTAATTTTGATGCAGAGACAACCAAAGGATATGATTCTCAGAATGGAGGCTCTAGTATGCTCAAGTGAACCGCCTTTGAAGTGGAGGCTACAGTCACGGAATAGAGGCTCAAAATTGGGGCTTTCTAAAAAAACTTTGTTGTCGATATGTATGGTCTCTCAAGGGAATATAAAGTAGGATTTAGAGCCAGGCTAAAAGGGAATTTAGTTTCAATTACTGTAGGGTTAGTTAGAGGCTAAAAGGAAGCTGACAACTTATTTACTTAATTGAGACGGAAGAGAATTGTGAGTCCGTTCCTTACTATCATCCCTACTAAGGTTCATGTTAGATTAGAGGTAAAGGGAGAGAGATTTCATTAGATCTAGATAGTTTCTTTCAAAGTTTTCTTGTAACCGTTCATTAATATCCAACGGAAAATTTGATTTCTACGAGATTTTTTATTCTGATTGTGCCCTTTGTCTACACTCTACAGGCTAATACCATTGCCAGTCTCAAGGCTAAGATAGATACAGTACCAACCCTCAACCAGATCTGTACTTACCGAATCTAGGGAAGCAAGACTATTTTCCACCTTCAACGATAACCCCCACCATCATAGTCTATCAATATCATCCTCACCATGCCTAACATAGCCAAGACAATCATGGTCATCATCATCACAGACACCTGAGATTAGGACTTACGCACTGACAGGAGAAAGTTCTTGGGGGAGATTCTCTGTATGTGTGCCTATATAATCTGCACAGACTCAAAAAAGTGCAAGGGCTATAACAGAATAGCTACCATGATTTATATACAATCTGAAATTAACTCCTCATGGAAACATAGATGTCGCACAAATCAAGCACCAGGAAGAGCTTCTTTGAATGATGACACCTAGGTTGCATAGATGAATACATACACTATACTGATTCACAATATGACATTTTTAGAGAATTTTAGTATACATGCGGAATGGATACGGTTATATATGCACATATTTCGTAACTTAGATCATAATTATATCTTATTTATGCATGTTCTGGGTAGATATACTAGGTTTCAAAACTTATAAAATGATTTAATACAAAGAAATGTTACTTTCTCGTATCTTAAATATGTTTGGTACAATCACACCATGCAAAACGACTTCAAATCAACCCCTTTGGAGCTAGACATGGATGATCCATATGCAACATGAATGTTGAGGAATTGTCGTGTCAAATATGTGTCATATACGGACACGGATACATTATCCAGCTGGGTATCCATGCAAGATAGTGCAAGACAGGCTTCCAAGAATATAGGCATTCATTTACAATATGAATCTTGGCATACTTTCTACATGAGGTAGAATTAGATCAACTCTAACAAAAACTTCCATTACATGCAAAGATGAAAAATTCACAAATATTTTTATTCTGACCCTAGACAACCACCGCTAAACCCAATATCTCATTGTTGACCACTATGGCCCGAAAAATGGAATGCAAAGTATGTTGCCACCCTCTACACTGACGAGGAAGAAGACGAATCTGACAAGGTGCCCGCCCTCATCCCCGATGACTACATAACCAGAAACAAGATGGCACTCGCATCCTCTCAGACAAAGAGGAAGCTGCTAGCAGCACACTTTCACGCTTGTCTACGTCAAAGACTCAAAGCCGGGACTGACACCAACCTCCCCCTCTGCTATATCTCATCCAAACCACACCATGACAAGGAACTCGCTAACTTCTCTAGATCTCCTCAAAGGAAAATCTGGCGCGGTCGGTGGAATATGTAGAGTGCTCAAAGATCTTAGTATTCAGCATTAGCTCGAATGAGCAGATTGAAGATCTTCGCCACCTATTTTCACCATACAATGAAATCAAGCATTTCTAGCCCTCGGCCTATCAGGATATGAGTTGTATGCTTCCGTCCAATTCCGCAATTGACCGTAGCCTCGCTCCAGGCCCCTTCTAAGATGTGGCTCCACAACTGGCTTGTTACCAAACTAGGCCTTTATGGTGATGGGTTTGCAACTCATATAGAGAAGCATGGTCACTTCAAAAATAAGTGCCATGTTTATGTTGGGCATGATGCATACACTTCAAGTTTCGAAATATCGGTATCGGGATTGGTTTCGGCCCCTTCCTGTGAGTATGGGTATCGGCGGTTTCGGCATTTCGAATTGGAGTATCGGTTTATTTGTTTCATAAAAACCAAAAATGAGAAAAAAGTCTTTTTTAAAACTAGAAAAAATATTTGATACATTTAGACATAATTTTATATATCATATGTTGCTTCTTGTTGGTTTTAAATGGAATAATATTACTATGGATGAATGTTTTGAATTTATAGATATTCAACTTCGACAAACGGTAATGACTACAATTTATCAATAAGGAATCATATCGATACAATGTAACATTGTCAGTGAATCATTGCGTTGACACTATTTATCAATTTTCTCTTTCGCGTTCAATTTTTTATGACGAATTTACTAGGAAAGAGACTCCCAACGTCGGTATCGAGTGGTCGGTTTCAGATTGGTACATAACAAACCGCATCGGTATTGGCCGTATCGTATCGGTACCAGCCGATACAGCAAACTAGTCCAAACTACACTAGGGCACGTCCAAATCAGTGTCTTGCCCCTTTCATCGTGTTTGTATCATGTCGCATTTGGTTTCGTGCAACATAGCGCCTTGTAAAATCAACAATCATCAAACTAATAGAAACATGAGAATGTGCGAATAATTATCGAAAACAAACCTGGTGCACAGTATAAGTGGTGAGATAATACTTGAGCTCATGCACGAACAAGGTGGCCATTATAGCAAGGCCGACGATCGAAACTGGAAACAAACGGAACCCAATAAAACCAATGCCACAAACATATATACCTTATCAATTGCAACAAATATGTTCCCAAAATCGTACCAATAGCTCCAGATTTGGTCTTCTGCAACAAGTGCTCCTCGGCGCGAGGAAAAGCATCGAAATTCCTCAAAGATTGCAGCTTTACGCCCATCTTCAATCTTATAAAACCTAAATTTAGGGATCCGAATTGAGAAAAGATTGGAACTTTATGATCACGGAATGACCAGTATCAAATTCTTCAGAGTAATTGATTCCGCGATGCTCAGATTTCACAATAGGAAGCGAAAACAAAACCCTAATTCGAAATTTTGGGGAATAAAATAAGAAGAATACCAGGGAGATGGAAAGAGAGCGATTCAACCGACCGCCGGCCTGAGAAAATTAGTCGCGGTTCAGTTTGTCTTCTTTTGACCACTAAAAAATTAAGGTTACTTATAAAGGCAGTTCATTTTTTATCAGGGCTAGTCCGAATTGGGGCTAGTCCAGATTTTTTTGGGTTTTACTCAGGACATCCCATTTTTTTTATTTAGGGCTGTCCCAAAGTGAAATTTCTCCAAACCCAAATTTTTTCTCTCATTTGCAAAAAAAATTCTCTCTCTTCATAAACCCTAACTCCTCTCTTCTTCTTCTTCCTCTTCTCCTCCACCATTTCTCCATCCCCAAGCAAGAAGTTAATTTAAAAATTCCTAGAAATTTCTTCCCCCTAGAAATTTTCTCTTCTTCCTCTTCTCTTCCAAATTTCCTTCTCAAGAAGATCGATGGCACCCAAATTCTTTCTCTATTTGTTTCCAAAACCCTAGAAATTAAATTAAAAAATTCAAGCATCCATTACATTGTTTATTTCAAGGGGCCGGCTATACACACCCCATGACTTGCTAAGGACACCCCACATAACTTAAATGTTATGTGAAAAGACCAATATACCCCCAAGGCTTTCTAAGAACACCCCATAAAAAAAAAAATTATGCGACAAGCACGACAAATACTTGTCGAACGGACAATGGTCTGTTCGACAAGTATTGGTCGAACATGTCTTCTTCTGTTCGACAAATACTGGTCGAACATGTCTTCTTGTGTTCGACAAACACTGGTCGAACATATTCTAATCGAACATGCCATCTTCTGTTCGACATATTCTGGTCGAACGTACACACTATAGTTCGACTGTCGTGGGTCGAACATTGCTCTGTGAGTTCGACAAACCAGGGTCGAACCTACCCGTGAATACACCCAAATTTTTTTCTAATTTTTTTTTTTGTTTAACAACAGTTTATGGTCGGCGGAGGGGGGATCGGAAAGCGGGGGGAGGGGGAGGAGGAGGAGGAGGAGGCGGGTCCGGGGGGGGGGGGGGAGTCGGCGGAGGCGGGGGCGGGTCGGGGGAGGAGGCGGCGGCGGGTCGGAGGAGGAGGAGGGTCGGCGGAGGGGGGAAGGGAAGGAGAGGGAAGTATTGGGGTGTGCTCAGCAGCAGCAAGGGTAGAATAGGAAAAAAAAAAAAAAATTTTTTTTTTTTTTTGAAATGGGGTGTTCTTAGCAGGTCCTGGGGTGCGTTTAGCCGGACCCAATTGTCTGTAGCCCATTTGAATTAAACTACATTCGGAGTGAAAAATTACCCATTTAAATTAAACACAAGTATGCACGAACGAGAAAACTCTGCGTCGACAAGGACTGCCCAATTTTCTGGCAGTCCTACAAACCGAATGGACTGCCAGAAAACTGGACAGTCCTAAGTCACAGCATGTGAAACAAAGAACTGCCCATTTTTCTGGCAGTCCTTACTGTATTCAGTACTGCTAGAAAACTGGACAGTCCTACATACAGTAAGGACTGCCAAAAAAATGAACAGTCCTTTGTTTCACATGCTGTGACTTAGGACTGTCCAGTTTTCTGGCAGTCCATTCGATTTGTAGGACTGCCAGAAAATTGGGCAGTCCTTGAGGAAGAAGAAGAGGGAAAAAAATAGAAAAAAGTGACTTTTATACCAAAGAGTGGAATAGCCCTGATCAATTTTTTTAATGACAAACTTGTAAATAATATAAAGTTTAAAATAGACTAGCCCTGATCAAAAAGTGAAGTGCCTTTATAACAAACCAAAGTTAATAAGGGGAAATTTGGTAAGCCCCTCTTCACTTCTTTTTTTTTCTAGTGGAGGCAATTTTTAATTTCTTATCAATCTTTATTTGCATATACATCCATGTAATTCCCCATTTTACATAACAGTTTTTACAAACAAAAATGTCCTTCTGGTCGGGACAAAAGAATCCACGTTGATGCACCATGTTGATCCCTTTTCTAACTTTTTTTTTTCTTTTTTCAAAAAATGTCCTTATTGTTTCAATGATGAAAATGATAGTATTATCACAATACTTGTTACGAAAATTGGATAGCCACCAATAACTCTAATATATCACAACGTACCTAGGTACCTAGATATTTCACAAGTTAATACTATGTCAAAATTTTCCTCAAATTTCAACAAAGCATCCATGACATTAATATAAATATTTCATATTTATATATCAATTCATAATCTAGTATTTTTTTCCATAATATAGTCTTTTCCTCCATCAATCAAGATTGTTTCCTCGATTTCTTCCATTCACATGAATCACAACACCATAAATCTATTTGGCAAGGAGAGCATTCAATAGAATGAGAGCATTGAGTTGAGAATATGAGGGGGACAGTGAATAGAGAATAAGTTCATCTGAGGTTAGTCAAAGGTTAGCTAACAATATTTTCTCCTCCACTTTCTTCTCTAGGTAACATCACCTTAGGAGATAACAAATTAGTTTTGCATGTCACGATTTAAAGCCTTCGCCATGGAAGACTATATCTTTTACGTAATGGCAGAAGATGAAGTAGGTCATTGTGTTATGCTTGGACCGTTAAGAGGGAAGTCACTTACCTAGAGATTGTTAATAAGGTTGCGCTTGCGTCAAAGTTCAACACTCCTTCGAACGACATCCAACTCTATTATTCTATCCTAGGGAAGACATAAACTTATTGTACAATGAGATGTGAACTGTATGCAAGAAATATAAAAATTCTTTATATTAGACATGTGATAGAATCATACCGACGAAGAGCAAGGGTTCTAATCCTAGAGTCCACATGTAACTAAGTTACATGCTTGCATCTTAACGTTCGTATGTTTTCTGTCATATATAATCAATCATATTGATATGTGATCTTCACCTCTAAGTCCTTACCAAACGCTAAGCTGTAATATTTATATATGATTTGTACTATATAGTTCTACATTGCAATATGTATTCGCAATCCAGTAAAGCTTAAACTGTACATGTTGTTTGCCTATTTAAGTTTTGCAATTGGATTCAACATGTGACAACCAGTCGTAACCTTTGGCATTGGATTTCGACTTGTCATGTAGGTATACTTGTGACCGTAACGATATGATATATAGTTGGAACTTGTGACACTTGACTTTAAGATGTGACATATTATTGTAACTTGTGACATTGTAGTCGAACATATGATAACTTGTGTTTTTTGCTTAATTGTGGACATGTATCATAACAACTTGTTCATGAGAGGAACGATGCACGGGCTCTAAAACTCTATGGCAATGACAGTAGTAAAAATAAAAATATTAGAATTCCTAGATTGTGGGACCATGCAATATCTGGTAATGGACAAGTTTTCGCTAATTATGAATTTTCATGAATCTTGCCTACTATGTTGCTGCCAAATGCATTAATTACACATTCTTGAAGTATGAGCCGAAAAGTGTGAATGTAAAAATTCAAGAAGACCGACCTTGGATGTGAATGGAGAATATATGATTTGCAACTGAATAAGAGCACCATCTTCAGGATCAAAACAATGTTTTCGGAATATTCAAGCGGTGTTGGCATTAGTGTGATTTGTCATAGACTTAGTATTCTTGCCTACACTTCAACCCATGCGGGACACAAGCTTCCTACTCGAAGTCTCATGCCATCATTCCCCAAATGCTTAGCTAGATTGCTAAGGCAAAAATGAGAACAATATAGAGCAAAAGAGATATTAGAATATTGAAAATTTTACTATACTAGAGAGAGTTTACAACTTCTTTGTTAGTGATGAACAAATGAGTTTTTCACCTATTTATAGTGCCTCAAAGGGCTTACATGAACCTTCTGAAAATAACATATTCCAGGAATTATTCTAGGTCCTAGATATTTTCTAAGGAAGACTCTAGAACATATAGAAAGTCATGAAAATTTCATGAATCTTCAAGACGACTCCATCACATTTTGGAGGATTCCAAAAGATTTCAGCAAAACATTGGTCCATGGAGGATTATCCGTTTTGGTGGGACGAAAAAATTTGTGCGTGACAGGTTGGTCATTTGTGAGTCACAAAACACTTTGTTCTCATCCTTTGAAACCCATGCTTAAGCAACGACCTACTTATCGCCCGATCAACTCATGAAATACCTCCACTTAAACTTTGGCTTGAAGATCAAATATCAACAAATGTCAGCGGGAAAGGAAGATGCAATGAATGAGTTGTACGGGATGCTCGACATTCTTTTCATCGACTATTGTGTTATCAAGACATTGACAAGTACAAACCCTAGGTCATTCATCAAAATAGATTGTGCACAAGGTAAATATTTAAAAGGTTTTTTTTGTCCTCATGCCCCTTATAAAGGATTTCTTAGTGGCTGATTTTTTATGTTACTTTTCTGAAGGAAAGGTATTATCATTTATTTTGTAAATAATTTCTAATATCTTCTATTGTTTATATAAACTGTCTGTGTTAATCTCTTTGCATAAATTGTGACATATGCTACTTATGTGTGATGGTTTAGCCTAATCTGTGATAATTGTGTCTAATATGTGACATGTTAGTTTCTTGTGATATATAAACCTAATTTCTGATAACAATGTTTAATTTGTGTATATGTAATGAACTTGTAACGAGTAAACCTAATTTGTGATAACGATGTATAATATGTGATGTTTGTATAGAACTTGTGACATATCTTTATATTGTAAGGAGGCTTCAAAACGGCTTAAAATTGAGCCGTGTAAGCTGTATGTATATCATCAACCATTTTATTTTAAAAAAGATAGGAAAAGTTTAAACTTTCTCTCATTTTCTTCCGTATAACCGAATACTCTTTTTTTTTTCTTCCGAATAACCTAATACTCCCTCTTTATTCACATATATCCATAACAAATTATAATTAAATTTAAATTAAATTTCAATAAATCTTAAATAAAATATAAATATTTATAAAATAAATTTTTTTTTTGATAAGATTGGGAAAAAAAAATATTTTACATGCACCCGCACGTGCTTTTACTAGTAAACCTAATCTGTCATAATGGTGATTAAATGTAATATATGCATGGAACTTGTCATAAAATGTTAGTGGTGCAAAACATGTTACATATAACCGTAACTTGTTACAACTATACATGTACCAAGGAATTCTCTTGGCTGCTACAACTATCAATGCTAATGGTAGTCGATTTTTTAAACCGTTTGATTTTTCAATCCTCCAATTTCCATTTTAGTGATTTTAAAATTTTCAATTTGCATTGTCATTTCATTATTAGTATAACTATCATTCTTATCAATTTTATTGTTATTGTTATTGTTATTATTAAGTTGTTACTGTCATTATCATTAGTATTTTATATTCATTATTAAGATTATTAATGTTAACATTATGATTATGATTAATATTAAACTACTAATGTTATTATTGACCATATTGATGTTTATTATTTGTCCTAAGCAATCTATTTAAGAGATTCTAAAAATAATTTCATTAACCTATTAATTAATATTTTCATTAATCTATTAATTAATCTTTTCATGCTTCCTGCTTCCTACACTGTCTCCTTCTCCCTGGGAGCAGATCTGTTGTCCAATTTATTCTATCTCAATTTTGTCTCCCTTCCTATTACATGTGGGCCACCATCCACTTATCTACTCTCATGACCCACATGTAATAGGAAGGAAGACAGAATTTGTACAGAATAAATGGGACAGCAGATCTGCTCCCCTCCTCCCTACATATAGTTTTTCGTACAGTGCTAGACTACAGTTTCCAGTCCACCCGAACCTCTCCGCTTATCTCTTTCGTTGTGCCTCGGAGCCAAGGGTGGAACCACAAATCTAAGTTAGAGTGGGTTGGAGTGGGCTGGGTATAGATTGACTTAAAAAAAAAAAAAATACCAAAAAGACTGTATATATAAAAAAAAACCAATTTATTTTTGGCAGGCCAGCCCTTGCCTCGTGTCCGCCCTTGCTCGGAGCCTTCCTCCAAATAGCCGTCTCATTCGTCATCCCAACCAGCACAACTAGGGGTGTAAAATGGACAAAGTAGTCCGTTGTCCGTACGTGTCCGGCTCGATAAATGGTTCGACCGCGGAACGTCCGATTCATTAACGAACAAAACTTGGACATTTTTTTGGTCTGATTAAAAATCGGACCCCGGCACGGTCATATCCATGTCCGGTCCGAATTCGTCCGCGAACAGTCCGATAGTGGAGACTCCTTTTGGTTTTGTATCAATTATGTCATAATATTTTGGTTTTGCATCAAATTTTTGTTGTCCCGTCTCGATTTTTGTTATCCTTTTACTATCGTTTGTTGTATTTTCTTTCAACTAGATTTTTTGAACCAACTATTAAGGTATCTTGATAAAATAATAACTTTTTGTAATATATTTAATTTGTCCGCGGACCGTCCGATTGAATTAACAAACAGTGGTTGTCCATGTTTGTTCGACCCGAAGTTGAACAATGAACTGTTCGTGTCCGTCCGTCCGAACTCATTTTCATTAACGGACCGAACAAGGACAGTGGACTGTCCGTGTCCGTCCGGTCCGTTTACACCCCTAAGCACAACAACATAATTCAACAGTAGCAGCATAGTAGTTGCATCGATATTGGCATCAACCTTGTGTCGCCTCGCCACCCTTCTCACCTTGCACCTGCGCGAGCTTCCACGCACAAGCCCACCCGACTCTCCTCCTCCGCTCGAGCTTTATCATGCCGAGCTTCATAGGAGCTTCAACCTCTTCTGCAAGCTCACTATGAGCTCTCACTCACCTCTACGTCGAGACCTTGTGCGCACGCTAGACGCACCAACCAAACGCTCCATGCCAACGCTATTTTTGAAGATGTGAGCTAAAAAAGAAGAAGAAGAAGAAGAAGAAGAAGAAGATGCACGGACTTTGTTATATTTTCATTTTTGAAGGTGTAAGCAAACATAGAAGAAGAAGCAAATCCTGTCATTATATATGCGTACTAGAAAATTCGTGTGTTGTACGTAAAATAATTTTTTTATATATTATTAAAAAATAATTTAAATATATATTTTAATTAAAATTTGTTATATATATATATATATATATATATATATATATATATATATATATATATATATATATATATATATATATAACCAAAGTTCCATGCCGAAGACACCTAGTCGACTTTGGCCCGGGGGCCCGTGTCCACTGACACCCCAGCCCCGTGGGGCTAAATCCCTTGACCTCATCCCCAAGTGCCAATGGTCTTAGCCACTAGGCTACAAGGCCATTGGATATATATATATATATATATATATATATATATATATATATATATAAAATAAAAATTTGTTAGGATTTTAGTTATATTAAAAACTATAATTTGTTATTGGTATATATGTATAAAAGAGAGTCAATTATGCGGAAGAAAATAAAGAAAGTTTAAAATTCACATTTTAAAAAAAATTAAATGGTTGATGATATATATATGACTTGGATGACTCACTTTTAAGCCATTTCCAAGCCGCATTATAATTGTAAAAAAAAATTTGTGCAACACCCCCCCCCCCCCCCCCCCCAATATTTGGTAATTGCAAATTAAATTATTTTAAACTTTATTAGCTATATCATTCTATATATTGGTCCTTCGATTTTTGGAGGATCTCGGATCGCGACGAAACTTATACCATTGGATTTATAGCGTCGAGTCACCCCTACAGAAAAATTTTCACCCAACTTCGAGAACGTTACGTTTATAGAAGCGTCAATTTTGGGGGCTAGGATGTCATTTTTCACAATCCGGGACTCGGATCCCACATATGAAAGTTCTTTTGAGATTTTCTCATCATTTTGAATCTGCATGTATATTTAGTTTCATATTTTGAAGTCATTCTTATTTGAGCTACTTCTTGTACCTTGTAAGGCCTAATGTTGGTCTGGTTTTGGCTCTGGAGGAGAAATTTTGCAAATGAGTTATTATGGACTAATGGATGTCGTACGAAGAATTCTACATAGTACTCTCACGGATACTATTTGCTCGAGATTCGACTATCGTCCTTGTAGGAACCCTAGAGGGGGTGAATAGGGTCATGCTAACTAATCAAGCACTTAGCACAAGCTAATAGGCAATTTAAAAATATAAGTGCAAGAGAAGAAGCAAAACAATATCGACACCCAATGTATCCTGGTATCCTCCCAAGGGGCACTCCAGTTTCGAACTCTCTCCGACTTTAATCCACTATTATCGCAAATAGTACATCGTGAGTTTTCATACGAATACTCACCAACTTCTTACACGAGAGCTTTAGTCTGAAGGCCTCTCCGACTTCAACCGAGAGTTTGAATCCGAAGACTCTCCAACTTTAACATTTCACAATAGATTTTGATCTCCTTATACAACAAGATCAAGAACTCACTTTTCAACTCAATAACTCTAACACAATTTGTGAATGACAAATAAAAATTTTGTAGAGTTGTTTGTGGATAAGCTTTGGTGGTTTAGAAATTTTTAGGCTCAAAGCATCAACCTTCAATGAAGGGGTTCAAGGCTATTTATAACCAAAGAAAAGGAAAGTGCAATAATGTAACTTTCAGCAGGCTGACGGATAATCCGTCGAATTTTTGCGAAAGTCTGCAGGATTATCCGTCTGCACAGTCCAACGGCTATAAATAGAGTCGTTGGGATCAATCTTCGATAAAATTCGACCGTTGGAATGCAAACGGTAACATGACGAAAAATCTGTCGAAATTTCGTAGTTTTTCGTCGAATAATCTTAACAATCACAAAAGGTATTCTGTGAGTCCATTCGGATCTTCCGTCGGATTTTCGTCGGATCATCCGTCAGGATTTTGAAGATTATCCTGGATTATTTTATACCCTAGCTTTCGATTTTGCCATCCATTTCTTGTATTTACAAATATTCCTAAGACTCATTACAGACTCCAGATATACTTAGACAGGTACAGGTTTCTTCAGAGTCTTGAAATGATAATGGCATGGCTTGGCTTTTTTCCTTTGATAGATGCTGGCTTTTTTCTTTGACGGCAACTGTCCAAAGATACTCAGTTTGTGAAAACTGAAAAACCTTTCGGGGTCTTCGTCCCCGAACCCCCGACGGGGGGCGCTGCCCTCTCGACCCACGTCCGCTGACCAGGGAACAGAACCCTCGGGTGCGTGGCTCCGGAGATGTCGTCAGGCGGTCCATAGAAATCTTATGGAATACCATCATCTTTGGCCCACAATAATTTTTTTATTGCATATATCCACATTGATCTTGCTTATTGCTTTTCTGCATGTACATGTTAGACGAACAAAGCAATATACATTGTAGCAAGTATGGTAAGATAAAACACAGTAGGCTAAGTTCAAGTATAAGAGCTATAGTGATAGCATAAATATTAATAATATCATAATGTTAAACTTAATTAAATACCATAATCAAAACATAGTTTTGATTTTGGCAACTCAATTAAATTTAAGATAGATATAATGAAAACTCATATCACTAATATGTAAAACAATAAGCACATATCATCAAAGGTATAAGTATAAGTAGAGATGCTATAGTGATAGTATGAAGATTAGTGATAATGAAATGCTAAACTTAATAGATTAACCATATTAAAAAATATGATATAATCATTGGGCCAACAATCTCTCCCTTTTTTATTATAGCAAATCGGTACTCGGGCTTTCAAGTTGCACTCAAGTGCAATTTACCTATTGAAACGACCATGATCGGTTGATAGTGGTGTTGATTGTTGATCTTGTTAGGGGTACCATATTACCTCGTTGTATCTCTGAATACGATCTCGATCCCAAGATGCGGTTACTTGTGCATTCATGTTATGTGCGTATCTTCGTATGATTCCGACCCATCGTTTGGACATTTGGGATGCATACTAGTTCTAGGTTTCATAAATGGATTCTTGGATTCTTGCTTCCGTGTTTACTTATTAATTCTTGGACCCCGTGATTGATGAATAGATGTTAGAGTCGATTGGACGTGTCATAGATGCGACCTGTGCAATCTCATTGGATGGAAAAGATAGTTACTAGGCATACATTCATAGTTGCTCACATGTTATATGCATTATTCTATGCCTAATAAGCTAGTGCCTTGATGGAGCGCAAATAACTGGTCGTATTCCCCCTACCCAACAGCTCATGTGTGCGAACGTTGTTCTTAACTCGCATTTCACTTGGCAAGTTATTCTTGATTGTACCATGTGATTTCGTGGAGTGTGATATATATATATATATATATATATATATATATATATATATATATAAATATATATATATATATATATATATATATATATATATATATATATATATATATATATATATATATATATATATATATATATAGTCTGCGGGGTCGTGGCCTGTTGGTAGCGACAAGGGTCCCGGGCGGGAGGCCCGGGTTCGAACCCCTCCTTAGGCACACGCGCCTAAGCTCTAGTAAAAATACACCCCACAAAAAATTTATATATATATATATATATATATATATATATATATATATATATATATATATATATATATATATATATATATATATATATATATGGTGGGTCCCCCATCTCAGCCCCTAGGCGATCCTGTGCCCCCATAGCCCGACATCTTTCTGGGTCCCCCATCTCAGCCCCTAGGCGATCCTGTGCCCCCCTTCTCTTGTTTCTTTTTGGTGGTATACTTGTTCATTTTGGTGGTTTACTTGTATACGTGATAGGCATTGGCATTTTGAGCCTTGTTTAATAAAGAGAGGGATTTCTCAAAAATAAAATTATATATATATATATATATATATATATATATATATATATATATATATATATATATATATATGGGATATGAGCTATTGACTCATATTCTTAAATGAGTTATGCCATGTATTCCCATATGGACCAATATGAATAAAGTGATTTAGAAAAAAATGTACACATATATTAATATTAATATTATATTAATGTTATTTTCTTTTAATGTTAATATAAATGTTAATAATAATATTAATCTTAGTGATTTGAGTGATATTTTAGTTGAATGTTAATGTTAAAAATTAACATTAATATATATATATATATATATATATATATATATATATATATATATATATATATATATATATATAGAGAGAGAGAGAGAGAATAAGGGAGGTGAGGTGTGCCACCTCACCGTGAGGTGGCACCATGTCACCCTCCCATGCTATCATCATGCACTTTGGTGCATGATGATAGCATAGGGAGGTGATATGTAGCCACCCTCCATAGGATTGCACCTCACCTCCCTCATCTTCTCTCTCTCTCTCTCTCTCTCTCTATATATATATATATATATATATATATATATATATATATATATATATATATAAAATATATATATATATATATATATTGGTCCATGGCATGACTCATTTAAAAATATGAGCCAATGGCTCGTATCCCATTTTTTCACATATGTGTGCGTGTGTGTGTGTGTGTGTGTGTGTGTGTCAATATGTCGGGTAAGAAGAATATATTACAAGTTACGTGTTCAACAGACGATGCAAATTTTCTCTTCTTTTTCTGTTCCCATTGGCAACTTCGTCCACAATCTCTCTCTTATCATGGGGAACATTAGGTGGTTCCTCCTCACCATTGTTGTTGTTGAACACCACCACAAGCAACTAGTAATAAATGACTAAGTAATATTTAAAATATAGAAATCACATCTTAATGGAAAATATAACATAAGAATAACTTAATATAATTAGGAGTAACACTTACACACAAAAGAAATCACATCTGATTGAAGAAGGAGAGGACAAATTTATAAGCACGAGCTCATGTATCCATTGGCTGGTAAAATCACATATCTTCTTCCTAATCACAAAACATTCGTTGCTGACATCATAATATCATACCAAACCATTAACCGCCATATTCTTCTAGATAACTTCTCTCAAATTCAAGCTTCAGTATAACTTAGTTTTGTTCAATATTCGATAATGGCCAGGAGCTATGTTAGTATGTAGCATTTTGTTCGAATGCGTTAACTCCCAACACCTCCTAAGTTGTCATTTAAGTACATATTGCATGACACATACTAGAAGAGAAAAAAAAAATCACATGTAATAAACTTAAGACAACAATTTAGATTTACAAATCACAACTCATAGGTACAAGTCACACGTTAAACATAATTACCACAAGTTATAAGTAGCATCCACATGTTAATTGTCATAGGTTAAATGTAATTACCACAAGTTATAGGTAAAAGTGTGCATGTTAGCATTAGTTGTAATATGTTAGAAGTATTTGTCACAAGTTACTCTTTATATGCAACATTTAACATTTTTTTTGGATAATAAACTTCAAGTTATTGGTAAACACGGATTGCATATACAAACTAGAAGAAAATGTCACATATAATAAACTTAAAATAATAATTTATATTACAAGTCACAAGTTATAGGTATAAATCATAGTTAAAGGTGTTCACCACAAATTATAAAATAATAGCCAAATGTTAGTATTACTTGTAACATGCTCGAACTATGTGTCATATGTTACTCTTTATATGCAACATTTGACAATTTCTTTTGGCACAATAGGCTTCAAAAGATGCAGTACATTTCATGTGGCATATTATGGATTTGTGTCACAAATTAAATGTAAACTCACACCTCACCATTAAAAGTATGTAATATAAAATTAAAACAATAGAAAATAAAAGAGAAAATATTGACTTAAAACTATATGGGGGTTGCTCATCTCTTCACCACTAGAGATCACCTCATTATCTTTCATTTATATCAAGCTATTTCACTAAAAAAAAGTAACTATCCACTTATCATTTTTGAAAGGAAAAAAAGTTTAAAATAGATTAAACAAAATGTTAGGGTTCACGTTGTAATGTCCTGTTCCGCACGAGGCATTTGGTTGGCTTGTTGGATGCTATCAGAATGTTGAACCGAGACTTATGTTGGAGATCAAAGGAATTGAGACTGATGCAGTCTCTCTTAGCTGGCTAGACGGAATGGGTATTGGAACGTGGCTCGTCGGTGGAGCTACGCTTAGTAGAATGTGTGCGAACGGAACAATGAGACCCTTTATACAAAGTGAGTGGAACTGTCCTTCCTCCTTAATGCTTAATAAAATAGAGTATTGAATTGCTATGAATTGTCCCTAAATGTCCTATGTTTTAGTTGCTGAATAGTAGAGACACTACCAAAATACAGTTAATTGGCGACGATGTTTTAGCGACGGAATAAATCCGTCGTCATTAGCGACGAACTACCGACAACCTGGCGACGACTTTCTGGCTAATCGCACACCAATTTTTTTTTAAGGGTGAACATCCGTCGCCTATCTGTCGGCACGCCGTCGGTTATATAGCGACGGAACAAAAACCCGTCGGCAAGTAGTCACTCGGTAGTCACTAATTAGCGAAAAAATGTTAAAAAAATTATGGGAAAATGTCACTAGTTGGCGGGGGAATTGACGACTACTTAGCGACGGATAATCCGTCGACCAGATGATAGGATTTTAGCGACGGACATACAGTCCGTCGCTAAGTGGTCACTAAGTGGTTGGAAATTTTTTAAAAAATTGCGTGAGATTAACGAATAAATAGCGACGGATGTTAGCTGTCGCTAGTCCGTCGCTAAGTTAAAAGAGGCAATTGCGGAATAGAATCGAGAAGAACGGAACCTGCAGTAAGATCTCCAATGGCTTGTGCATCCTCGACTATCCTGGCGAAAACTTGCCCCTGCTGGCCTTCCCTGGCCTGCTGCTGATGCTGCATGTACCTCTGCTGCTGAGTTGGTAAGGCTAATCCCTTCTGTTGGCCCACCGGAGCCCTGAATCCTGCTCCCTGAACTATCTGTCCAAATGACTCAGGACACTCTCTCAGCCGATGATCGGATCCTCCGCAAAGTAAACATCTACCCAGCCTCTTCCGGCATTCGCCCCAATCGTGCCCTGGTCTCTTACAGAAGGGGAAATGATAATGAGCTGCTGTCCCGGGGCCTGTTGCTGCCTCTGTGGCTGCTGCACCTGCTGAAAGGGTACACGGTCCTGAAACTGCCGCTACTGAAAGTAGACCCTCGGCTGCTGATACTGCTGCTGAATCTGTAGGTGGGGCATCTGCTACGGATACTGCTACTGAACCTGTAAGTGGGGTATCTGCTGTGGATACTGCTGCTGAATCTGTAGGTGGGGCCTCTTGGCCGGGCCCTCATTGCCACTAGCTCCCTGAGTGTCTCGCGGCCTCTTCTCCTTCAGCTCAAGATCGTCCTCCGCTGCCATGGCTCCTACCAGAATCTGCTCGAAGGTGGTATCGCGGCTGCTCTTGGTATACGACCTGATCTCCCAGATCAAACCCCTGCAGAACCTCCTTGCTTTCCCGACCTCAGTAAGATCCTTAACGAATCTACCCAAACGGCAGAACTTCTCAGCGTATTCCTCAACGGTCTGGTTTCCTTGAACCAAACTTTCGAACTGCGCCTCCAAGGCACCGAGTGCTGTATCGGAAAAGAATTTCTCCTTAAACAGCTTCTTGAACGTTACCCAAGTCTGACCGGCTGTACCAACCCTCGGGTCCGTCTGGTACCAAGTACGGGCCAAGTCCTGCATCTGACTGGCTGCTGCCTCGATATGTAATCCAGCTAGTATCTGTGCCAATCGAAATATCTCCTCAATGTGCTCTATCCAATCGTCAGCGTATATGATGCCCTCTGTACCCTTGAAGTCCCGGGGTCCCATCTTCTTAAAGGATTAGATGTCTGGAGTCCTCGGCTGATACGGCTGCATCTGACCTCCATGTGGCTGAGCAGCCACCAGCTCTACTGTCGTCCTGACCAACTGGTGAGTATCTTGTATGTTCTGTCGAAAATCAGCAGACTAGATCTGCTGCATCTGCTGCTGAGTCTCAAGGAATCGTCGGAAAAGGATAAACATCTGAGATGCATCCACTGTCCCTGAAGGTAACTGCTGCTGGTACATATCCAGAATGACGGGGAAAGATCTCTGGACCGGTGGAGGTGCACTCCTAAAAGCTGCAGACGCTCCTATATGAACAGAAATAGGGGGTGCTGTCGTCCCAGCGTCCATAATCGGGCGAGGGGTGGTAGGCCTCTCACCAGCGTCTGCTGGGCCAGAGCGATGCGATCGTGTCTCAATCACCATCCTGGAGACAGATCAAACAAGGAATCAATACTGAGATAGAAACGATAATTCAAGGGAGGACAGCTATTTCAAGGAAGCAATCTTCAACAGGAATTTAGATGGCAGGAATTCAGTTAAGAGTTTTTCCTAATGTGATTGAGTACCTCAAGAATAATTATAATCCCACTGCAGGCTGTAGTGATACTCTAGTTCGAATACCACTACACAAACTCGACCTGCATGGGCCACAACTAAAAATGTGTCACGACCTGCACCCACCGTGAGGGTACGAGTACGTAACAGCGCCCAGCCTACGCCGCAGTGTCGGCGGTAGAACGATGTTCTAGGTCATGAACTATAACTACATAATATGAAATACTCTCCAAGGAGGCCAATCACAGAAGGTACAACTCAATCACAATCTAAAGGTAGAATATAGCACGATGGAATAGATAGAGAAATCCTCAACTGAGGTACAACATAAATGAAATAACATAAGTCTCAACATCTCCATAAATATACAACTCTGAAAATTAAGACAACAACTAATCATGAAAAGAAGAACAGTCTAGACTATCTATGCTATACATGGGTATCCTCCTCAGCAGCTGCCTGAACCTCCCTAGGGGTCCAGGTCGCGAGTGTCATCTAGACAAACTCCATAGTAAGGGGTGCAGGGTTCCTCATCATCCTCTGTAAAATTTTCAACAGGTCCAGTCAGGACGGGAGCGAGCACAATACATCTCACGCAGATCATAACATGTTAGAAAATATAAACATACAAGAGAGTACGATACATAAAACTGAAAGAATGTACATGATGTAAAAGAGAGAACTGTAATGGAAATATCTACTAGAAGTAGAGAACTATCAGTGACTAGTGATGTAGAGTACAAAGTCGACATGTGAACGACTGGAATTGCACATGAATATACTAAAGAGGCACACATGGTTATACTACTTTGGAATTGTTCACATGACTATTTATACACCCCCCATACCCCAATCAATACACAAGGATCCAGACAAGTTATGTTACGTACATGATTTTCACATGAAAGCCCATAGATGGGTGTACATGAAGTATACATGAGGGCTCAGAACTGAGTGCACATGAATTCCACATGAAGGCCCATGAAGGGGTACACATGAAGTATAGGTTATACATGATATACATGAGAAACATGACCGAATATGAGAGCACATGAGAGTACACGAGCGTATATGAACGAACATGAAGCACATGAGAAACATGACAATCAAGTCACCATTGCTAGGGTCTCACCATGCTAATCTTGAGTTGACTTAATCTTGAGTTGACCTATCTTGAGTTGACTTAAGTTAGACTAGGGTCTTACCATGCTAATCAAGTCACCATTGCTAGGGTCAACATCTAGGTTAGTCTCTTAAGTCACAATTAGTAGAAGTCAAAATCAACAACCACCAATCCAATAATTAATCAATAAATTCCAATAAGTCAAAATGACTAAATTACTCATAGGCTAAAAATGATAAATAAAAATCCCAATCACATGGTTATGCTCTAGGGCAGACAGTCTCTAGGGTTTCACTAGCTGCACATCAAAATCACAAGTCATGATTTTCAAATAGTTTTAAAATGATTAAAAATCACCAAAAATCATATTATTATTTAAATATCATAATTAAAATCACAAAATTTTTAAATTACCCTCATTTAGAAAACCGGATGTTACAGCCATCCACATGTTCATGAAACCTTAGGTAATTTAGTTTGGATAGCGATGTCAGACCCATGTTGGAAATGTAAACCCCCTAAATTTTTACTATGATTTTAAAATTTATTTATTTTGATATGGATTTTATTTTTGTATTGTATGTCGAGTGCGAATGCGTAAAAAAAACGTAAATATGAAATATTTATTTATTCATATACAAAATATTTGATTATTGTTTTTATATAGAAATCGATATTTTGTTTTATGGTATGAGCAAGTATTTTCTATCAAAAAGTCATCCCACGATAATTGCCAAAAACTTTATTTTTACTTTTGAAAGACTATTTTATTTCTTGTTTAAAGTTAGTAGTAAGTTAGAAAAAAAAAACATGATTTATGTAAATATTTTGTTTGCATACAAGGTACATGAAATTTATTTTTAGTTTATATTATTTATAAAAAGATATTTTCAAAATAGTTTGATTTAATGTTTGATTATTATGGCGATTTAAATTTGAGTTATCTTATTTTTATTTAAAATAGTTCTAAATTAAAGTTATGATTTAAATTGGATTTGGATTTGATTGGATTGGTTTTAAATCTATTTAATTAAATGATGAATTATCTAGTTGGAATTTAAATAAATCCTAATCCTTATCCTAATGGGATTCCCACCTCCTATAAAAGGAGAGGTACTTGCCCTCTTTTTTCTATAAATTTTCACAAACATCCAAGTGCCGTGTATCGTGTCCGTGCCAATCCCCATCCACTATAACTTCTCCATTACAAATACAAACATCCATCCGTGTCTGACATCCCGGACCTCGACACCATCCGTGTCACGCAGGACACAATCCAGTCGTGCCGGACACCCCGACACGATCAATTCTCTAACCTAACCCTATCCCTATTTCCTGATCCATCTGCCGCCGTGCCGCAGCATTGCCACCATGACAGAGTTCTGTCAAGCAACCCCGACCACCGTCATCCCAAGGTCGACATCCCCAAATCACCCTGCCCATCCTCCTCCTAACCCGCAGCAACTCCGCTACAACCATCATCAACACCACCACCGCCACTAAATCCGGCCACCCCGTCTCCCCGGCCAAGCAACACCACCACACCCAATTACCACCGCCACCTTCACCACCGTCAGCCGACACCACCAAATACAATCACCGCCCCGAGCTCCGTCTCAGCCGCTCCGCAGCGCCGGGATCCCTCCGCTGGCCATCCCGGTGGTCGCCTCCCACCAGCATAGGCCTCCACTGGTCGACTCTCGCCGACGCCGCCCCTCCGCGTACGTCGACCACCGGCGCTAGAGCCACTCCTCTAGTAAGCCTCTCCCTTTTTCTCTCTCTCTTCTCCTCTCCATACTCCTTTCTCTCTCCACCCCCTTTCTTTTTTCTTTCCTTTTAAAAACAGCAGTCAGTGCTGTCACTTTTGCTTTTATTATTACTATTAGATGGGAAGGGCTGTATAGTCTTTTTTGGGAATATTATTATTATTATTATTATTATTATTATTATTAGTTGTATGTATTAGTTTAGATATTTTGGTATCATAGGGTTTATATATGTGAAATATATATCAAATATTTTATTATAGTAAATAGTTTAAATATATATATTATGGGCTATGAGATATTGCTGTAGAACTTTCTAGCTATTTAAACTAAATTAATTGACAAAATTTTTGTTTAAAAAATAGAGACTTTTAGCCTTAAATATTTTCTAGAATTATTTTGTATTTACTAAAAATATATATATATATATATATTTTGATCAAAAGTGGTTTCCAAATTATTTTCAAGTAGTTATCTAGACATATATTTGACTAATAAAAATGTATTTCTCCAAATTGTATATTTTAAGTATTTTCAAGTATTTATGTAAAATTATTATAAAATAATTTCTAAAAATAGTATAAATATTCAGTTACTCCTAAATTCTTTCTATTATCGTCGTTGATCATGACTAATCACATGTTCCTATTTTCTCGCAATTTTGGACCATTACATCAACCCCGGCCATTGGACTATTCAGAACTTGTCGGATCATTGCACTACACCAGATCTCACACCAGGCAAGATACCTTGCCATAATTTACTGTTTATAAATTAGTCTGTATTTTATTTATTGCATATTACTGTGTATTTATTTCCAGTTCTTTTAGGTGTACCATTATTACAGTTTCTGCTTTACTGCCTGCTCAGTGATATTAGCTGTACCTTGTTATTTATCCTTTGATTGCATATGGGCCTAGAGTTAAGGGACTACCACTAGTTTAGTGTATTACATAAACTTTGACACTGATGTGCCACGAGATGTATGAGTTGTGAGTAGCATATAGCATCCGGACTTGCGTGTTGGCTGATCACTGATGCGTATAGGACGTGCATTAGGTCTAACTGTCAATAGTTGTATGTTAGAAGACTTGGCGGTTAGTAGTGTTACATGGTCATGGATGCGACATGATAGGTACATTGGGTGGGGAGAACATTTCTTTGTCGTATGGGCTTAGATTGTACTTTCCTTGTAACCCGGAAGCTCCGCTGGAGATACGGGTATGATTAGCCCCTCAGGTTTGCCACTGTCGTTTTTGAACGTCATGCGCTTAGGTCACTGGTGCCCAAGTGGAGACTATACCAGATCCCATTTACAGCCAGGGCTCATGCGACGAAAGGTTTGTTCTCAACTGCATGTTCACTTTAGTACGGTTAGGTTGCCTTATTTATGTCTTGTTACTTTCTTTGATTGTAGCATATTTTATATTCAGTACTTATATGGCATGCTTATTGTATCTTGTTACGTCCCTCTGAGGACCTGGTTATCTCGTCAGGTGTGTGCTCTTATCTTTCACAGGTGTTCTAGCCGTGGCCATGATCATCTCTATTTCTTCGAGGATGATTGCACTTTGATCGCCTTCGCTTCGCTCGCCAAACTCTTTCTTTTGTTATGTATTTCTTTACATAGTTGGTAGTGGATTTGCCTCCGTCCAACTACATGTACCAATGACAATTCATAGTTGATTATATGATATCTTGTATTCTTACATTTTGTGGATGAGATTAGTTAGTTGTGGTTTACTGCATTTTACAGCTTATGTATTCATACGAGGTCCATGTACTTCGTATGTATACAGCTAGCATGTCTACGTTCTTAGTCCTACGTATTTTAGGACTGGGGCATTACAGGAAAATTCATGAATATATATCTGTGGCTAACCTTTTACTATTTATATTTAAAAAATTGTATTTGAATAAATGTTGTATTTGAACAATTATGTATTTGTTAATAAGGCTGTATATATTGTATGAGAACAATTGTTGTATCAATGTACCCTCTGGGTATCGGTATTGGTATCAGACTATTTCTATGAGTATCGATATTGATCGCTTAGGCGTCTAGGCGGTGTCTATGCGGCAGGTAAGTGTTAAAAATCAAATTTAAGATATCGGTATAGAGTGAGCATCCTCGAAGGATATATATAAGATATCTTAGTAGTAGATAGGTAAGTGTTGAAAATTAAATTTACTTATGCCAAGTCTTTTGGGCCTATCAGAGTTATAGATCTTTTCGAAAATCTAGTATAATGCTGATTACCTCAAAAGGCTTACATAAGTAAGAGTGTATAGAGTGTATATCGTAGGCGGATGAGTGTATAGAGTGAGCCTTCCTACTCCCTTTATTCTCATTCGGGTCATGAGGCATCCTTTTCCGCATCATATGTATATCTCAACCAAAGCTTGGAGAAGTGTGAAAATATTAATATTAACCAAGGATCAGTATCGGAATCAGTATCACCATGAATCTCATAACTTGTTCTAACAGAGCATAATATAAAACCAAACGTGAAGCAGAACTTCACATTCACAATATTAGAATGTGAAGCTCTGATTCACACCTTTGGTTTTATATTATGCTCTGGTAGAACAAGCCATGAGATTCATGATGATACCGATTTCGATACCGATCCTTGGTTAATATTAATATTTTCATACTTCTTTACTCTTTGGTTGAGATGGATATCATATGAGAGAGTCGAATGAGAAGCAGGGAAGTATATGGGGGGTCAGAGAGGGGGCCTTCTCTACTCCTCTATATTCTGGTTGTGAGACTCATTCCGTACTGTCAGGCTATGTCAAAGATGAGGAGGAAGAGGAAGATGAGGACGCAGAGGACGTCTAATACTGTCATTTCCATAAAACAATGAATCTTCTACATTACACGTCTAATATTGTTATTTTGTTTAATCCCTAATTAATCTCCATGTTTCCATCAATCTTACCAGATGGCACCCAAGACCCGAGGACGTCGCTTGAGAGAGGCAGTTTCTGCTGCTGAGGAGGTAGTGCCACCTCCTGCTGTTGAGTCGGTAGTGGTACCTACTGCTGAGTCGGTTGTGCCACCTGCTGCTGAGTCGGTAGTGCCACCTCCTACTGCTGAGGAGGTAGTGCCACCTCCTGCTGCTGAGGAGGTAGCACTAGAGGACAGTTGCACCGGGAGTTCCAGTCATCCATCTCCTCTGGATATTGATCTTACTGGCGTAGATCGTACTTATGCGCAATGGCTGAGGAGGGAGATCTCTCTGCACCTACGTAGAGGACAATAGATTTTTGACCGGATTTGTTTCCGGTAGACTTATTTATGGGTTTTACTTGGAGTTTGAATATTTGTGTTTAAATATTGAATATTTGTGTATTTTGTGTGAACAATTTGAATGCTTAGGATTATTTGTGTGTTTTGTGTGTTTATTTGGGGGTAGGCTGCGGGGGGGGGGGGGGCGGGGGGGGGGGGGGGGTTAGGGTCTGGCCGCGGGGGTGGCTGGCCGCGGGGGTCGGAACACACACACATACACACACACATACACAAACACACACACACACACACACACACACACACACACACACACACACACACACACACACACACACACACACAATTATGTTTGTTTGTCTTACGATACAGATTGAACTAATTATGTTTAGTTTGTCTTACGGAGTCGACTCCATGGCTAATAGATTTTCTTCTAATTATGTTTAGTTTGTCTTACGATACAGATTGAACTAATTATATCCTTCTTTTCTTTGTTAGAGAGATGGCTCCCAAGACTCCCCGAGGCGGTGCTGCTAGCTGAGGAAGGGGCCAAGGTAAGAAACCCTTTGTCACGACCCGTGCCCTAGAGTTAGGGCACGAGAACGTAACAACGCCCAGCCTACGCCGCAGTGTCGACGGTAGAACGCTGTCCTAGGTCTCAATGCATCTAACAGTATAAGACTAAACAGTTTATACTCCCCGAATAGGGGTGACATAGCAGATACAGACTCAATCACATCTAAGGTAGAGCATGATAAGGATAGATAAAACATGAAATCCAAAAGAGATACAGGAGATAGAAGTCTAAGTGTCTAAGATACATAATCCCAGAAATACATCTCAAAACTCAAATACAGTAATCCACAAAGTAAATACAACTCCAGACAAAATGAAATAACTATCTAAATAACCTCTACTGTGTCTCCTCTAGGCTAGCAGGCAATCCCAGGTCATCTGTAAAATTTATCAACAGGTCCAGTCAGGACAGGAGCGAGCACATTATATCTCAACAGTTCATAGCAGGTTAGAAAATATAATCATGCAGTAAAGTAAGATACAAGTACTGAAAGAAATGCTGTATGTAAACAGAGAGAGAGCTGTAAAATATCTACTATAAATAAAGAGCTACCAGTGACTAGTGATTTAGAGCACAAAGTCGACATATGAACGGCTTGATTGTACATGGCTATACTAAAGAGGCGTACATGGCTATTCTACTTTGGAATTGTTCACATGGCTATTTATACTCCCCCGTACCCCCAATCAATACACAAGGATCCAACTAGGTTATGTTATATGATGCTATGTAACAGCCCCCGAAGGGTGGTAGACCCCGAAGGTGATAAGATCCCGAAGGTGATAGACCCCGAAGGTAATAGACCCCGAAGGTAATAGACCCCAAAGGTAATAGATCCCGAAGGTGATACATAGTAGTCCCATAAATGGGATAAGGATTCTAGGAAGACTCTACGATCATAAGAGTATATGTCGTAAGTGATCAAAGAACCAATGAAGCATATGATACGTCATGTAAGTGAAACGCACAGAACATGTAGTACCCGATGCTCCCTAAGGATAACATCTCAAGAAGGGATCCATATAGTACCAATCCGTGTGACCAACGTGACAGTACAAGTAAAGTAATCTACTACAGAAAATAATTCTAAGCAGGATATGAAATGATCAGAGAATGTACTCGTCTCGATAACCTGAACAGCTGATAAGTATAGGGGGTCCAACTAAAGCCACAGAGTCCTATTTAAAGCAACACAGGTTACAAGGTGTCTGGCTCCTAATTAGAACAGCACAAGTCACAACATGTCCAGAAGGGTAATATAAAGTACTATAATGCATTCTACATGAATCTAGGTCAAACTAGGCCAAAGTCAACCCTTGGTCAACTCTGGTCAACTGCACTAGTCAAATTAGGTCAAACTAGGTCATGTCCTAACCCAGTAAGTCTTACTAGGCCTAACCAAGACTATCCTAGTAAGCACACATTAATACAAGGCTATACAAGCCAACATACACCCAACTCTATATAGCATGCAATTATTCAATACTCAAATATGCAAGAATTCACATTGAATATACACTAGGTAATCTATTACTTTAAGCTATATATGTCTACACATATATACACATGCATATATTGGTATTCAACATTAGGTCTATAATCATGGCATTTCAAATGGTTATATAAACTTATATATTACAACACAATATGCTAACATATATATAATATACATACATAGCTAAGTTAACTATATTCATAAATACTTATTTAAGAGGCTATGTGTGTGTATGTGAACATGGCAAGGGGGCAAGTAAGGGTTAAATGGGCATACATAGTGTATACATATCAAAGAGTGTCAAAGTGTAAGTGAACAATGTGTCAAGTGTGATAGTGTCAACATAGTGTAAGGGGGGTACATGAGGTAATATAGGATTTGTGTTAACATAGAACATTACATCTCATTAACTTGTATATTGCATACATTACATCTATTATTACATTACATTCATGCTTGCATTCATTCATCATTCATTATTCTCTTGCACCACTATATGCACCATACATTACATACTATGGAACCTACATATTCATTACAAGCCATACTTATGCATGCTTACATTAGATAGGATACTTACACCTCATACATCATTTATTTAACCATTTACTCATGCTTGTATTCTCTATTTAATTACATAATGTATATATATTAACATGGGTTAAAATCAAATAGAACATTATATTACACACAAGGGTGCACAAAATGCATATGCCGAATAGTAACTCCTACTAATAATCAATACTGTACCATCTCAGCATGAATTAAAATTTAGTATTAAAGTATGTTATAGATCTATGTGTTAGCTTTCCGAAACTTTAAACGGATCGCGTTTTCGTTTCCGAAAACTCCCGGAATTGCGAAAACACCGAGAACGCGTTTGTCTTTCGTACAGCTGACACTCAAATAATTCTCCAGAAATTTATAGAAAGAATTAGGCCTATTAATACATGTTTTTGGAAAGCTAACTTCAATACGCTTCTTTTAAAAAAAATAGAAGATTAAACCGAGCTTTGAGCTAGAAGTTATAACATTTCTAAGTTAGGGCTGAAATTAAAAACGTGGATAAAATCATGACGGATTTAGGTAGTTTGAGACAAAAGAACACAAGTATATAACATAATATATCAAGAACTCACTCTCTACACTAATATGTATATATGAGACACTATAGAACACATCTCCAATACAAAAATATGAGATTAAACATGTAATAATTTATTCATACATAACAACAACACATAGTGTGTCCAAATTTGAGATTTTCCCACATGGACACAACCACAACATAAAGTACACTCCTATGACCTCCAAATGGACACGAAATGGACACAAATGGAGATACAACTATGGGGTCATTCCTATGGGTTCAAAATAGACCTATATGCATGAGAAAATGAAAAGAAGAAGGGATTTATACCTCCCGGTAGATCGAATCGAAGAAAAGCCTTCCCGGAGCGACACCGACACGTAGAGATTCCAAAAGGACACGAATGAGCTCTGAATCCTCCCAAACTTGGGTAGCTTCCTCCTTGGCTAGAATGGAGAAGGAAAGAAGAAGATTTGGTGGTGAAATGGAATGATTTGGTGGAGAAATTGCTAGGGATTGCTCTCTAGGAATTTGGGGAAGAACAAGAGAGAGAAAAATAGATGGATAATGACAAATGGGAGGCTCAACCCTATCCTTATTGTGGCTGGCCATAAAGGTGATTTTGTCCTATTAGGAAAAGTTCAAAAGCCCCTTTTCTAGTCTATTTACTAATACATTGGTAAGGGGTTAAGTCGGGGGTAGTTTGGTCAATCCTAAAACACTAATCCATATTAATACTAACCAAAATAATTAGTCTAGTCACTAACTAAAATTAATATCATGTGGACTAAAATTAATATTATGTGGGCCATGCCTAACTAGTGTGTGGGCCCGCTAGATTCAAAACTACCCCGGGTCCCCGATACAAGTCGGAATGAGTTGAAATTCGAACCCGACTCAAATAATCCCAAAATATTACAATAAATAAATAAATAATTCCAAAATAATTTAAAAATGAAAATGACAAAAATACCCCTGTTTCTGGAAACTGGTGGTGACACCCTTGGAGGTCGACACGGAGGAAGTCCCTGTCATTAGGGTGACCCACGCCGACGTTCGCCCGGAAGTGCTCGGTGGGTATTCTCTTGCCTTGGTCGTTGTTGCAATGATGTTGGAGTGAACTAACTGTAGATGAGCCGCCTCATGTAGATGTGCTTAGGCTGACGTGCATGGGTTTTATCCCAGTTGATGCGCCAGAGATTCTGATGCGGCTCAGATGCTCATGTTGGGCTTCTAAGTCCTTTTTGCTAACTTTTCTTTGTCTCTGTTGCTAACTTTTCTTTGACTCTATTACAGTACCCATGCCGAAGGCGGAGGCTCTCATGAAGGAAGAGATACTGTCTCCGTTCGTCAAACAAGAGCCAGTGACTATTAAGGAGGAGGTGTTACCAAAGGTCGAGGTCAAGGAAGAACCGATGACCATCAAGGAAGAGATTGCTCCCAAGGTTGAAGTTAAGGAGGAGCCACCATCAGAGAGTAGTAGCATCGGGACTGACCCTCCTGTCCCTACAGAAGACCTCAACCAGATTGAATCTTCGTATGTAAAATGGCTGATAGAATGGTGCATGCCTCAACGCAACTATGATCCATGGCTGTGAGGATTCATCGTCTGACTTGCGGTCTTTGCTGAAGCCGAAGTCGATTTTCCTTTTTATTGAATATTGAATATTTGTGTTTAAATATTGAATATTTATGTGTTTTGTGTAAATAATTTGAATGCTTGGGATATTTGTGTGTTGGAATTTCTTGTGTTTTGTATATTGGAATTATGCATATTGGGAATGCTTGGGATTATTTGTGTGTTTTGTATATTAGAATTGTGTATATTGGGAATGCCCAATTTTATGCTATTTTTTTCAAAAAAAATTTCAGCTACCGACGGACTGGCGACCCATTACCGACGAAATAGTCGTCGCTAACTGAAGGATTTCCAGTTAGCGACGGATGCGCGACTAAACGCCGACGGGTTATCCGTCGCCAAGGTTCTGGAATTATGAAAGATTTATAGGATAGGGTCGACGGATAATACGTCGGTATGCCGTCGCTAGTAGTCGGTAAAACATACAATGTTTCGTCGGATATTGGCGACAGATAATCCGTCGCTATAAAACCGATCGAGCGACGACGGTCTAGCGACGACTCATGACGGATTATCCGTCGCCAATGTTCTGGAAATATGAATAATTCACAGAAACGGGTCGACGGATATGCCGTCGGTATTCCGTCGCGAATCCTTCCAAACTTAGCGACTATTCGCGACTGATTGGCGACGGATTTTACGTATCAGAAAATTCCTGATACGCATTTACCGACCAAATAGTGACGGATATGTCCGTTGGTAAGTGATATGTCATTACTTCTTTCGATACTTGATTTGACGGTAATCCGTCGGTGAGTCGTCGTAATGCACAAGTATGGTTGACGGCAGTCCGTCACTAATTCGTCGTCGGGCGACAACTTGTCGACGGATTGTAGTTAGCGACGAGACTTTTCCTGACGACCTTTTTTAACCAATATCCGTCGACTATCCGTCGGTAATTACATTTACCGACGGATTGTTGACGGATATAGCCGTCGCTAAATTGATGAATTTTTGTAGTGAGATGCTTATGCTGAGAATTATTGAAATGAACAACACATGAATATTGAACTGCTAATGTGACTTGATGCCTGAGAATAAATTGATAACATTGTCCCTTATGTTTAATGCTACTGAAACAAATGAAATGCTTGAATAATGAGATGCGGTATGATTGATATATGGAAAAGAACTGGCTATGCTATTAACACAATGAACTGAATGAGACTCTTGAATCATGTACACTCTGTATAACTGTTGCAAAGATATAAAATGTTGCATGTTTTTATATAAGCAATCAAATGAATGATGTTGTCCCTTTGAAATAAAATGCTACATGTTACTTGAGAAATGAATAATGTGGGAATGCTTCAATGAGTCTGAGTTGATGGACAAGAAATGAATGATTAGAAACAATAAGAATTGATGAGGCTTGGGATCGTTAAGATCACCAATGAAATGATGGTAATGTTGAGAATGAATAAGTCATTGAACATGACTTGAATAAGATGAATGATGATGCACTATTGTCTTTACATTTTTTATTATTTTTACCATGCGTTTACGTTCACGATCGAGTCGGACACGCATTCGCATGGTCATGGATAACTTATGCATAAGGTTTGGTAATATGTTTTCTCGGACGGTACCCCGTGACGTTAGGGGGACCGATCCGGCCTAGGAGGAAACAATGGCGTGCTTTGGTAGCACAGGTCTTGCAAGGAATCCTTTGGGGCTAGCTACCTTCTTTGGAGTCATTGTATTACCTTGAAGTCCTATATGGCAAATGTTCGTATGGTTTAACAACACCAGTGGCCATGTAGTCAGGGTGCACGCTAATGAATATTTTATGCAAGCAGAGTAAGTATATTGCCTAACCGGTATTTGATGCAGGAACGAAGAGTCGGCTATCGATAAGAAATTACTTAAATGTGATATGTTCAATATATGTTGGTTCAATTTGCCTTCTTAACATGCTAAACGAAACGATGCCAAAATGTTCCTTTCTATAAGAATTTGAATAACATGTTAAAGATGTAAATGTCAATGTTGCCTCGATGATGCCTAACATGATAACAACAAGTCTGTTAGAATGATGCCTTATTATGAACGTTGCTCAATAATATGACTTACATATTGAACTGTTGCTATAGAATAGAATTGTGAGCACACAATTGATGTCCCTAATTTACTATGGTTTCCACAAGAACAATACTACAGCAAGTTTACATGCCTTTTCAATGAATACTGCTTGAACTGTAAACTGATGCTAGGCCCCAACTAGAAAGATCATCAAAAGGAATGTTTGCTAAAATCGTTCACTTTATGTCGGTTTAGGCGAATGGGTTGGATTCTGCTCGTCAGTACATAGATGATGTACTGACCCACGTTTTGTGGGCAGGTGCTCGTGCTTGGGATGTTCTGCACACGAAGATTTGGCTTGATTGGTCCCGCGGCATCGAAGAATTATTGGGCATACAGAAGCTCTCCTTGTACAAGATGATGTCTTCTGTTTATAAAAGGACATAATGTATGGAATGTTGTAAACAGTTGTACCAGTGAGTTGTAAGCCAAGACGGTATATCAAGTTATAATCCAATGTGTCCAAGTATCAAATGTAAGCTTTATAGCATTATTCAGTTGGCTTTCAATGTAAAGTGAGATGTGTTGTAAGCATTATACTTCAATACAAGTCTTGTACTCTTCTTCAATTATGATCAATAAAGAGAATAAAGTTTTATATATCTCTCTGTGACTGCAAGATATCTTCTCATTTTCGCTGTGATAAATCAAATGATGTGTTTCCATTCGATAAAAAAGAATGTCATCTTAACTTTAATTTGTCTGCTTCTGCCGTTGCGATGTGTTCCTATTTCGAGATAATCAATTATGTACCATCTTTGCCTTGTACAAGTGTAATACCAGACTTGTACGGCATCACGCTCAAGCGAGGACGATCGATTCTAAGAGATAAATATGTGAATAAATAACTTTACGAATCGGGACGTGACAAATTGGTATCAGAGCACGACTTTACGTCCTTGGTCTCTTCTTTAATTTGTTTCAAATCAAAGTTGCAGCGACGATTAACCAAAGTTGCTTCTGTGATCACTCAATATTGCTTCCGCGATTAAATCAAAGATTGCTTCTGCGATTATGTTGTTGTTCTCTAATTATCCTATGTTGTTCATGTCTGAAAGTTCGTTGACCCTCTTGGCTGCTCACTGCATGTTTCATACAATAAGTCTATATACATTATGATGCCCCTGAATGAATGATTGTTGTTGGTTTGGACACAAATAACCCAACAATGACTCGATGACATAGTATGCTATATTGTGAATGCTGTTGGAATGTGGGAATAAAGAAAAGTGGCTATGTACGCTGTAACAAGTTGAGAATTGCATGTGACATTGGAGAAGAATTTTGAATGGGGTGATGGTTAGTGCTTTTGAGATCCTAAGAATGTTGGCTTGTAATATTAAGACCCCGAGATGTTGGCTTTGTGTGGCGATCATTGTAGATCATGAATGTTCGGAATAGATTCGAGTTGGTATTATTTAAGGATAGCTTCATTTCTGAGTGGTATATTGCCTCTATCACCTCAGAACGAGATGTATGTTGACCCTTTCCATAGGATAGCAAGGAGACTATCTATGGGTGCTGGGTAGTACCGAGACTTAGCTGGGAGTCATGTATTGTTACTTGATGATTCGAGTATCCCTTGACGGTGATGTTATGCTGGGTAGCGAGATTTCTAGAAATTGTGACGGGTGGCTTAGTTAGCAATTGTTTAGTCGAGTGATGACTCAGACTAGTAAGACAGTTAGTATGCTATGGGTAAATGGATGTGGCTAGAGAATGTTGTGGCTTAAAATATCTGAATGTTGACTTCGATTGGTTGGATGCAAACCATATGTGGCTAATACAAAAGTTGGTTGCTAAACTAAAATTTTTGAAAATGTGTCGGTGACCCAAAGGAATATTAGAAATCTGTGCCTTGATCCTAAGGTGTAATAGATGTTAGTCCATCTCGATCACCAGAGGATAGTCGCTACATGTATGCAGAGGATTTGAAGTGTATCATAAAAGTAACAAGTAGCAACCCTGAATATTTGTGTTACATAGAGAATGGTTAATTGATACATGAATTGTCGGATTAAATGGAATGAACTACTCGACCCTTGAGGTAGGGAATTTTAAGAATGTTCGTATGAGATTATGATAGCTGGAAAATGAATAAGATTTAGAATCACGAAATATGTTGGATAGTGTGATGTATAGATGGTTGTCTGTTGGGATATAGATTGCTGGCTTATGACCCTAGCGATCGTGGGACACAACCAATTATCGGCATAGTCGACAATGTCGATTAGTTTTTCAGACTGAGTTGAATCCCATAGGTTTGGGTAGAGTTGCCTCGAATATTTGGTTGCATGTTGGCCTGAGAATAAGAAACTAGTATAACCCTAGTAGCCGTCCACTCTAGGAAAGTCACATGAATGATTAAGTTTAGCTGTCAGTATAGCTAACCTTAGAGATTGACTGAATAATAGGTGACCATTGGAGACCCATAGAATGACCTTGTGGCATTGTACGAGAGATGGTGATGATTAGTATTGACCTAAGGAAATGTTTCCTTCAACTTGTGTCTTGGAGATGTTTGACTGGTATCTATAATTGGGTAGCTGGGTTAACCTTGACTGTTGCATAGAATTATATCCTGACTCGGTAATCGATAGTGGGTGACGTTGGATTGTATCTTTTAGAAAAGATGAATTGCCTCGATGAGAAATATTGTTGGAATTGGAAAGGAATATGATTGCATGTTGTGAACTCTTGATATGATTGGCTCTAAGTAGACCCTTGACTGAATGTTAGAAATATTATGCTTGGATAGAGAGCTTATCCGAGTTATCCCTGATGTTAAGTGTTGTGGCCTGGAAGAAAGTGATTGTGGCAAGTGAATAAAGTAATAAGTCAATTGAAAGGATACCAAATCGGATTTGGAAAAGAGAGTTATATCGTGGCTTTTCGAATCGCACTAACATGGAAGTTGGCTGAAGTACATATGTTTTGGGGATGCCTAAAATATGTGTATGGATCCAGCCGAAGTGATAGATTGCGACTGAGGTAACATTATGGGAAGAGTTTATCGCACTAGCGCGGACTTTGGCTGAAATGCATATATTTTGGGGACGCCTAAAATATGTTTATGGATCCAAACGAAGTGAAAGATGGATTGACTCGTTGATGGATTAAGTGGTACAGTTGGATAGCTATTCCGAAATGACCGAGTGTAATGAACTGAATATTGAATTGAAGCTGAATGAATAACTCGTTGTGACTAAGTGAATCTAGTAGATGAGTTGTTTCCTTAAGTTTCGAGGACGAAACTTTTTCTGAGTGGTATATTATGTAATGCCCCGTTCCGCACGAGGCATTTAGTTGGCTTGTTGGATGCTATCAGAATGTTGAACCGAGACTTATGTTGGAGATTAAAAGAATTAAGACTGATACAGTCTCTCTTAGCTGGCTAGACGGAATGGGTATTGGAACGTGACTCGCTGGTGGAGCTACGCTTAGTGGAATGTGTCCGAATGAAACAATGAGACCCTTTATACAAAGGGAGTGGAACTGTCCTTCCTCCTCCTTACTCCTTAATGCTTGATAAAATGGAGTATTAAATTGCTATGAATTGTCCCTAAATGTCCTATATTTTAGTTGCTGAATAGTAGAGATGCTTATGCTGAGAATTATTGAAATGAACAACACATGAATATTGAACTGCTAATATGACTTGATGTCTGAGAATGAATTGATAACATTGTCCCTTATGTTTAATGCTGCTGAAACAAATGAAATAGTTGAATAATGAGATGCGGTGTGATTGATACATGGGAAAGAACGGGCTATGCTATTAACATAATGAACTGAATGAGACTCTTGAATCATGTACACTCTGTATAACTGTTGCAAAGATATAAAATGTTGCATGTTTTCATATAAGCAATGAAATGAATGATATTGTCCCTATGAAATGAAATGCTACATGTTACTTGAGAAATGAATAATGTAGGAATGCTTCAATAAGTCTGAGTTGATGGACAAGAAATAAATGATTGGAAACAATGAGAATTGATGAGGCTTGGGATCGTTGAGATCACCAATGAAATGATGGTAATGTTGAGAATGAATAAGTCATTGAACATGACTTGAATGAGATGAATGATGATACACTGTTGTCTTTACATCTTTTATTATTTTTACCATACGTTTACGTTCATAATCGAGTCGGACACGCATTCGCATGGTCATAGACAACTTATGCATAAGGTTTGGTGATATATTTTCTCGGACGGTAACCCGGGACGTTAGGGGGACCGATCCGGCCTAGGAGGAAACAATGGCGTGCTTTGGTAGCACGGGTCTTGCAAGGCATCCTTTGGGGCTAGCTACCTTCTCTGGAGTCATTGCATTACCTTGAAGTCCTATATGGCAAATGTCCGTATGGTTTAACAATACCAGTGGCCATGTAGTCAGGATGCACGCTAATAAATATTTTATGCAGGCAGAGTAAGTATATTGCCTAACCTGTATTTGATGCAGGAACGAGGAGTTGGCTATCGGTAAGAAATCACTTAAATGTGATATGTTCAATATATGTTGGTTCAATTTGCCTTGTTAACATGCTAAAAGAAACGATGCCAAAATATTCCTTTCTATAAGAATTTGAATAACATGTTAAAGATGTAAATTTCAATGTTGCCTCGATGATGCCTAACATGATAACAACAAGTCTGTTAGAATGATGCCTTATTATGAACGCTGCTCAATCATATGACTTACATATTGAACTGTTGCTATAGAATAGAATTGTGAGCACACAATTGATGTCCCTCATTTACTATGGTTTCTACAAGAATAATACTACAGCAAGTTTACATGTCTTTTCAATGAATACTGCTTGAACTGTAAACTGATGCTAGGCCCCAACTAGAAAGATCACCCAAAGGAATGTTTGCTAAAATCGATCACTTTATGTCGGTTTAGGTGAGTTGGTTGGATTCTGCTCGTCAGTACATAGGTGATGTACTGACCCACGTTTTGTGGGCAGGTGCTCGTGTTTGGGTTGTTCTGCACACGAAGATTTGGCTTGATTGGTCCCGCGACATCGAAGAATTGTTGGGCATGCAGAAGCTCTCCTTGTACAAGATGATGTCTTCTGTTTATAAAGGGCATAATGTATGGAACATTATAAACAATTGTACCAGTGAGTTGTAAGCCAAGACGGTATATCGAGTTGTAATCCAATGTGTCCAAGTATCAAATATAAGCTTTATTGTAATATTCAGTTGGCTTTCAATGTAAAGTGAGATGTGTTGTAAGTATTGTACTTCAATACAAGTCTTGTACTCTTCTTTAATTATCAATAAAGAGAATAAAGTTTTATATATCTCTCTGTGACTGCAAGATATCTTCTCATTTCCGCTATGACAAATCAAATGATGTGTTTCCATTCGATAAGAAAGAATGTCCTGTTAACTTCAATTTATCCGCTTCTGTCGCTGCGATGTGTTCCTATTTGGAGATAATCAATTATGTACCATCTTTGCCTTGTACAAGTGCAATACCAGACTTGTACGGCATCACGCCCAAACGAGGACGATCGATTCCAAGAGATAAATATGTGAATAAATGACTTTACGAATCGGGGCGTGACACACGTACCTTATATTTGTGAGCTAAAATTGGCATAGAAGATAGTTTACCACTTAAGAGAGAATATTTTTGTCACAACCCGCTCCCAATAATCGGACACGAGTCGGACACGCCCAGCCTTCGTCGTTAGATACGACGAAGTAAGCTGTACCAAGCTAGAAAAAATCTAACCAGATAAATATAAATATGTACAATCACAGCATCTAAAAACGTTCCCTGAAAGATCACCATAATCCACAAATCCAGATATCATGAAGTACCAGAATTACAGGAATAAAAAATGCTATGAACTGTAAAGACAATATCTAGAAGTAAATCTAAATAGTCTAAACCTGAAGCCTCAAGCTAAGTCTCATCATGCTCAACTAATATCCTGGGCTCCGGCCCATAGGGTAGAATGGTACCCTACATGTATACCTGCAAGTACACCTGCAACATATCCTAGTCAGGAGCGGAGCTAAGTATATCCAAGGAAATGAACATGAACATCATGGTATGAACAAGAACAGAAAATATATTGTCACTACCACATTTCTAGTATGAAGGTATTTTGGTCATTTTTGAATTTTTGGGATTTATTTGGAATTATTGTGAATTATTGAGATTTATTAGAATTTATGTGATTTTTAGTATAATTTATTTGAGGGTTATTCTAGACTTTGACTAGTGTTGACTTTGGAGCCTAACCTAGATGCTAACCCTAGTGGTGGTGACTTGATTAGGTCATGTGACCCTAACCTAACACTAATTAATTCCTAATAGGTCATTTAGAATTTAAGTTAGAATAGAGAGGCTTTTAGTCATAAGCCATGACTTATGGTTTTGAAACCATTAATTAGCAACTTAAGCCATAGAGGCCCAAAGCCCAACACATGGAAAACCTAACCCTAACCCTAGCATGGCCGGCCAGTCCACCTAGGGATTCCTACCCTATAAATAATCTCTTCCATTAGGTTAGCCTCCTTTAGAAAGTTCACATTTGGAAAGAGAGGTATGCTCCATCTTTAGAAATTCATAGAAAATCTAATTTAATTCTTTTTTCCCTCAAACTAATTGCAATAGGTTCTAATTTAGGTATTCTTGCTGTGTGTGTAATTCATTTTCAGTTTGTTAACAATTTGGTGAAGTTTGGCCATCAAGAGGAACACCCCTCTTTAGAGCTTTTGAGGAACTTTTGACACCTATAGGTAACTCCTTCAAAGCTTATTGAAATTGCTGTTATTATTGCATATTAGCCTAGATCTAGGTGTCCCCTAGCTAACCCTAGATTTCTGTAAGATTTTGTGTCCAATTCGTGTCCTATTTGGACACGTATAAGTCCCTATACC
Source organism: Iris pallida (assembly GCA_029216955.1). Classification (NCBI taxonomy): domain Eukaryota; kingdom Viridiplantae; phylum Streptophyta; class Magnoliopsida; order Asparagales; family Iridaceae; genus Iris; species Iris pallida. Next base: position 1,428,902 of record JANAVB010006596.1, on the reverse strand, counting down.
TAGGTGTTCGAGGAAATGCCCCAATGGACATTTCGATTTGGTTTTTGAATTGTTTTTAAATAGGAATTTAGATCTAGATCTTGTTTGTGGGATTCCACTTGACTGAACTGATTTCTAGTTATTTTGTGTCGTGTTTTGCTCACTGGATACGGCCGCACACGAAGGGTTTTCCCTGTCCTGCTACTCGGGGCCAAATGCTCACTGGGTAGGACACGGGGACACGTGATACTTCGAGGACACATTAGGGCAGTGTCTGACACGACACTCCCCAAGTGGCATGACCTCTCGTGTCGTATCGAGGGAACACAAGACACTGTACTGATTTTTACTGGGTTCGGTTCAGTCCTTATCGGGTTCTGATACGTGCATTTTGGATACGACTCGGGGACACGTGACCCAAATTAGGGTGACACGTAGGTAGCTGAATCCTAGGCGAACCTAGGGTTGTGAGCACGAGGCTTGGTTTGGCCTGTGTCGGGTGCACGACACGCGTGCACACACGTACGAGGCTGTCCACACTGCACTGTGTCCTGTGTTTTGATTTGGGTTTTTAATCTATTTGGACACGTTTGTGTCCACTTGGGTGGACACAAATACATTGCTGGACACATACACTAATAGTATTCACATTACCAACCACTAATTTCACATATTAGTTTGTTTTATGTATCATTTTCCAATTAACCTACGAATTCTGATACCATGATTATTTCAGTATTTTCCAGTTTAGAAATACGAACTTTGGCAGTTTAATTAACCTATTTAGTACTGTTATTAGCATAGTTTAAAACCCTATTATAGTGCACCTACATGTTTACTAAATGTATATTGATTTTGGAAGGTTTTGGTGGAGTTTTGGTCTCAATTTAGGATGTTTCAGTCAAGGGACTGAAACTGAGATTGTTCTTCCCATTTACACTAAATTCGAATGTTTGATTCCTTCCTTAACTGAGATTTAGTGCATGTTAACTATCATGCCTATCACTCACTGTTTCCAGATTCCTAAGCCACTGTTTGATTCATTCCTATTTATTATAATGTGTTCCAGGCTAACCCTCACATATAGCTCACACTCATGCATACACACCCACACTCAAAAACACACACATGGCCTGCAGCACACACATGTTTCAGTCCATGCACACACACAGATTTCTTTGATTTACACACACTTGACACCTCTCCACATTTCCTATATATATATATATATATATATATATATATATGTGTGTGTGTGTGTGTGTGTGTGTGTGTGTGTGTGTGTGTGTGTGTATGTACCTATCATGTGATGTATAAGTATAGGTATATAGATACAATATAGTATTCCTAATGTGTGTGTATTAGCCTAGGACTATAGCCTATGATGCAATGTGTGATGTTAGTATAGTCTAGTATAGTAGTGTATTGACCAATATAGACTTGATAGGCCTGGTTTAGGCTTGTATGGTCTTGTGGGCTGGTTTAGACCTAGAATAACTTGTTTGACCTAATTTAGACTCGTTAGACCTATTTTGACCATAGTTGACCTAGTTTGACTTATAGGGTTGGCCAGAGTTGACCAAGAGTTGACTTTGGCCTAGATTGACCTAGATTCATTTAGAATGTATTGAATTGCATCTTGTTATCATTGTAGACTTTTTGTGACTTGTGCTGTTCTGATTAGGAGCCAGACACCTTTTCTCGGACAGTACATTTTATCCGGACACTCAGATACCAGGCGAGTACATTCTCTGATCATTTCATATCCTGTTTAGAATTATTTTTCTGCTTTAAATTACTTTACTTGATACTGTCATATTGGTCACACGGATTAGTACTATATGGATCCCTTCTTGATATGTTATCCCCTCAGGGAGCATCGGGTACTACATGTTCTGTGCGTTTCACTTACATGGTGTATCACTATGCTTCATGGTTCATTGAATCACTTGTGACATGTACTCTCATGATCACAGAGTCTTCCTTGAATCCCCCATTTATGGGCTTTCCTAGAATCCCCATTTATGGGACTATCATGTACCACCCTTCGGGGACCGTTACATGAATCATAACATAACCTGGCTGGATCCTTGTGTATTGATCGGGGGTACGGGAGAGTAGAAGTGGACATGTGAATAATATCCAAGTAGTGTAGCATCAGAATCATTCCATAGTGTAGCATCAGAATCATCCTATGCCATTTACATGTCTATATTGTACTCTGACTCACTAGCCACTGTTAGTTCTCTATTTATAGTAGATATTTCTATTACAGTTCTCTCTCTGTTTACATACTGTATTTTTTTCAGTTCCTGTATCTTACTTTACTGCATGATTATATTTTCTAACCTGCTATGAACTGTTGAGATGTATTGTGCTCGCTCTGTCCTGACTGGACCTGTTGAAAATATTACAGAGGACGAGGAGGAGGCCTGTGTAGATACTTTCTATGGGACAGCCCTAGACGACACTTGTGAGCTGGACTCTCAGGAGGACCCAGCTCTAGCTGATGACATTATCCTACTACCTAGACTAGTTTAGTTAGGCTTTATCTTACTTATGTTGTCATGAGACTAGCTTAGTCAGGCTTTATTTCTGTCTTTTGGGATCTGGATTGTATATATTCTTCCATATTCAGCAGTTGAGACTTTGTATTCCTGTATGTTTGCTGAGATGTTATCTTAGACACTTAGACTCTTCTGATCATCTGTATTTCTTTGAGTTCTATATCATATCGTGCTTCTTCTTCCTTAGTTGTGATTGAGTTTACATTCTGCTATGTCACCCCCATTCGGGGAGTATAAACTGTAGGACCGTTGAGCACCTCTAGAGGGGGGTGAATAGAGTGTGTGTGTGCAGCGAAAAATAATCACCAATTAAAAATTAAACTATGGCAGAGATATAAGAGACAGTAAATAAAGATAGAGAATTCAAACTCAGTGACACAGCGATATATACTGGTATCCCTCTGAGAGGACTAATCCAGTCTCGAGTACTCTTGTTCGATGTTAATCCACTATGGCACAAGCTTTAACTGAGAGCTTGCAGTCTCTTACAACACCGTGCTTGGTGACGAACGTACGACCAGCTCCACAACACACACCGTGCTTGGTGACGAGCGCACGACCAGCTCCACAACAGGAAAAGTTGTTGAACTTGGAACGACATCTTTACAACTCTTGAAACACCAAAAGATTCTAAATCAACTCTGATAGTACTGGCTTTTGGCTAAAAGATGTATAGGTATGATTTGAAAATCTTAGATCGTTTGAAAACACTTGAGTAGTAGAGAAGAGAGAATGAAGAATGAATGAATGAATGAATGAATGAATGATTTGAAATGAAAAGTTCTTCTCTATTTATAGGTGTTTTCTCGAACCGAACTCGGGCAGAGTTCGGGCAGAGTTCGGATGCAAATATCTCGCAAAGAGACGTTGCTCGTTGATTTGGAGGCAACAGAAGTTTGAATCATTTTTGATCGAACTCGGTCAGAGTTCGGACCGAACTCGGGCCGAACTCGGTTACGAGTTCTGTCAGGAGATATTTGAAAATCATTTGTAAAAACAGTTTTCAAAATATGTTTTTGGTTATTTGTAAAATCATTTGTAAAGGCTATTTTTAAAATATGTTTTTGAAATGTTTTGTAATGAAATACGAATGGTAAATAGGTAGGCTTTTGGAATGTTGACAGTTTTAACCCTAAGCCAGTATTACCAAAACTGATTTTACAAAATAAATCCTAGACTCAATAAAATATAAAATACATAATAAAATGAGAAATGAGTCTTCTGAAGATTTGATGATGTTGACGCTTTGTTTGATGCAGTACATCGTTCGTTGAATTTAATTTCATGTATCCTGAAATGATTAGCAGCATTTTCTATATTTTGTGTATTGACTTAAGTGTATGTTGATTATCGAAATCGGGTGTGACCATGGAATGGGCCAACAATCTCTCCCATTTTGATAATTGACAAACTTGAGTCTATACCAAAATATATTTATATGAAATAGAACAAAATACAAAGTACCTGAAAAAAATGAGATGTTTTGATTTTGTTTTTGGATTTGTATATGCTTTGCTTTTTGGTATTGTACTCTTTTTCTCCCCCTTTGTCAAGTAGTAAAATGACTTGGCTCCCCCGTAATATGTGAAGCCAACAATAGACAAACACAAGACAAAGTGAAGCAAAAAGACATAATCACAGCATAAGACATATGGAAACAACTAATATAGAAAGAAACAGCTCATAATAAACTGAAACAGTCATGAAAATTTCCACTAATAATCCAAAAGTACAACTGAAAATGTCTAACTAATCAGTTTAGACAGAAATAAAAAAAACTACATCAACTGATCATCATCTAACAAATGTCTACTAGCCCATAGTTGAATCTACGTCACATCGTGGGGTTGTCTGTACCAGGAGCCTCATGAGGAAAGTAGGCTGTAGTCGGGTCGAAATACTGAAAGAAAGCCTCATCAGTAAATCGAGGACCCGGAAAGATAGGGTGAGGTAAGATGGTGACTGGATGGACAGGATTATGAGCCAGGCTGTAGTGGAGGTCAGCAATGCCATTCCTCAGCACTTGGGCCTGAGAAATGCGTCGAAACTCCGAATCCAGATGACGTTGCGTAGAGACAGCAACAAAGTTATCAAAGCGCTGATAGAACGTCTGATCAAATCCTGGGACAGGGGTCGGAGCAGGAGGAGCATCAGCAGGAGGGACCTCAGCATCAGCAGCTGGAGCAGGATGAGCTCCAGGAGGCAGAGGTGGAGCAGGAAATCGACGAGATCTAGTCAGCTCGACAGGAGTGGAGGAGATGGCACACGTCTCAAGATCAATCTCGAAACGTCGAAAGATAAAAGCTAAGTGCATTGGATATACTAGATTCCTACCTGCATTTCTGCAGTTAAGCATCCAGGACATCACAGTTTTGGGAATAGAGAATGGGATGCCAAAGTGAATATGATACAAAGCAGATAGTTCCATAAAGGTTACTTCATCAGTAGAACCTGTCTTTGGAAGAAGGACGGAGAAAACCATACGATGAAGTTCATAGAAGGTTTGGATCAAATTTTTGGCAAAAATTCTACGGGGAACAGGGTTAGGATGACAGATTAGTTCCCTGAAGGAAGCAAGAGTGACATCAGCAGGGAATTGAATATGATAGATGTCAACCAAGGCATCACCAAGATCAGGAATATGGAAGAATTCGCTGATGTCGGTGGCGCTAAATTCCAATTCTTGCCCAGCAACGCAAGAATAGAAATTTCCGTTTGGTTTTACTTGCAGGTTGCAGTAAAACATACGGACGGCGTTGTCATAAATATTTTCTTGTACCTCGAAGAAATCTCGGTACCCAAGTTGGTCAAAAGTTGGAGCGTACTCAAAGAAAGTAGTAAAATTTACAAAAACTCCAGTACAAATACGACGAACAGAAAAAGAGTCGAACCAGAGATCCGAAAAATCTTTGTCCGGGAACAAAGTAGAGTCATATTCATCGGGATCTCTAGGCCGTGCTGGACTGAATAGACTAGCAGGGGTGTATTCAGAAGAAGAGGAGGCACCTTGGGAAGTGGTTCCTCTATGACGCTTGGAGGCCATGAGAAAATAGAGAGAAAGTACCTTTTGAAGAAAAAGGAAGGAGGAACAAGATGATCGCCCACTAGATCTCTTCGGAACCTTGCTAGGATGAAAGAGGAGAAGCTTCTAGGAAGAGAGGAGTGATTTCCACGAGTTGTTGTGTGGAGAAAGTGGAAGAAAAGATGGGTTTTATAGGCACTAGGGCTGGCTGTTCGGTTCTGGAATTAATACAGCGTCGACCGAACTCGGTCCTAGTTCGGTCCGAACTCGGTCAGAGTTCGGGCCGAGTTCGGCCACTTGCATTCCCGAGACAGTCAATGCATTCTGGTAGGTTTAAAAGTAGAATTTAATAACTTTGACTGTAATATTAAATAATGACTGTTATTTTTGGGTTAACTGTAGGGGTTGTCCCAGCTAACGGAGGTTCACCGGGAAACTCTTAAATACCGCTTCGCTTCGACCGTAGTCATGGTGACAGACATACCCTTTTTAAGTTTGTACCCAAAAATAATTTTTGTTAAATAAATAATAAAGTATCAAGTCATAAATTCAATTTTAATTACCATATACATTATGAGTCTGAGAATTCAAGAATGCCGAGCTCACGCCTCAAAATGTTAAAACGGTCTTCAGCCAATGGTTTAGTGAATATATCTGCTAGTTGATGATCAGTGTCAATAAATTCTAGGCAGATATCCCCGTGTTGTTGATGATCACGAAGGAAATAATGTCTAATTTCTATGTGCTTTGTGCATGAATGAGAAATAGGGTTCTTAGTCAGATTTATAGCACTAGTGTTGTCACAATAAATAGGAACATTAGTGTAGTGCAGGTTGTAGTCGTCTAAGGTTTGCTTCATCTACAAAATCTGAGCACAACAACGTCTTGCGGCGATATACTCAGCCTCAGTTGTTGATAATGCTACTGAATTTTGTTTCTTGCTAAACCAAGAGACTAAGACCTTTCCTAAGAAATGACATGTGCCACTGGTACTTTTACGGTCCACTTTGCATCCAGCAAAATCCGCATCCGAGTAACCTATAAGGTCAAAGGATTTGTTTTTTGGGATACCATAAGCCAACTGTAGAAGTTCCTTTAAGGTATCGGAAGATACGCTTAACAATACTAAGATGTGATTCCTTAGGGTTTGTCTGATAACGTGCACAAATGCAAACGCTAAACATAATATCAGGGCGAGTAGCAGTTAAGTATAATAAACTACCAATCATACCTCGATACTTACGCTGATCGACAGGTTTGCCACTTTCATCAGCATCAAGATTTGTAGATGTAGCCATAGGCGTCCCGATTGGCTTTACATTCTCGAAGTCGTACTTTTTCAGTATGTCCTTCGTGTATTTAGCTTGGTTGATGAATGTTTCGTTCGAGTGCTGTTTGATTTGAAGTCCTAGGAAGAAGTTTAGCTCTCCCATCATACTCATCTCAAATTCACTCTGCATACACTTGGCAAAATCTTGACAGAGTTTTTCATTAGTAGAACCAAATATAATGTCATCTACATAAATTTGCACTAGAAGAATATCATCATTCATGGATTTAATAAATAAAGTAGTATCAATCTTTCCTTTCGAAAATTCATTATCAAGTAAGAAGGCGCTTAGGCGTTCATACCAAGCACGAGGTGCTTGTTTGAGTCCATAAAGTGCTTTCTTAAGCTTGAAGACGTGATCAGGTTTTTGAAAATCTTCAAAACCAGGGGGTTGTTTCACAAAAACCTCTTCTTTCAAAAATCTATTTAAAAATGCATTTTTTACGTCCATTTGAAAAAGTTTAAAATCATTAAAACATGCAAATGCACAAAACATACGGATGGCTTCTAGTCTAGCAACAGGAGCATAGGTCTCATCATAATCAATTCCTTCTTCTTGATTATAACCTTGTGCCATTAGACGTACTTTGTTGCGTAGAACTTGTCCATCTTTACTGAGTTTATTTCGGAACACCCATTTGGTACCAATTATAGATTGACCAATTGGTTTAGGAACAAGTTCCCAAACTTGGTTTCTCTCAAATTGATTAAGTTCCTCTTGTATGGCAGAAATCCAAAACTCATCAGTAAAAGCATCATCTACATTCTTAGGTTCTATTTTTGAAATAAATGCTACATTTGTTGCTAATTCAGAATCTTTAAGAGATGAATGTATACTTACACCTTTGGATATATCACCTATAATGAGAGTTTCTGGATGATCTGGCTTGAATCTCAATGATTCAAATCTTTGGGCCATATCTTTCACAAGGCTCTTCTCAGTTCCTGCATCTTCGGAACTTTTATCAGTTCTTGCCTCTTGGGTCAGATCTTTCTCAGAACTCTTCTTAGTCTTTGTATGTGTATCTTCATCATCACTATCGCTAGATCTGTGACTATTTAACTCATCAAAGGTAACATTAATAGTCTCTTCAACAATCATAGATCTTTTATTGAAAATTCTATATCCCTTACTCTTAGCAGCATATCCGAGAAATATCCCGTCATCTGCTTTGGAGTCGAACTTTTCCAAGTTATCCTTGGTGTTCAGGATAAAACAGCGACAACCAAAAACTTTGAAATAAGAAATGTTTGGGATTCTTCCAAACCAAAGCTCATATGGTGTTTTCTTCGAGATTGGTCGAATTAACATCCTATTTAAAACATGACAGGCTGTACTAACAGCTTCTGCCCAAAAATATTTAGGAAGATTATACTGATTCAGCATGACTCTAGCCATTTCGCTTAGAGTACGATTCTTCCGCTCCACAACACCATTCTGTTGGGGAGTTCTAGGACAAAAAAATTCGTGGTAATATCTACTATCATCACAAAACTTTTTGAAATCAGAATTTTCGAATTTGCCACCATGATCACTTCGGATACGAGTAATCATGAAGCCTTTTTCATTTTGTACCTTTTTGCAAAATATCTGAAATTCAAAAATTGCATCACTTTTGTTTGATAAGAAATAAATCCAAGAAAATCGAGAGAAATCATCAACAATAACAAAAGCGTAGAGCTTACCGCCAAGACTAGCGACTCTACTAGTGTAACTCCACTTCCCGGTTTTTAAATAAATAATGAGATCCTAGTTATTAAACAATTGATATTATTTAGCTTTAAATAATAAAATGGTTTTAAATAATAAATTTTGGATGGTAATATTTTGGAGGGAATTAATTTGGGACCACTTTTCAAATTTGAAAAGTTGTTGTAACAACTTTTGGGTCCACCATGATTAATTCCTAACTGATTAAATTTTTATTCTTGAATTACTGAAAAGGAGGAGGGTTTTTCTACAAAAATTGGTGAGTGGGAGGACTTATAAAAAAAAGAGTTATAGCGGGGGGGCCTTTTTGAAAGAATGCCAAACCTTCCTTTATATCATTGATTCTGAGAGAGAGAGAGCTGAGCTTTATTATTTTTCTCTCTGTCTCTCGAACACTCGAGAGCACTCGAGTGCCTCGGTTTCCCAAAACCTCTCGAGCCCTCCGCTCCTTTCACCGACGCGGCGACGACAATCTCAGCGGCGACGACGACTTGCGGAAGGCGACGACGGCGCATCTCAGGCGGTGGTGGCTGAGATCGAGTTGTGCGGCCATCTCAGCTACGGGACAGCAGCTTCTCGACGGTTCCTTGGCTCGACGAACGCCGTTCTCCGCCGAGGGTTCCAACGGCTTCGAGTACGTTTCTAGCGGCTTGATCGACGACCACGGCAACTCTTCCGACGATCTCGCTAGTTCTTCATCAACGATAGGTTCGTGTTTATTCCTCTTTTCTCGGTGAAGTTGTTTCGATCGTTCTTAACGACGAACGTACGTGTCCAGATCTGTGTTGAAGAGGATGTCCGATCTTGAACTTTCTACATGGGTTAGCAGTGATCGATCGGTTGGATGATCATCATTTAGGTGAGAACCGATCCTCTTGATTCTATATGATTTCTTAATTTTTCTGTGTGTTTTGTTTGTGATGGGTCCTGATTTGGGGAAACAAGAAGAATTTAGGCTTTGATAAGGTGTGTGGATTGGTAGCGAGTGTTAGTTCAGAATTTGTTAAACCGTGAGTATTCTTTCCTTCCTATTCCGATTAAATTGGATTTTTATCGAGAGGGTCCTTAACCTACTCGATAGTCGCTCATTCTTGTTCGATGTGTTGATTCATCAACAGCCTAATAGCCGTTAGCTGGAGATTGGAATCGGGCACTTGGATCGAGCTTCGTCCCACTTGACAGTCACTTCAGGTAACTCTATGTATTTTTTTGAGAGACTTATTTTCTGCAGGGCTTTGATTATGTCTAGTGAATTTTAAATGTTCAGGATCATCGTGTTCGTGTGTGTGTGCGTTTTCGAAGTTTGCTGATTTCTGTAGACGTTCGTGTCTGCGTGTCCAAGTTGGATTGTGTCTGGGCGTGAGGTGTCGGTTGTTTTCTTTTGTTCGAATCTGTCATGAAGACTTTTGTTCGTGATGTTCGTAGCCAAGTGTTGCTCGTGTCCGGGACGTGTACATGTGTCAGGGTCGGATTAACAAGGAGCTGGAGTCTTATTTTAATTTGAATGTATATATTTCCATTTTTGAGTAGTTTATACTAGTATTGATCAACTGGATTTGAATTTAGTAAGGGATGGGAGTATGTCCTGAAGATCAGATTCATATTTCGAAATCTTTTGATGTTGAATTTTTCTTTTCTTCAGATTTCGTTTGGTTGTAGATTTTAAATTTGATTTAGTATGTTCTGTGAGTTTTGATAATGTTGTTGTGCTCTTTACTATTCTTTGGTTGAGAAGAATGAGCGGTTGGCAAGTTTAAAGAGAAATGGTTGAGATTGTGTGGGAATGTTTAGTTTGAGTTCAGAAAGATGATGGGTTTGGGATGGCTGATTAGTTTATCTGATTTATTTTTAAATGAATGCAATATATATTGTGATTGCTGTAGAATGGACATAATCCTAAGTTGCCAGGTTGACATAAAAAATAATAGATAGAACTATGTTGCCTAAACTAGGAAGTGCATACTCTAGTGGTTCATTTATTCTGGAAATTCTAAACACCGTCATTCATTGATATTTACTTCTTGTTAACCCTTAGATAACTGGTGATCATGAAGTACCCTACTCAGATTAAATACGACACTTGGTTGTATCCATTGGTATTGATATTAGTTCCCTTACAATAATAGTTGGGAGGTGTAATTATACCATTTTAATAGTCTTGAATTAATCAATTAGTTTGGCTTACCACTAAGGCTATGTTAGAATCCAGGTTTAATAGTTCTTGACTAATCTATGTCTATGTATAGGCTATAAGAGATGCCAGTAGCCACTTTCAATTTAGCCTTGTTAACTGTTTGTTTTAAGAACCTTAATAAATTAATATGTCATAATGCCTTGTGGTTAAATCATAGTTAGAATTTTCCCAATAATTAAATAAATTGTTTAGACTTTAATCAACTTGTACCTACTAAATAAATAGGAGGACATCCAGCTCCATCTAGTACCTTTGATTTTTCGGAGCAAGGCAAGCACTTTTCTACGGTTTTGTACATTTACATTCCTGTACCCTTTTCTTGTGACACTATTATAGCACGACATCATGTATTCCTGTATTCTGGTACTCTTGCTCTTGTACTTGTTAGTGTCGGGTGGAGAAATACACTAGCCATGTGACTAATCCCGGTTACTATATATTCCTGTACCTAGCTTAGGCCTCGCACTGTGCACGCGGGTCCTAAGTCGTACCATATTCATGTACTCCTGTGCATGCTCCTGTACTCACCCTAGCCGGTCACATGGACTAGATGTATTTCGATATTGTGCACATCATGTCTGGTACTGCAGGATTATAGTTTCATTCCTGTACTTTACATTCCTGTACGTTACATTTCCTGTACTTTACATTCATGTACTATAGTTCCTGTACTTTACATTCATGTACTATATCTCATGTACTCAGTTCCTGTACCACTTTCCTGTATTTACCTGCTCATTCCTGTATTTCATTTCCTGTACTCTTGTATCCATTTCATGTTCATGTTTCATTACCTAGAACTGTACTTTGCTCCGCTCCTGACTGGATAAGTTGCAGGTGAGTTGGAGGCTATTTGCGACACCTTCTATGGACGGGATGTTGCTATTGCTGAGCCAGCTGGAGCTGTGCTGGACCTAGAGGCCGCAGAGGCTTAGTACCTTTCCTTTATGTCATTTACTATTTTGAGACTTAGTCAGACATTCGACATTTCTGGATGAATGTAATAAAACATATAGACTTGTACTATTTCTGGGATTTCGTTTATAGATGCTGTGATGTTACCTTACTTCATGATTACTTGTTAGTTTCCCTAGTATTGGTACAGCTTACTTCGTCGTGTCCAACGACGGAGGCTGGGCGTGTCCGTCTCGTGTCCGATTATTCGGGAGCGGGTCGTGACATGTTTTTAGTGGTGGCCCATGCAGGTCTATCCTAATGGTACCTAGGTTTTAGCATACTATTGGGGGACTTGATTACACTAGGGAAACTTGAATCACAGCATAGAAAAAATGGGTATATCGGGTACATATGGTTATTATATAAACATTTACATTTTTCTGGTAGGTTAGGTTTTTATCAATCACGAAGTTTTCTTTTTATGAGGATGGTCGCCACTAGGAAGACCGCAGATCAGCCAGGAGTTGCGGGCAGTTCAGGAGTTGCAGTCGGCACTGGAGTTGCAGGCGGTTCAAAGCAGGCCGCACCGGACGTCCAGACAGATCTGCTTCCGCCAGCGCCTCCTATCTTTCCAGCACTGCCACCGACGATGATGTTCGACGGCGCTCAGGTGATGGCGATGTTCCAGCAATTTATGGAGGCCCAGAACCACCAGGCTGCACAGTTCAGGGAGGCCCAGAGTCAGCAGGCAGCGCAGTTCAGAGCGACTGTCGTTGACGCACTTAGGACCAGAGAGCCGGTAGCTCCAGCACCAGCTCCAGCAGCAGTTCCAGTACCACGAGGACCGAGACCGAGGACAGCCAAAGAGTACCAGAACCTTTGCCCGATGGACTTCTGGGGCGACGAGGGGATCATCTATGCAGATGAGTGGCTGGAGAATGCAGAGAGGACCTTGACCATGGCGAACATTCCGGAGGACCAGAAGGTGTCAGTGGCTAGCATGCGACTCTTTGACTTGGCGAGAGCTTGGTACCGGGAGGACCCCCAGTTGGCGGAGGCCCGGGTGTCTTGGACAGTTTTCAAAACACTGTTCAAGGAGAAATTCTTTCCAGAGGTGGAGCGTGATGAGTTGAGGATGCAGTTCGAGGCGCTGCAGCAGGGGACGATGACGGTGGCACAGTACACTTCGGAGTTCACCAGACTTAGCAGGTTTGCTGAGAACCTGATTAGAGAGCCAGAGGACAGGGCCTGGAGATTCAAGAAGGGTCTCACCAGGGAGCTGCGACATGCGGTGGCGATTAGTCAGGCGACTACCTACTCTAGCATCCTTAAGATCGCCCAGGCAGTTGAGAAGGAGGCAGATCCAAGGCTGAAGAGGGACCGAGACGTGGGCAGCAGCAGTTTCCAGACACCGACGAAGAGGGTCCAGACTCAGACTCAGGCGAGGCCCCAGCAGCCGGCACAGCAGCAGCATCGACCAGCCAGAGCTCCTGCAAATCAGCATCAGAGACAGCAGCAGGGGATTACTTGCACATTCTGCTATCGGCCGGGACACCGCTTCGATGAGTGTCGCAAGAGGCTCGGACTCTGCTTATTCTGCGGATCAGACGCGCACCAGATGAGGGACTGCCCACAGGCTGCGGCCAGACTGACTGGAGGACCTCGAGGAGCTGGAGGACCACCACCACTACCACCTGCACCACCCAGAGCTCTACCAGCTGCACCACAGAGGGGACCAGCTTTACCCACTCAGCAGCAACAGTTTGCACAGCGTCAGCAGAGGGGAGGACAGCAGCAGGGACGTGCTTACGTCATGGCGGCAGTTGAGGAGGATGAGGCAGTACCGGATGTGATCACAGGTTCTATCCTTTTATATTCTTTCCCTGCCATTGCATTATTTGATTCTGGAGCCACACATAGCTTTGTATCATATGAGTTTCTGTATAGACACGGCTTCACACCCAAGCCCACTAGGCGGAACTGTCGGATTATGATAAGAGGAGGGTTAGTACCAGTAAGTGAGATGGTGGAATGCCCAATCACTATTGCTGGGAGAGAGATTAGAGCTCGACTTCTAGTGATGCCACTGCCCGGATTTGATATAGTCCTCGGCATCGACTGGATGAGCGAGCAGTTTGCCGTAATAGACTGCCATGAAGGGAAGGTGATCTTCAGTCCGCCAGGAGTTCTACCGTTCGAGATCAGCCGGCGAGTTGCAGAGAGGCCAGAGAGAGTCTACTTCGGAGCTGTTGCAGAAGACCAGGAGTTGCCGCATCCACTTATCGCAGAGTTTCTCGACGTCTTCCCCGAGGAGCTGCCAGGATTGCCGCCGGATCGAGACGTAGAGTTCGGCATTGACTTATTGCCCGGATCAGCGCCGAAGTCTCAGCATTGTTATAAGATCAACCCGAAGGAAGCGGCAGAATTGAAGGCGCAGATTGACGAGCTAGAGGGCAAGGGATTTATTCGGTCCAGTGCTTCACCCTGGGGAGCATCGGTGCTTTTTGTGCCCAAGAAGGATGGGACGGTGAGGATGTGCATCGACTACCGTGCACTCAACAACATCACCATCAAGAATCGATACCCTTTGCCGCGGATTGATGAGCTGTTTGACCAGCTTAGTGGAGCGAAGGTCTTTTCTAAGATTGATCTTCGGTCAGGGTACCACCAGATGAAGGTTCGGGAGCAGGATATTCCGAAGACAGCCTTCAACACCCGATACGGCCAGTATGAGTTCCTGGTGATGCCGTTCAGACTCATTAATGCCCCAGCTGTGTTTATGAACCTGATGAATAAGGTTTTCCACAAATATTTGGATAAGTTTGTCGTAGTCTTTATTGACGACATTCTGATCTATTCGAAGACAGAGGAGGAGCATGTAGAGCACCTGCAGATTGTTTTGGAGATTCTGCGGAAGGAGAAGCTGTACGGGAAACTCTCGAAATGTGAGTTTTTCTTGGACCGAGTGGAGTTTTTGGGGCACGTAGTGACTGGAGAGGGGATTTCTGTGGATCCCAAGAAGATTGAAGCAGTGGAAGCATGGGCGCCTCCCAAGTCAGTAGTAGAGATTCGTAGTTTCCTGGGTCTAGCAGGATACTACAGGAAATTCGTGAAGGACTTCGCCAGGATAGCAGAGCCTATGACGAAGCTTATGCGGAAGGACGAGGAGTTCATATGGAGCGACGCCTGCCAGACAGCATTTGAAGAATTGAAGAGAAGACTCACGACGGCACCAGTTCTAGCTTTGCCATCAGGATCAGGAGGATTCGTCATCTACAGCGATGCTTCGGAAAAAGGCTTGGGATGCGTGCTGGAGCAGAACAAGAAGGTTATAGCGTATGCTTCTAGACAGTTGAGACCCCATGAGAAGAATTATCCTACACATGACTTGGAGCTTGCAGCAGTCATATTTGCCTTGAAACTGTAGAAGCATTACCTATATGGAGAGAGAGTGGACATCTTCACGGACCACAAAAGCCTGAAGTATGTCTTTACTCAGAAGGAGCTGAATATGAGGCAGCGCAGATGGCTGAAACTCATGAAGGACTTCGACATCAGTCTGCAGTACCATCCTGGGAAGGCGAATGTGGTAGCAGACGCTCTCAGTCGATATCCTATTGCTATGTATCTCACCATGGACCGACATCTCTTGGAGGATCTGGAAAGTCTTGGGATTGAGGTTGTTCTGCCAGGGTATGGAGGACAGATGATGCACAAGCAGATACAGTCGGGGTTGCTAGAGAAGATCAAGGAGGCCCAGCTTCTTGATGAGGAGCTCCGATGTCTTAGAGCCCGGGTGGAGATGGGTTTGCTCGACGACTTCACCATTGCGGAGAACGGATCCTTGAGGCACGGGAGCCAGCTGTGTGTGCCCAAGGACTTGCGGGAGGAGGTGATGCAGGAAGCCCACCAGTCGCAGTATTCTATACATCCTGGATCTACCAAGATGTACAAAGATTTGCGTGAGTATGTTTGGTGGTATGGAATGAAGAGAGAGGTTGCCAGATTTGTTTCCAGATGCCTTGTGTGCCAGCAGGTCAAGACAGAGTGCCAGAGACCAGCAGGACTACTCCAGCCTTTACCTATTCCGGAATGGAAGTGGGAGCACATTACCATGGACTTTGTCTCTGGATTGCCGCGTACTCCCAGTGGCAAAGACGCTATTTGGGTGATCGTGGACAGATTGACAATGTCTGTCCATTTCATTCCGTTCAAGGTTGGGCTGTCGACCGAGAAGCTTGCAGACCTTTACATGCGTCAGATCGTGAGGATTCACGGAGTGCCAGTTAGCATCATTTTGGATCGAGACAGCCGCTTCACATCACACTTTTGGAGGAGTCTACAGCAGAGCTTGGGATCATAGTTGAAGTTCAGCACCGCCTATCATCCACAGACGGACGGACAGTCTGAGAGGACCATTCAGACCTTGGAGGACATGCTGCGGGTTTGCACACTCGATTTCGGCGGATCGTGGGAGGACCATTTGCACCTTGTGGAGTTTGCCTATAACAACAGTTATCAGGCTAGCATCGAGATGACCCCGTTCGAGGCGCTGTACGGACGGAGATGTCACACGCCGTTATCTTGGGAAGACGTTGGCGAGAGAGCTTTACTTGGGCCAGAGATGGTGGTAGACTCAGTAGAGAAAGTCAGACTGATCAGAGAGCGTCTCAGGGTTGCGCAGGATCGGCAGAAGCATTGGGCGGACAGCAGCAGACGGCCACTTGAGTTCGAGGTTGGAGACAGAGTGTTCCTGAAGATCTCACCAACCAGAGGTGTCATTCGGTTCGGCAGAGGCGGGAAGCTCAGCCCGAGATTCATCGGACCCTTTGACGTGATGGCACGGATTGGCGAGGTGGCTTATCGTTTAGCACTTCCAGCTAGCTTGGAGGGAGTGCACGATGTCTTCCACGTATCTCAGCTCCGACGATACATTCCAGACCCCAGCCATGTGGTGGACTATTCCGAGCTAGAGGTGGGCCCGAGATTGACTTACGAGGAGCAGCCAGTAGAGATCCTCGATCGGAGGGAGAAGCGCTTGCGAAACTAGACTATTCCTCTCGTTCGCGTCATGTGGAGACATCACTCTCCGGGAGAGTCCACATGGGAGCGCGAGGACGAGATGCGGGAGCGCTATCCCACTTTATTTGATTGATTTGATTGTACTCTGTTTGTGGGATTCTAATTTCAAAATGACTAGTGTTTGGACCCTTGTGATTGCTGAGATTTTTTTTTTGTTTTGTTGTGTGTTTTGGTGGTTGCTTGTTTTGTCCTTTGAATTTCGAGGATGAAATTTTTTTAAGGGAGGGAGATTTGTAACTCCACTTCCCGGTTTTTAAATAAATAATGAGATCCTAGTTATTAAACAATTGATATTATTTAGCTTTAAATAATAAAATGGTTTTAAATAATAAATTTTGGATGGTAATATTTTGGAGGGAATTAATTTGGGACCACTTTTCAAATTTAAAAATTTGTTGTAACAACTTTTGGGTCCACCATGATTAATTCCTAACTGATTAAATTTTTATTCTTGAATTACTGAAAATGAGGAGGGTTTTTCTACAAAAATTGGTGAGTGGGAGGACTTATAAAAAAAAAAGTTATAGCGGGGGGGCCTTTTTGAAAGAATGCCAAACCTTCCTTTATATCGTTGATTCTGAGAGAGAGAGAGAGAGAGAGAGAGAGCTGAGCTTTATTATTTTTCTCTCTGTCTCTCAAACACTCGAGAGCACTCGAGTGCCTCGGTTTCCCAAAACCTCTCGAGCCCTCCGCTCCTTTCACCGACGCGGCGACGACAATCTCAGCGGCGGCGACGACTTGCGGAAGGCGACGGCGGCGCATCTCAGGCGGTGGTGGCTGAGATCGAGTTGTGCGGCCATCTCAGCTACGGGACAGCGGCTTCTCGACGGTTCCTTGGCTCGACGAACGCCGTTCTCTGCCGAGGGTTCCAACGGCTTCGAGTACGTTTCCAGCGGCTTGATCGACGACCACGGCAACTCTTCCGACGATCTCGCTAGTTCTTCATCAACGATAGGTTCGTGTTTATTCCTCTTTTCTCGGTGAAGTTGTTTCGATCGTTCTTAACGACGAACGTACGTGTCCAGATCTGTGATGAAGAGGATGTCCGATCTTGAACTTTCTACATGGGTTAGCAGTGATCGATCGGTTGGATGATCATCATCTAGGTGAGAACCGATCCTCTTGATTCTATATGATTTCTTAATTTTTCTGTGTGTTTTGTTTGTGATGGGTCCTGATTTGGGAAAACAGGAAGAATTTAGGCTTTGATAAGGTGTGTGGATTGGTAGCGAGTGTTAGTTCAGAATTTGTTAAACCGTGAGTATTCTTTCCTTCCTATTCCGATTAAATTGGATTTTTATCGAGAGGGTCCTTGACTACTACTCGATAGTCGCTCATTCTTGTTCGATGTGTTGATTCATCAACAGCCTAATAGCCGTTAGCTGGAGATTGGAATCGGGCACTTGGATCGAGCCTCGTCCCACTTAACAGTCACTTCAGGTAACTCTATGTATTTTTTTGAGAGACTTATTTTCTGCAGGGCTTTGATTATGTCAGTGAATTTTAAATGTTCAGGATCATCGTGTTCGTGTGTGTGTGCGTTTTCGAAGTTTGCTGATTTCTGTAGACGTTCGTGTCTGCGTGTCCAAGTTGGATTGTGTCTGGGCGTGAGGTGTCGGTTGTGTTCTTTTGTTCGAATCTGTCATGAAGACTTTTGTTCGTGATGTTCGTAGCCAAGTGTTGCTCGTGTCCGGGACGTGTGCATGTGTCAGGGTCGGATTAACAAGGAGCTGGAGTCTTATTTTAATTTGAATGTATATATTTCCATTTTTGAGTAGTTTATACTAGTATTGATCAACTGGATTTGAATTTAGTAAGGGATGGGAGTATGTCCTGAAGATCAGATTCATATTCCGAAATCTTTTGATGTTGAATTTTTCTTTTCTTCAGATTTCGTTTGGTTGTAGATTTTAAATTTGATTTAGTATGTTCTGTGAGTTTTGATAATGTTGTTGTGCTCTTTACTATTCTTTGGTTGAGAAGAATGAGCGGTTGGCAAGTTTAAAGAGAAATGGTTGAGATTGTGTGGGAATGTTTAGTTTGAGTTCAGAAAGATGATGGGTTTGGGATGGCTGATTAGTTTATCTGATTTATTTTTATATAAATGCAATATATATTGTGATGCTGTAGAATGGACATAATCCTAAGTGGCCAGGTTGACATAAGAAATAATAGATCGAACTATGTTGCCTAAACTAGGAAGTGCATACTCTAGTGGTTCATTTATTCTGGAAATTCTAAAAATTCTAAACACCGTCATTCATTGATATTTACTTCTTGTTAACCCTTAGATAACTGGTGATCATGAAGTACCCTACTCAGATTAAATACGACACTTGGTTGTATCCATTGGTATTGATATTAGTTCCCTTACAATAATAGTTGGGAGGTGTAATTATACCATTTTAATAGTCTTGAATTAATCAATTAGTTTGGCTTACCACTAAGGCTATGTTAGAATCCAGGTTTAATAGTTCTTGACTAATCTATGTCTATGTATAGGCTATAAGAGATGCCAGTAGCCACTTTCAATTTAGCCTTGTTAACTGTTTGTTTTAAGAACCTTAATAAATTAATATATCATAATGCCTTGTGGTTAAATCATAGTTAGAATTTTCCCAATAATTAAATAAATTGTTTAGACTTTAATCAACTTGTACCTACTAAATAAACAGGAGGACATCCAGCTCCATCTAGTACCCTTGATTTTTCGGAGCAAGGCAAGTACTTTTCTACGGTTTTGTACATTTACATTCCTGTACCCTTTTCTTGTGACACTGTTATAGCACGACATCATGTATTCCTGTATTCTGGTACTCTTGCTCTTGTACTTGTTAGTGTCGGGTGGGGAAATACACTAGCCATGTGACCAATCCCGGTTACTATATATTCCTGTACCTAGCTTAGGCCTCGCACTATGCACGCGGGTCCTAAGTCGTACCATATTCATGTACTCCTGTGCATGCTCCTGTACTCACCCTAGCCGGTCACATGGACTAGATGTATTTCGATATTGTGCACATCATGTCTGGTACTGTAGGATTATAGTTTCATTCCTGTACTTTACATTCCTGTACGTTACATTTCCTGTACTTTACATTCATGTACTATAGTTCCTGTACTTTACATTCATGTACTATATCTCCTGTACTCAGTTCCTGTACCACTTTCCTGTATTTACCTGCTCATTCCTGTATTTCATTTCCTGTACTCTTGTATCCATTTCATGTTCATGTTTCATTACCTAGAACTGTACTTTGCTTCGCTCCTGACTGGATAAGTTGCAGGTGAGTTGGAGGCTATTTGCGACACCTTCTATGGACGGGATGTTGCTATTGCTGAGCCAGCTGGAGCTGTGCTGGACCTAGAGGCCGCAAAGGCTTAGTACCTTTCCTTTATGTCATTTACTATTTTGAGACTTAGTCAGACATTCGACATTTCTGGATGGATGTAATAAAACATATAGACTTGTACTATTTCTGGGATTTCGTTTATAGATGCTGTGATGTTACCTTACTTCATGATTACTTGTTAGTTTTCCTAGTATTGGTACAGCTTACTTCGTCGTGTCCAACAACGGAGGCTGGGCGTGTCCGTCTCGTGTCCGATTATTCGGGAGTGGGTCGTGACAACTAGGACCAAATAAATCCATATGAATTAATTGCAAAGGTCTCGAAGTACTTACAGCGTTGATGGATTTAAAAGTAGACCTATGTGCTTTGTTCTTTTTGCAGTCAGCACATACCATATCTCTCTTGAATGGAATTTCAGGGAGTCCTCTTACCAACTTCTTTGTATTTAGACGTGAGATAGTATCCATGTTTGCATGTCCTAGTCTCATGTGCCATAGCCAGCTTTCATCTTGATTGGCTACTAGGCACCTTCCTGCATTATTAGTATTCTCCAAAAATAAAACATAAATGTTGTCTTCTCTAATCCCTTTATATACGGGATCACCAGATGACATATCATATATGGTACATTTATCTTTCACAAAATTGATACCATAACCATTATCTGCCAAATGACTTATGCTCAATAGGTTATGTTTCAATTCAGTTATTAGACAAACATCCTTTATTATTGGATAAGGAGAAATACCTACAGTACCATTACCTATTATATCACCTCTCAAGTTATTTCCGAAGGAGACGTATCCTTCTTTCTTCATCGATAGCGTAGCGAATAAAGATGTATCATCAGTCATGTGTCGCGAACATCCGCTATCGAGGATCCATTTGCTTCTAGCATGAGAGGGTTGAGGGTCCACCTACAAGACAAGTAGATGAATTCTTTGGTACCCATTTTCTGAAGGGTCCACTCAGATTAGCTTTAGGTCTCCAGACTAAAGTATGGTTGTCAACAAGCTTTCTTGCAAGACAATATTATGATATGTGTCCGTGCGTACCACAATATGTGCAAGTCAGTTTAGTGGTAGAAACTGTGTTTACAAGCTTGTTTTGTTTGGAGAACCTATAAGTGAAAGCATGATGATGTTCGTATTTCTTTTGTGCTTTCTTGTGTTTAGTCCTTTTAGGTGTATGCTTAGCATTAGGACTAATCTTAGGCTGTGTCACAGGTATTGCCTGTTTGCCTAACTTGATTTCTAACTTTTTAGAAATCGCAATAGACTCTTCGTATCTAGTAGTCATATCTAGGAGTCTTTGTTCAGTTACTAAGTGCATCTTCTTCTCTATGTCATAAAGCTTTTGTACTTTGACATAGTCCCTTTCTTTCTTTTCAATATTGAGGATAGCCTCATGATAGTCTACCTTGAGTTTGGCTATCTCTTCCGTGTTACCGGTAGTAGATGTCTCTTTAATATCTTCAATCAGATTAGACAGTCTAGCTATCTCGGTTGTGTGTGCCTTAATCTCTTTTCGAGATTGCTTATACTTGTCGAGCACAGTTTTGTGATCTTCAAGTAGTTCGCTAAAGGCATTCTCTAATTCATCGAAAGTGAAATCATCAAACAAAGGGTTAGATGATACCGTATCAAATGCCATGAGACAAACATTTGCATTGCCGCAGGGTCTGTCTTCTTCTTCTGTATCACTGGCATCGCTTTCGTGCCAGATGCTTGTGTTGGCATACTTTCGACCAGATGTTGCTTTTCTGCTTGATCTTGATCTATCGTATGGACTGCTTTTCTTGGTGGTTGGACAGTCCTTCTTCATATGCCCTGACTTCTTGCATCCAAAGCATATAGTTTCATCTTCGTTGCTTTCTTGGACATCTTTCTTCTTTCTGCTTGTGAACTTTAGATATTTCTTGAAGTTCTTTACAAGTAGGGCTCGTTCATCGCCACTTGACGATTCTTCATCGGAATCGTTGTATGTTGATTTTCTTGCTTGAGCTTTGAAGGCAATAGATTTCTCCTTTGGTGTTGCTTCTTCAAAATCTTGCAAGTCGAGTTCATGGGTCATGAGTTTGCCTATCAGCGTTTCCAGAGTCATAGTGGTGAGATCGTTTCCTTCAATGATTGCTGTGGCTTTTGGATTCCAGTTCTTTGTTAGAGCCCGCAGCACTTTTCTGATCTTCTCGTGATTGCTGTAATCCTTACCAAGAGATTGTAAAGGATTAGTTATATCAAAGAAACGAGTAAACATCTGTGTAATTGACTCACCGGATTTCATCTTGAAAGATTCATATTTCTGAGTCAGTCTACTAATTTTGGATTCCTTCACTTGGGAAATACCTTCATGAGTTACCTCAAGAAGTTTCCAAATTTTGTGAGACGTCTTACAGGTTGAAACTCTGTTGAACTCGGTTTTGTCAATTGCACAGAATAGTGCATTGATGGCACGAGCATCTAAGCTAGCTTTAGCCTTTTCAGCTTCAGTGTACTTATCATGGGTCTTTTCCACCAGCTGGCCTTCAACCACTGTTGGTGCTGGTTTCTTATAACCATCAATGACTATTGACCAAAGATCAAAGTCGAGAGACTTTAGAAAGAAAGTCATTCGTGTTTTCCAGTAGGTATAATTTGTTCCATCAAATAGGGGAGGTCTATTTGTGGATTGCCCTTCATCGTTGAATATAGATTTCACGGCTGCCATATATATACTCTCTAAGGTATGTTATATAAGAATATAACCTGCTCTGATACCAATTGTAGGACCGTTGAGCACCTCTAGAGGGGGGGTGAATAGAGTGTGTGTGTGCAGCGGAAAATAATCACCAATTAAAAATTAAACTATGGCAGAGATATAAGAGACAGTAAATAAAGATAGAGAATTCAAACTCAGTGACACAGCGATATATACTGGTATCCCTCTGAGAGGACTAATCCAGTCTCGAGTACTCTTGCTCGATGTTAATCCACTATGGCACAAGCTTTAACTGAGAGCTTGCAGTCTCTTACAACACCGTGCTTGGTGACGAGTGCACGACCAGCTCCACAACACACACCGTGCTTGGTGACGAGCGCACGACCAGCTCCACAACAGAAAAAGTTATTGAACTTGGAACGACCTCTTTACAACTCTTGAAACACCAAAAGATTCTAAATCAACTCTGATAGTACTGGCTTTTGGCTAAGAGATGTATAGGTATGATTTGAAAATCTTAGATCGTTTGAAAACACTTGAGTAGTAGAGAAGAGAGAATGAAGAATGAATGAATGAATGAATGAATGATTTGAAATGAAAAGTTCTTATCTATTTACAGGTGTTTTCTCGAACCGAACTCGGGCAGAGTTCGGATGCAAATATCTCGCAAAGAGACGTTGCTCGCTGATTTGGAGGCAACAGAAGTTTGAATCATTTTTAACCGAACTCGGTCAGAGTTCGGACCGAACTCGGGCCGAACTCGGTTACGAGTTCTGTCAGGAGATATTTGAAAATCATTTGTAAAAACAGTTTTCAAAATATATTTTTGGTTATTTGTAAAACCATTTGTAAAGGCTATTTTTAAAATATGTTTTTGAAATGTTTTGTAAATGAAATACGAATGGTAAATAGGTAGGATTTTGGAATGTGGACAGTTTTAACCCTAAGCCAGTATTACCAAAACTGATTTTACAAAATAAATCCTAGACTCAATAAAATATAAAATACAGAATAAAATGAGAAATGAGTCTTCTGAAGATTTGATGATGTTGACGCTTTGTTTGATGCAGTACATCGTCCGTTGAATTTGATTTCATGTATCCTGAAATGATTAGCAGCATTTTCTATATTTTGTGTATTGACTTAAGTGTATGTTGATTATCGAAATCGGGTGTGACCATGGAATGGGCTAACATAAACTGCTTAGCATTATATTGTTAGATGTTGTGACCTAGGACAGCGTTCTACCGTCGACACTGCGGCGTAGGCTGGACGTACCCACTTCTCGTGCCCTTACTCTAGGGTACGGGTCGTGACATATATATAAGTACAGGAAATGAGAACAAGACATGAAACTGAGCAGGAAATACTGAAAATAAAATAGGGAACATGATAAGAGTCCTGAACATGAAATACAACCTGAACATGAAATATAACCTGAACATGAAATACAACCATGAATCCTGAAATACAACCTGAATCCTGACATGTGCAATATTGGAATACATTCAGAGTATGTGATCGGCTTGGGTAGATTCAATGAACATAAAATGGTACGGCTCGGGTCCCGCATGCACGATGCGGGACCTAAGCTATTCACATGAATAGTAACAGGATTTGATCACACATCTGTAGTATTTTCCCTTCCCGACACAAGTAAGCTCAAGAATCATGAAACAAGACAATCCCGTGATACATCGTGTCGACAAGAAGATACAATAATGAATATACAAGACATGAGAAAATGAACAAGTCCGAGGAGTATACTTGCCTTGCTTAGGGTGATCAAGTGTGGGATGTAAGGCTGGAAATCCTCATGTTAAATTGGTACAATTGATTAAATATAATTCTCTAGTCAAAACCATATAGATATAATGCTAACACTTATTATTAAACTAACTGATTACTGCATTCCAGGGTTCATAGGCTTGGTTATCTAACCCCTCTAATATTACTTAACCATGTTTGCTCTTATAACTTGCCATAAGAATATATCCTAGAATATAGTGACATGTAACTATAAATATTAGCTAATAGGTTTAGGAAACTAATAGTCCTGTTTTAGGCTAAAACAACCAGTCCTTCTTACTAATGAGAACACATAAGCTCTCTAGTCTTGCATCTACATCCCTGTATCATCGTTCCTAAACATGGTTGCTTCTATAGGTTACAAAATTAACTATATTTTAGATTACATTCAAATATATATATATATATATATATAATATTTGGACTGTTAGTAACTGTCCTAGAAATTGGACTATTAGTTTCTTTCCTGATAATTGGACTACTTAGAGTAATTGTTAGGGACTGTTTGATATTCAAGGCTAACTCTGGTTACTCTACTTTGTGTCAAGTTTCCATCTCACAAATTTATGAATGACTTTTATTGCCTAATAAATTGGGTTGGTCATTTAAGCAATTTGTTGTCTTCTAAATTTCCTGTGAAGGCATTTAAGAATAGCTTTGGTTCAGTCAAGATTGAGCTATTGTTTGAAGGGTTGGTTTGTTGATTTTATTCCTGAATCAGAGGTAGGATAGCCCAGTATAATATGGAGACTAGCATGATCAGGTAGTAGATATTAGTGTTTACACAAGACTGATACTGTGGAGCATTTTAAGCTTGCCAGGTGACATAACAATGGAGATTTTAACTCCAACATCCTGTAGAAAATCTGGTAGTGTGGTCTCAGTTTTGAACTAATGAAGGAATGGATGTTTTGATTGACAGTGCCAATTCCTTAGATAAATAATTATAGGCATATCAGTATATATATATATATATATATATATATATATATATATATATATATATATATATATATATATATATATATATATATATATATATATTGATATGTAGGCATATCAGTATATATAGGCATATCAGTATATACATATCAGTATATATATATATACTGATATGCCTATAATTATTTATCTAAGGAATTGGCACTGTCAATCAAAACATCCATTCCTTCATTAGTTCAAAACTGAGACCACACTACCAGATTTCCTACAGGATGTTGGAGTTAAAATCTCCATTGTTATGTCACCTGGCAAGCTTAAAATGCTCCACAGTATCAGTCTTGTGTAAACACTAATATCTACTACCTGATCATGCTAGTCTCCATATTATACTGGGCTATCCTACCTCTGATTCAGGAATAAAATCAACAAACCAACCCTTCAAACAATAGCTCAATCTTGACTGAACCAAAGCTATTCTTAAATGCCTTCACAGGAAATTTAGAAGACAACAAATTGCTTAAATGACCAACCCAATTTATTAGGCAATAAAAGTCATTCATAAATTTGTGAGATGGAAACTTGACACAAAGTAGAGTAACCAGAGTTAGCCTTGAATATCAAACAGTCCCTAACAATTACTCTAAGTAGTCCAATTATCAGGAATGAAACTAATAGTCCAATTTCTAGGACAGTTACTAACAGTCCAAATATCAGGACAATTATAATCTGCCATAATCCTCGGTTACAACTCTAAGGTTCAGTCCTGAAGAGACTGATACCAATCAGTAGCAATCAATCCTCAGTTATTCATACAGTGAAGCAAATATTGAATACTTGACAAAGGCTAGAGTAATATATAGGAACTACCATCAAGACTGATAACTAATAAAGTAAGCTTTACTTCTAATGCACTGCCTCAAAACCAAAATAACCCATCCTTTAGAAACTAACCCGATACCTCTACTGTCATGTATATCAATAGGATACTTGCTACTCTGTTTTCCTCTAGTAATGCCATTCATCAAATCAACCTTTCCCTAAAACCGATTAGATTCACCAATGTATACTGCTACAACACATCTAAATCGACTGTTTCTTAGGAATTAGAAAAATAAATCACTTGTAATAAAATCTATATGAGTACAACATGTCTGATACTATTTGATATCACAAAAATGAACTAACTCAAAACTGCTACTAACTCTCTTCTCTGCTTCCTAGACTAATACTTAATATCCTTCATTCAACAGCTCCCTCGACCTCACCCAGCCTTGGTCCTGCAAACTGGAGTGCAGCCTGGACTTCAAACTTTAACAATTTGGACATGTCTCATGGGTGAATGTAATTCTAACCCATACACAGTAAGGATGTTCTGCTATAAGATTGTTCTCAAATTGCTTCCAATTTACCATCATCTATCTATAGAGCCTCTAGGAGAATCCCAAAGGCATTCATCCATCAGTAATATACACATCAGTACTAGCTAACACTCAATCGAGAGATTTCCCCTAAGACTTCTCAAGTAAGCTCAGTGAGTGATAACTAAAGTAACAGTTAGCAGTTGCTAACTCAACTAATAACAACCATCTGATATGTCCAACATGCCTCATTTAAACAAAGTAATTAAATCACAGGGTTTAAAACAGCATAGACTAAAATTTATAACATGACTTTCTTGAAATTAAAGCTCTGCCATCTCTCAACTAATCTGTCTATATGACAGTCTTGCTACAGAGAACTTGAAAGAACCACTTACTCTAACCCATTCCCAGTTCACTGCCCTAAATGCCTGCTCGATTACAGCTAAATGAGGATTTCTCTATGATATCCCTAAACTGAATCATTATACAGTCTAAATTCTAAAATTGCAATCATGTAGTTGATATACTAAGAGTGCAGGGAAACTTCAGTACATGAAATCTCTAAAATACTACTGTTCTGTATGATGAATGAGTATAATGATTCAAAATCATGACTATCAGTTCTAACTCATTCTATTGATCAATGTTCTAATTCCTCAGTCTATAGCTTCACCAAGCAGCCCATCTGGCCTCACCTAGATCTGTACACACAAGCTTGAGTGCAGCCTGGACTCAACACGAAAGGTGTATCACGAATGACTGGATTAACACATGATTCCTTGTATCCTGCCAAAACGGACACAAACAACTCGTACTCGAGTTAAGCAGGACACGAATCACTCCTAGACACGAATGACTGATCGAACACCACACCAACCTCCTGCAACCCGAACACAATATTGCCAAATGAAATTTCCAGCTATGAACTAAATGCACAAAACCTGAGGGAATGGAGTAGTTACCTGTAGATGACTAATCCACACGGAAGCTGGGACATGCTCGCAGAACAACCTCACGTCCAGATCTTTGATACAATCCTGGAATAACCATTTCAGCAAATAATTGGTGCTCAGTAAAATCCTTGAAACAAGGTACGTTCCTCTGTTTCTTTTGAAACTAAGGAATGTAAGAATTGATCCCAGAACTTCATAGATTAAATCACCAATCGAATTTAGCATCAAGAACTCTGGAAGAATTGATTCAAGAAACCACAAGCTCCAATTCAATAAATGAAATTCCAATTGAAATAAAAAATTCAAGAAATGATGGATTAGTAATCGGGGACAAAAACTCACCTACTCGAATCTGTTGATCAAATTGACCGATCACCCAGTTGTTCCAACCAATCGATCCGGCTCATGACTTCTTCGATCTAAATGCAACGCAGAGGTTCTCGATCGATTCGAACCATTTGGATCTGGCATTCTACAGAGGTTCATCACAAAGGGAAGAGGAAATCAATCAGGACATAATTGAGGAACAGTTTCCTTACAATCAAGAATTTAGGTTCATAGACATGGTAGCACACTTACTGGATCTTGATCGAATGACGAAGAGGATGGTCGGCTTCGTAGATCGAGCGTCGGGATGACTTGTACACGGTTGCTGCTGGAAGAAGATCACCACGCCGTCGTTGACATTTGCTGAGGACAGTGTGCACCGCCGCGGAGGAGAACTCAGTCGCCGGAGTGGAATGTCACCGCTACTGCCATCCTCATGAAGGATTCTCTAAGAAATTAGGATTAGGCTTGAGAACTGAAATGTGGAAGAGAGAGGAGAGTTGGGGACGAAGAGCTCTATCCATGAATTTGTTAGAGACGAACAGAGAGTGATGGATGGTTTAAATAGGTGGTTTCGGCCGTTAGCTTCTTGACGCCCACCCAAATTGGCGCCAAAAATGAAATTGACTGAGCCTAACAAGTTTAGAAGAGGAGAAGTGACTGAGCTTAAATTTGAAATAAAACTCTTGGGCCAAGAGATCCCAACAGCACTAGACCTAGGAAAAATGATAAAGCCACTTAAGTTAATGAGGAAAATAATTCAAAGGGATTTAATTTTTAAATATTATAAAAAATTTGGGAGATGGTGTTACAAATCTACCCCCTAGAAAAATTTCATCCTCGAAATTCAAAAGTTCAGTACGATACAGAAAATAACACCAGGTTTTAAAATTAATTATGCATGATTGTGAATAGGGTCAATAACCGGTACAAAGATTTGAATATCCTAACAAAATAAATGGATACAAGGGCATGATTGATAATGATCAAAATCTTGTCAGGCATAATGTGAAATGAAGTTTGTTAAGACCAAGCACGAAATTTCAGGCAGGAAATTGAAATGTCATGATCTGAAATGAGCAAAAAATCCAATAAGCACGAGATGGAATAAAGTTTTAATTACGACTTAGAGGCATAAAACCATGAAGGCACAATCTGTTAAGCACGATCAAAATCAAGAGTTTAGCACAAGTGGTCTAGAACAAGATAGGAAAGTCACGGTTAGATAGACATGATCAAAATCGAAGTTTAAACAAAACACGATCGAAGTATAAGTATGATTTATTGAGAAAATCAAATGATTTATCCATAAGATGCATGGAAAATTTGCCAAGATTGATCAAGAGGGTGTATAGCGTCTTCCAGGAAGATGCTAGTGTCAAATCAAGGTGAAAGTACAAGGATTTGTGATTTTCGAAAAATCAATAATCATACGAAAAGGGAATAGTCTCTATGGTATCCGAGAACATATAGATATTTGAAGTCACTTTACTTAAAATCCCTGCCTCGCCAGTGTATGTCTGGTTGCAGTGAACTTTCGTTTCCATGACTTAAATAACGATATGTTACCGAATAACATATCAACTTTATCCATTTTCAAATAATTATTAACGAAGTAACTCAAGAGATCCAAATATGAAGGTTTTAGGACAAAGTCTCAATAATACTCGAAAACCTATGAATATCTGTAATCACTTCAACTTGGAGTTCATGCCTCGCTAGTGCGCTGCTGGCTGCAGTGAACCCTCAGTCTCCGTAATCCAGATAATGGCTGCAGCGTGCAACTGCCACGCCCTAGTAGGTCATCGAATAGTCTCTCAACCTTATCCATAGGAATTACAAAAGGATTCCAAAGAATTCAAAATGAGTTCCAATAGTCCAAGTCACGATAAAAGGTGAGGTTATCTGTCTTTTTAGAAAATATGGCATTTTACTAGGTATCAAGAGGTGACACAGATCCAACGACTATTTATGCACTAAAATAACAAAGAGATTTTCAATCTCGAACAGGAATTGAAGTTTTCGAATAGCGACCGGAATCTCAAATGGCAAAGCAACCTCAATGTAGGTAACAGAATCCCGAATAGATAACAAAGTCCTGGATGGTGAACAAAATTTAGAAGTAAGGAGCAATTCTCGCATCGAAAACAGAGTTTAATAAAATCTCAGGTAACAACGAAATCTCGAACAGATCTCAAATGGAAAACGAAATCTCCAATAGGGTAAACAGTCAAAATAGAAATCAAGTATAAACAAAGTCATGAATAAGAAACAAAATCTCGAATAGAAAATCTCAACGAGGAAATAAGGTTTCGAATAGTGACTAGAAAACAGGTTCCAATAGGAAACAAGGTATTGGATCGTAAATAAGAAACAAGCGAATCTCAATAGTAAACACGTCGATAAAGAACGAGTCCCGAATAAAGTCAAGAGTAGGAAATAGAATCTCAAACAAGCATCAATAGAAGCGAAGGTTCAAACAAGGTTTCAGAATGATATTTCGAGTAGGAATAAATCTCGAATAGTACAAATTTGATTAGCGAACAGAATATCAATAACGAGTAGAAACAAGTATCCCGGAAACAAGCAAAATCTTGGATAGGAGACAAGGTCGAAACAAGTAGTGGACAACAATTTTTGAATAGAAAATCGAAATCATTAAAGGGAATAGGCAAATAGTTTCGAGTAGTAGATTTCAACAAATATCGAATTGTGGATATTAAATATGTTTACTGAATAGGAAACAATATCTCGAAATAAGTTTTGAATATCAATCAAGATTTCAAAAATAGGAAACAAGAAGTTTCAAGAAATGATCTAGGTGCTAAGAGAAATTAAAGGAAAAACTGGATTATGAATCACGATCCATGGTTTTCCCAACCATGCAAAAGAAGCCTTTTGTCTTTAATCCGTCTTCAGTATTTCCTCCGGGACTGGAATCACTTCAATCTTCTTCACTGTCCTGACGTAGACTGGTTCCTGCGGTAGTGCTCCGTGTGATCGCTGAAACTGGAGAGGTGGGTCCTTCTTCTGTGGTACTAGTGCTCCTCGTGCTCGTCCTTGGACAGTGTGATCAGAAAGCTCCGAACAATCCTGGACTTGGTGGGCAGCGATTAGCAGAACAAGCATAGGCTCAGTCTCTTGCGGCGCTCGTCGTAATGGTGTCCTGGCGACAGAAAATATAAATGGCCATTATCTGAATCTGATGACGCGGCTAAAGAAATGCTGTCTGAGTGTGGCGATGCCTTGCGGATCCGAAGTAGCTGGTATCTCCATCATAAGTCTTCATATCCCTCTTGGCCTTCAACTTTCCGTCTTGTTGTATGTGATACGTGTTGGATCTCCTGGTTGGTGAATTCAATTAGAGGAGTTGGATCCTCGAAAACTTGGATGATCTTCAATGAAGGCTCCAAGTTCTCGATCTGCCTCTCGGTGCAAGATATGCGCTTGGTGTCGGGGAAATCCAATGATCAGAAATCATTCCTGGCTCGAAGAGTGTATACACAAGTCTGGCTTAGAAAAGGATGGCATGCTACCTCTGGGCGTCAAGGGATTCTTCAAACATCTCCGTCGACTGCGTACTACCCATAGGGATAGTACAGTGATAGAAGGTAGTGTGAGCTCGAAACCTTCAAGTGTAGATAGATCAATAGTACCGGTGTTGCGTGCTTGAACTATCTGAAAAATAGAAAACTGTTAAAATGTCCTAATCCTAAAACAACAAGTGTTTATTGATATCAATATACCTGATATACCCTTATTTTTTGATTTTTTTTCTATGCTGTGATCAAGTTTTCCTAGTGTAAATCAAGTCCCCCAATAGTATGCTAAGACCTAGGTACCATTAGGATAGACCTGCATGGGCCACCACTAAAAATATGTCACGACCCGCTCCCGAATAATTGGACACGAGTCGGACACGCCCAGCCTTCGTCGTTAGACACGACGAAGTGAGCTGTAACAAGCTAGGAAAAATCTAACCAGATAAACATAAATGTGTACAATCACAGCATCTAAAAACGTTTCCAGAAAGATCACCATAATCCAAAAATCCAGATATCATGAAGTACTAGAATCACAAGAATGAAAAATGCTATGAACTGTAAAGACAATATCTAGAAGTAAATCTAAATAGTCTAAACCTGAAGCCTCAAGCTAAGTCTCATCATGCTCAACTAATATCCTGGGCTCTGGCCCATAGGGTAGAATGGTACCCTGCAAGTACACCTGCAATTTTAGAATTTAGACTGTATAATGATTCAGTATCATGACTATCGGTTCTAACTCATTCTATTGATCAATGTTCTAATTCCTCAGTCTATAGCTTCACCAAGCAGCCCATCTGGCCTCACCTAGATCTGTACACACAAGCTTGAGTGCAGCCTGGACTCAACACGAAAGGTGTATCACGAATGACTGGATTAACATATGATTCCTTATATCCTGCCAAAACGGACACGAACAACTCGTACTCGAGTTAAGCAGGACACGAATCACTCCTAGACACGAATGACTGATCAAACACCACACCAACCTCCTGCAACCCGAACACAATATTGCCAAATGAAATTTCCAGCTATGAACTAAATGCACAAAACCTGAGGGAACGGAGTAGTTACCTGTAGATGACTAATCCACACGGAAACTGGGACATGCTCGCAGAACAACCTCACGTCCAGATCTTTGATACAATCCTGGAATAACCATTTCAGCGAATAATTGGTGCTCAGTAAAATCCTTGAAACAAGGTATGTTCCTCTGTTTTTTTTGAAACTAAGGAATGTAAGAATTGATCCCAGAACTTCATAGATTAAATCACCAATCGAATTTAGCATCAAGAACTCTGGAAGAATTGATTCAAGAAACCACAAGCTCTAATTCAAGAAATGAAATTCCAATTGAAATAAAAAATTCAAGAAATGCTGGATTAGTAATCGGGGACAAAAACTCACCTACTCGAATCTGTTGATCAAATTGACCGATGACTCAATTGTTCCAACCAATCGATCCGGCTCATGACTTCTTCGATCTAAATGCAACGCAGAGGTTCTCGATCGATTCGAACCATTTGGATCTGGCATTCTACAGAGATTCATCACAACGGGAAGAGGAAATCAATCAGGACAGAATTGAGGAACAATTTTCTTACAATCAAGAATTTAGGTTCATAGACATGGTAGCACACTTACTGGATCTTGATAGAATGACGAAGAGGATGGTCGGCTTCGTAGATCGAGCGTCGAGATGACTTGTACGCGGTTGCTGCTGGAAGAAGATCACCACGCCGTCGTTGACATTTGCTGAGGACAGTGTGCACCGCCGCGGAGGAGAACTCAGTCGCCGGAGTGGAATGTCACCGCTACTGCCATCCTCATGAAGGATTCTCCAAGAAATTAGGATTAGGCTTGAGAACTGAGATGTGGGAGAGAGAGGAGAGTTGGGGACGAAGAGCTCTGTCCGTGAATTTGTTAGAGACGAACAGAGAGTGATGGATGGTTTAAGTAGGTGGTTTCGGCCGTTAGCTTCTTGAGGCCCACCCAAATTGGCGCCAAAAATGAAATTGACTGAGCCTAACAAGTTTAGAAGAGGAGAAGTGGCTGAGCTTAAATTTGAAATAAAACTCTTGGGCCAAGAGAGCCCAATAGCACTAGACCTAGGAAAAATGATAAAGCCACTTAAGTTAATGAGGAAAATAATTCAAAGGGATTTAATTTTTAAATATTATTAAAAATTTGGGAGATGGTGTTACAATGAAGGATTGGAAGGAGAAAGTTAAAGATGTTTTGAGGATTTTGGAAAGAGATGAGTTCTTGCATGAGATCTGTTGTGGAGAAGAGAATAAGGTGAGGTTGTGATCATAGGATTATGGGATGCAAGTAAGATGAAGTTTGTGAGCGTTAAAATGATGAATTAATTTTCAAAGATGCGACATTGGATGGAGGGACATGGAGATGTAAATAAAGATATGTCTTAGAACATTTAATAGGTGAATTAATTTTCACTACGCGTGAAACAAGATTTAATTTTTTTTGGTCTCATATAAAGGATATCGATGTAACAATTTGGTACCATTGTAAGAACAGTAAGCACAAAAAGAAGGAGAATTTTTTATGACGGTTATGCAAATAAGGATGGAAAAGAAACTAAAAGTTAATGAGCGGTCTTCACTAAATAGAAAAGATGGAGGGGGCCATACCAAAAATTTTCAATAAATAAATAGCCTTTAAGATGGTATGGCCGTGTCCAACACTTTTAGCTCGTGTGGAAAGCTGCGCGAACATCAGACGAGGCCGACAAGATTGAAGCCTCCAACCGTAAGAATTAGGGGTGAGCATTCGGTTTATTCGGTTTAAACCGAACCGAATAATCCAAAACCGAATTGGACCGAATCCGAATAAGCAAAACCGAAACCGAACCGAATTGGCCCAAAACCGAATCAAACCGAACCGAATTAAATCGGTTCGATTTCGGTTTATTCGGTTTATTCATATTTTTTGATTTTTTTGAGTCTTTTTTGTTAATATATATAGTAACTAAATATACATAGACATATTTACTATATACCTATATATATTTAGTATATACCTATATATATTAATACTTATATATATAGTGTACACACACACACACACACACATATATATAAATTAATTAATTAAAATTTCTTATTCGGTTTTCGGTTTTGGACCGAAACCGAAACCCAAAACTGAAACCGAAACCGAATAAGAAAATTTAGTATTTCAAAACCGAAACCGAACCGAATTTTTTTAAAACCGAACCGAACCTCTTATTCGGTTCGGTTCGGTTCGATTTTCGGTCCAAAATCCAATAATGCTCACCCTAGTAAGAATGTGTAGATATGTATGGTTTGTAATAAAAAAAAAAAAAAAAGGTTTGCCCGAACCCGATAATATTTTTCGGGTTGAGCCGGGTCATACCCGCCAACCCGTCCCCGGTGCTGTTCGGGTTTTACTCGAAATTCAATAAAACCCCAACTTCTCGTCTCTGTAGACAGCCGCCTATATCACTCGTCCTCTTCCTCAAACCTCAAAAAAACTTTCGAAGGCAATCTCCATTTTTCCCACAATACACCTTTAAATTCTCCGAATTTACTATTCTCTAATAATTTTTTTAAAATAAATTTGCAGAGTTAGAGGTATTGAATGGACACTGCCATTTCATCTTTGTTAGGGGCCGAACAATTTACGGCCGTCCAGAAATTTTCTATCCCTTTCCGTACAAAAACTAATGGTAACATCTCATTCTCAAAATCCCACAAAAGTTCACGTACAAATTCGAATTTGCACAAACGACCAATCGTTGTCTGATTTTTCCATTTGCAGGACATAGAGTTGGAACTGTTAGGTGCGCGATGAAGTCCTATCGGCTTTCGGAGCTCAGCCGGGACGAGGTTTCCGGCCTCAGGGCCCGGCCTCGAATCGACTTCACTTCCATTTTTGGCATCGTAAGTTATTATTTGTAGGGCGGTTTTTTTTTTTTTTTTTGGGTAAATTCTTAAGGCACTCCACATTTTACTCGAGGCCAGCTCACTGCTAACTTGTTGGCAGTCCTAACATAAAGTAGAACTAGAACTGCCAACAAAGTTGACGGTCCTAAAGAATTTGAATATTAAGATAGAATGTCAACGAAGTTGACGGTCCTCCTTAATGTTAGGACTGTTCTGGAGTAAAATTTGGAGTGCCTTTACAATTTACCTTTTTTTCTTCCCACTTATAAGTGAATGTCATTTATAAGTGCCAATTGCTCCATTTCACTTATAAGTACACTTTTAAAATCTGTTATTTTTTCCCACATAAAAGTGATTTTTTTTTTCCACTTATTAGGGTGAATTTTACTTGGAAAAAGATTTCAATTTTTTTTTATTTATGGAAAACTTAATTTGGGTGTTTGATTGTCATTATTTTATACGGAATATAGTTTATTTTCCATGGAAAATGATATTTTCCTATGGGTTGGGCCAGTTCATTTTCCACTATTTTAGAAGAAAACATGAAAAATGATAGTTTTTTTGGAAAATAATTCCGTGGAAAATACAAACTATCAAACACTACAATGGGTGAAAATTTTCTGATATAAATATTTTCCATTAAAAAAGCCCAATCAAACACAACCTTATATGTGATTTTGCTGTTTTTTGGGCACTAATAAGTGCTACTTACCATTATCCCTCTCATATAAAACATGGATAATAGATGGCAATCCAAAAATATGCATGCCAAAATATTGTACTACAAATATCAGAATGTTTAGTTCAACACAAATACTCATATAATATGTTCCATAATTCGACGTTCGTCTTACACAAAATTATAGTTTTAAAGCATTAAAATAATATCAATTAGATTTATATATAGGAAAGGGAAGAGGAAGGGGTGATTAGGAAAGGGGAGAGGAAGTTCGTCTTGGTTGTTAGGAAGGGAATAAGGAGAGGAAGGGGTGATTAGGTTTATATATAGGAAAATTAGTTTCTATTAGAATTTGGAGAAGTGAAGAAAATGTTAAGTTTGTACAGGGACATAATAAACTTTTCGGATGCAATAAGTACTTAAGCAATCCAAATAAGTGAAAAAATTTTACTTATGAATTTAGAGCCACTTATAAGTGAAAAACGAACACACTTATTAGGACCAAATTCACTTATAATTGAGGCCCCACACAGAATAAGTGAAATTCACTTATAAGTTATAAGTGAAAAAAAAGAACATCCCCTTAGAATAACATTCCATAAACGGTAGTTCTGAAATGACTTAACACTTAACACGGAAACGTCGATCGTTGAAATCAACGATCCAAGATATGTAGACCGGCACAAAGAATTAAAAGAGAACTAACTCTTATTCTATGCAGTTAAAAAACGATTTTTTCATGATAATAGTTCAGTAGAGTTATTGATATATCACCGATATATCGGATTTATAACGGTAAATATCGGTTTGCATTTTTAACACAACTTATATATATAAATAACATACTTAATAGTTATCTATTATAAAATATGCAAGAAGAGTTTATTAAAGCATAAAACTAAAAGGTTCATACCCAAACCAACATTACAATATAAAAAGTACCACTTCAAAACAGTTCAACTAATATGAAAACGCAGCAGGTTTAGAAGAAGAAGAAAACGCAGCAGCAGCAACAAAATAAAAAGAAAGGGAAAAAAAACGCAGCAAGCAATAG
Organism: Iris pallida; assembly: GCA_029216955.1. Lineage (NCBI taxonomy): Eukaryota > Viridiplantae > Streptophyta > Magnoliopsida > Asparagales > Iridaceae > Iris > Iris pallida. Next base: position 1,391,477 of record JANAVB010006596.1, on the reverse strand, counting down.
AATAAAAAAGGAAGAGGAAGAAGGAAAAAAAACACAGCAGCAACAACAGAATAAAAGAAGAAAGAAGAAGAAAAAATGCAGCAGCAACAGATAAAAGAAGAAGAATAAAAATGCTTCAGCAACAAAAGAAAAGAAGAAGGGAAAAAAAGCAGCAGGAATCACATCAATAGAAGAAGAAGAAGAAGAAGTAAAGAAGAAGAAGAAGAAGAAAAAAAAACATACCAGAAAATGCACGAATAGAAGAAGTAAAGAAGAAGAAGTAGAAGAAGCAGCGTACCTAAAGTCGGCGGCAGCAGCACCTAGTTTTTTTTTTCCTTTTCCCTTTTCTTTTCTTCCCCTTTCTCACGCACAACAGTTTTTTTTGTTCCGTCCCCCGACTCCTTTTGGTTTAACTAAACATAAACATTATATATCAATTTTTTTTTAAAACCGGTATATCGATATATATCGGTCATATCGGCCGATAATATCGGTAGCGATATTTGATCGATATTTTTCCCAAAAAATATCGGTGACGAACCGATACCGTTATATATCGGTTATATAACCGATATATAACGGTTTTTAACTGCTTAGCTCTTATTGATAACTCGAATAATAACAATTATCTTGTTTATTGTCTTCTAGAAACCAAGAAATAATAATTTAAACCTCAAGAAAGAATCCTAAACAAACTAGAAACAATAAATACTATAATGCCAATAATAGTGCAAAAGATTCGACCAAAATATTCAAAATCCATCCAAAAGTAACCATGGCCACCTTGAACCGATAGTCCGGTTTGACCAACCGGAATATCGGTTTTTCCATCACGAAATTTGAGCAGCAGTATCAGTGAGCACCAAGCAGAATTCCGGTTGGCTTGACTTGAATTCCGATGGGTCACCAGAATTCCGGTTCGTCCTGTTTCGAACCCCAATTGCTTCCGCGCCATGAAACTTATCACCAAACTATATTACACTCGTTTTCAAGTTGGATGTACATTCTTCTTAATATTTCAGAAGTGCATTTTTTTATTGCCGAGTAAAAGGATGCTATTTTTGGTAACAAGTTTCACAAGTACTGTGTCTTTGTGATGTTAGTTTGTATGTTACTGATGGATGCTGGATGTAAATTAGGTAAAGCCGATTGTTAATGATGTGCAGAGCAGAGGCGACGCGGCAGTTGTAGAGTTGGTGCTTCTTCAATGTGCTCATACATGATGCTGTTTTGTAGTTTTTTTTTTTTTCCGGAGTTGGTTTGGGATTTTTGATTGGTCAGTTTGAGGACTTATGGTTCTTGTTTTTTGCAGTTACACGTCGAAGTTTGACAAAGTTGCACTGGACAATGTTGTTGAGCTTGTATCTGACCTTCAAGATCCTCAGGTATTTCATTATGCATAGAGAATCTGCTTTTTAATTTACATAATCTTGTATATGATTTTTTTGATGTAATTACATGTTAGTTTAGTTGTCAGTGGTTGCTGTTGCATGGAGTCGAATATGACACATGACATGACATGGACACGTTGGCATGGGCATGACATGTTTCAGTGTGTCGTAGTTTTTTTTTTTTCTTTTCTTTTTTTTTGGGGGGGGGGGGGAGGGGGTGTCTTGTCCACTACTATGTCCGACACGGTGCGACACAGACACAGTGCCGGTTTTTGTTTCTAGTATCTGTTCTCCCTAGATTGTTGGAATCTCATATGCTTGCATGCCATAACTTAGAACGGAAGAGTACAATTGTATAAAGAAGATGGATATGGCAAATTGTTTTCTGTAAATTGTGGTCTTAGCCTATCTAGATGATCTGGAGTCATCCTAATGACAACTAGATAAATCAGAAATTTCTTTTTGACCAATATTATTTATTTGATGACACTGGAACAGGAGTCTTGTATATCCATTGGAGTACGGAAATATTTTTTTTTCCTGTCCTTACCATGGTTGGAGCATTTCTGAACTCACTTTTATTTGATTGGTTAGGAAGGCCTGATAAAAAGGGAACCGAGATAAGCAATATATCTTCCATTGTAGTCAGGAAGTAAGTGACATAATACATTATACAATATTCACGCGCACTGTTGAAGGATGTGGATCAATTTAGTACTTATGAATTTGTCAAGAAAGATGAACATTCAATGTCAAACAATAGGGGAGCATAACCCCAAAGAGGGGAATACTGTTACTACTATGTTGAACATGTTACTGCAAAGTTCAGACAATAGAACATATACTAATATAGAACTAAAAGCATTTACATCACAATCAACAATAGGTATAACTATTACGAAGTTGAGTATTTGAAGAAACTTAACCTAATATCTCATATGAAGGTGGCAAAGATGCCCCCAAGAACTTGTGGTCCGATGGGGGTTTAGGTGTACCCACTTGTGTAAGATTAGGGGCATCTATTTTTTCTGCCATGAAATATTTGATCAAGCACCTTAATGCTTAAGAATGTTGAATTTCCTTCACAATATTAAGATGACATCAGGCCTCCTAGATATGCATTTATAGTGATTTATTGACATGAATATGACATGGTAAGACGAGCCACACGAATTCGGCTCCTATTTTTGGTGAGTTCCAGTTTATTTTGTAGTGTACATGTCGTGTCAGATACATGCCTGACACGACATGGGTTTTTGGAGTTCCGTGCTTCCTAGGTGTTACAGAGATGTATAATTGATATATTAATTTTTTTTGAATATTGCCAACAATCTTCTTAAAAGGAAAAACAAAATTCACGTTTTGTCGAGTAGTATAGAGGTGATAGCACTGCCATTAGTTCTGTCTAGGCAACAATTTCTCCACCCTTTTATAGTTAGGAGTCTATTATTGCCTCTCTCATGATATCTTTCACAACTTCGAGCACATTTTTCTTTTCTTTTCTTTTTTCAAATATGGACTTACGGATGGTTAAGTAATTCTCATAAAGATGGAGTGGTTTATTGACCAAATAATGTCTATTTATAATTGGCGTCACTTGCTAATTTTCAATTGAGTTTCAACATGTCTGCATGACTGGATGGATTGCATTACAATCTGTTAACAATTCTGCAGCTGGATCCAGCTGTCAAAGAAGCATTCGATGTTGCCTATGACAACATATATGCATTTCATGTTTCACAAAGAGTTTCTGAGAAGACTACTGAGAACATAAGAGTAAGAAACTCTCACATATATAGGCATCTTGTTTCGTAGCATTTATTGATCTTTCTCCTAACTCGTTTTCAAATTTGCATAGGGTGTCAGGTGCAAAAGAATCGCAAGGTGCATTTCCTCTGTGGGTTTATATGTTCCAGGAGGCACTGCGGTCTTGCCTTCAACTGCTTTAATGCTTTCAGTGGTACGATTGGCTCTGTGCAGATTGTTCAACTGGTTCATCCATCTGTTACTCATTGATATCTTCTAGTAAACTAACGACGTTGAGATATTATTTATGCCAGCCTGCTCAGATCGCTGGGTGCAGGACAGTTGTTCTTGCAACTCCGCCAAGTAGTGATGGCAGTATATGCAAGGTAAACTTCTTCTAGAATGGACTAATACTACTTTACATTCTCTTAATGGTAGTTTCTTGTAGGAGGTGCTTTATTGTGCCAAGAAAGGGGGTGTTACCCATATACTAAAAGCTGGAGGAGCTCAGGTAAAAGATCTGTAAAACTGTGTCTTGTTACGAATTACAACACTGTTTCTTCTTCCACTCGGCAGCTTTAACTCTGGCTTTATAAGCAGGCAATTGCAGCCATGGCTTGGGGGACTGCATCTTGTCCGAAGGTACTTTATTACTAATATTTTCATGGGCACAGACATCCTTTATCCTACCAGTATAAACATGCTCTCATCTCTATGTTTTTATTTTCTTTTACATCAAGCACCATCCTAGTTTAAATGGCATCTCCTTTCATTCAGTATGCTTTTCTAACTGTTGATGGTAGATTGCTATTAGTTGCGGCCTGCTGCTATGGCATTTCCTTATCTTTGACGTGTTTTATAGATTCATAAGGAGGGCCAGTCAGACCTTTAGGTAAATTGGAAATTAGGAGGTAGGAAGGGAAATGGTTGTATGTTGAGTTATCATTGGTCTGACTTTCTGTACCCTTACGAGTTACGACTGACCCCTTCGGGAATCTCTACCTCCTCTTCTTTCCTCCAATCTATGCTACCTAACTTTAGATTATTCCGTACCGGGAAGTGGGCAGCATCATTTAACTAGAGAGCCTAGTCTTCAAGAAATGTAACAGTTGGCTTTCCAGCTATTTACTAATTTCCAAAATACGAGAACTGTTGATACAGGAGAAGTAGATGTCTATTTCTATATTGTTTATGATGAATCTTATTAATTGAATGTTCATAAAATGATCCATTCAACTCCGCGTTTTGTGTGGTAATTTGTTGAATAACCAATATATTAATCAAACTGAATGTGCTATTTTGACAAAAATGCAGGTTGAGAAAATTTTTGGGCCAGGAAATCAATATGTTACAGCTGCAAAAATGATTCTCCAAGTACGTTAAATATCATATTAGACCCTTCATATCTTATCTATTGCAAGTTCTTTGTTCGTCATTGGGTTAATTATTTTCTTAAGTCTCCAAGTTCATTTGCTCTACTCTCTTCCTGCAGAACAGCGAAGCCATGATTTCCATAGACATGCCTGCTGGCCCATCAGAGGTTTTAGTCATTGCTGACAAACATGCAAACCCAATTCATATAGCTTCAGATCTACTCTCCCAGGTATGTAATTTTAACCTTGTTATGGTATATGTATAGTATTTTTAGCATGTGCACTAAAGGAGGTGATCATTTAGAATTCTTCAGTCATCGATTAGGGTTTAAGTGTGTATTGAAATTATATGGAATTTTGGTCCTAATTTATTAATCGTTAGAACAATCTAAATATGTAACCCTCAACACCTAAGAAGCGCAGACACTCTAAAATCCGTGCCGTGTCCAGTGTCGTGTTGGACACGCCAGGACACTCCAAAATACACTAGGACACACCAAAATAGATGCCGAGTCCATGTCGCCGTGTCGTGTCGAATCCGTGTGTCCGTGCAACATAGATCAACACTCACTACAACTCTAGAGTTTTTGTTGTGGTGGTAGTTATTTTTACATGGTATTAGAGCCAAGCTTTAATCTCTCCTGTGCACATTTTAGTCAAATTTTGTAACAAATTATACTGCTGCTTGAATCTAGTCCCCCCTGGACCCCCCTTCCCTGGCTGGACCCCCACTACTCTCACTCATACACCACCACCACCATTCTCTCACTTCCACCACTCTCTACACACACACACACACACACACAAATACATATTATACATACATACATATATACACATATATATTTACATATATATATATACATACCATTTAATATAAAACTCCTAATTAATCCCTTAACCTAGATTTTAGGGAACCTAATGAAATCTAGGGGCAAAGTGTAGAGAATCTCATCCTCTCTAATTAATGTGAAGACATCAAAAGCAAAGAGCAATAAATAGGGGATTTAAATGCATACCTAGGATAGTTATGACTCACTCTCCTGGCGAGGAGCACGGGGAGACGGAGAGGTCTGCCACCTCTGGCGGACAGGCTCCGGTCACCTCCCCTGCAGACGGGACTTCTGTTGGAGCTCTCGGAGGTACTCCTCCAGCTACCTCGATGACAGTTCCTGGGGTCATTGCGGGTACTCTTCCCGCAGTGCCCGGGGCCACGACGGGACCAGTCGGGGGAGTTCTTCCTCCTCCTGCGCAGCGGATTCCTCCGCCAGTTGCAGGCGTACTTCCACCTCCACCTCCTCTGCCTACGGATATGGGGCAGATGCTTACCTTCCTCCAGCAGATACTGGAGACTCAGAGAGCCCAGACCGAGGCTCAGCAGAGGCAGACAGACGCGATGCGTCAGGGCATGGAGGATGCCCATCAGTTGGCCCTTGCAGCCGTGGAGCAGAGGGCTCCGCATCCAGGGACGCGTACGAGGTACGGGGACATCCAGGACTTCAAGAAGCTCGGGCCCCGTGACTTTAGCGGGACCGAGGGCGTGGTCTACGCGGACGATTGGCTCGAGGATATCGAGCGGCAGATGAGGGCCTGCCGCCTGGCAGAGGACCTGAGGGTCGAGGCGGTAGGTTTGCAGTTGCTAGACATTGCGCGCACTTGGTTCAGAAACGAGCCAGCCCTAGCTGGAGAGGGCCATACTTGGGCAGAGTTCACGCTCCTCTTCAGGGAGAAGTTCTTTTCCCCCCGCACCCGCTAAAAGGGCACGTGACGCGACAACGCCCAGCCCTCACCGAAAAATCGGCGTGGAACGCTGTGGATTTTCTACTTCTAAACAGTTTATATATATATAACAAAAACCTGTCAAGTCCAAGGTCAACTCCGAACGGAGGACAAGCAATGAATATATATATACGAGTACTCAATCACGACTCTAAGATAACAAAGTAAAGACTGAAATGTAAAGACAACAAGACGATAAAATAATAATAACCTGTCAAGTCCAGACACAAAGAATATATACAGTCCAAGTCTCTAGTACAGTCCAAAATGTAATACAGTCTCAAAAGTAGCTGGAGACAATGTCCAGTACAAAAGACCTACACTAACTAAGTAATGGGTAGGGTCTCGTCAGGCGGAGCTAACCCCTGCTGGACCAAAGTCTCCAAGTCTATTCCCACTACGTCATCCGGACCGTAGTAGGTACAGTAGTCTCCCTCATCTGCATCTGTAATATTTTCAACATATCCTGTCAGGATGGAACGAGTACAATCCACTAACAACATTTCACAAGATATGACAAAAGCTATAATCTGTAAATAGAGAGTATATACAAGAAAATCGTGGAATGTACATGTGAGAATCATGGCAAGGTAAGCTGTAAAACTGAAGCTAGAACAAGACAAGTAAACTGATCATGGCATGTACAAGAATCGAGAATCATATATCTAAGTGTGTGAATACTAGCTACAACATGTGGCCGGCTTGGGTCTTGCACAAGGTCTACTGGCCTGGTTAATCATACGTGGAGTGTATGATTAACACTCACAAGGTCTACAAGAGTAACAAGGTGGATAATGACCACATGTCTACACTAATACTCCCCGTCCCCGACTGGTAGAGTGGATCCAAACAAGACACGTCACGACACGGGATTCTACGAGAAGGGAGCTAGTCTCCTCGAGAATCGGCGTCCATGTACTGCACAAGAACTACAAGGGGGCTTGCACAAGACATACCAAGACAACAAGGAATAACACCTCATGTCGGGATCCATGAATACCAACCCGTGTGACCAATGTGTCGAGAACAAGCATATCTACACTAATTACATGGATTATATCAGTCAGCATAAATTGGAAAAGTGTCAGAGAATGTACTCGCCTGAAATATGATATGGTACGTCAATCGGAGCAAATACAGCGTCTCGAGGACCTATAGAGAACAAGACGTATCAATACTAAGTTCAGGAAGTAAAGTTAAATCAAAATAAACCCTATTTAGTCATCCTAGGTCAAGACATGCCTAGTCGGGTCAATCTTGGTCATGGGAGAACATTAGAAGTTAAACCGGATCAATCTAGGTCGAAAACTGGTTTAACGTTGACTTTTGGTCAACGGGTCAATTCTGGTCAACTCGAGGTCAACACTAGGTCAACTCTAGGTCACTGGTGACTAATAGTTGATTTTTAGTCAACGGTCCAAGTTGGATGGAATTTGGGACCAAATTGGGTAAAGTGTTGACCCTTAGTTGACTTTTAGCCTAAAAAGTCAACCGTGGTCAACCGGAGTCAAAACTAGGTTTAGACGACTATTTCTACCCATTACCAACCTATACAACCTATATCGAAGTCCATCTTGGACTTCAAACTCAATTTCTCGGCCGTAGGCCAAATTCCTATTTTAGCCTTAAAAAGGCCAAATTTCACCCTTCGGCGACTAGCTAGTTAACCCACCTACGCTCGTTATTTTGACCCGATCTCCCTAGGGTAGTATGGTACTATCCTATACATATAATATCTACCAAAATACTTGGGTAACGCGGGCATCCAGTCCACGATACGGCCCGTTGCAGATATCTCAAGTATTTTGAGATACGCGCTGACACGGCGCGATACCGGCGCCCTACGACCCCGATTTCCACCCGGGAGCTTACCCGCAAAATCTAAATCACGTATTCATACCCCACGCCAAGTTTCAACTCAATCGGATACTCCGGACTCCGTTTCGCCCTCTAACTCGGTTTTTCCCCTTTTCTATTCTAGCCTTTTTCCTATTCTTCCAACTTCTTTCAATCTTTCCTCCCAACCTCAAATCCTTTTCTAATTTCTCATTTCATAATCTTTTTCTACTATTCTCTACGATTCCAACCATATATAATACTTATATATATATATCTATATATATATATATATATATACTAGGTGAAAAGGGGGGTTTAGGCTTAAGGCCATAGAGGGGGGACTGTTGTGTTCCTGGCAGAACTAGGACTGCCGCCACTGTGGCAGTCCAAATCCTGCTATGGCTGCCCCTACGCTGCCCCTGCTACTGCTTAAGCTGCTGCTGCTACTGCTTAAGACTGCTGCTGCTGCTGCAGTCCTGCAGCTGCTGCTGCTGGCACTACTTCTCTCCCTCTCGACCCTCTATGTATATACATATCAATCCTATATATATCCCTATCTATATATACATATATATATATATATATCTATCCATCCCTCTACCTATATATATAACACACACACACGACCACGTATACATATAAACACACACACACATATAAATACATATATATACACACAACCATATATAATACTTATGTATATGTATATAACCACATACACACACACACACACACATGACAACTCCACCACTACTCTCACTCATACACCACCACCACCATTCTCTCACTTCCACCACTCTCTACACACACACACACACACACAAATACATATAATACATACATACATATATACACATATATATTTACATATATATATATATACATACCATTTAATCTACAAAACTCTAAATAAACACTAATCAAAATTTTAGGGAGAAGCCTACAAATAGGGGGCAAGGTGTAGAGAATGTTATCCTCTATATTTAATGTAATTGAGAAAAATGAAAAGGAGAATTAAATGGAGGAGTTATGGACAAACCTAATTGAGAGAGAGAGAGCTTGAAGGAAGAAGATATTTTGGAAGAAGAAGAAGTGGGTGACTTAGTGAAGAAGAAAGAGAGGAGGGGGGTTTACATGGCCGGCCACTCTTCCAAGGGCTATTGGGTTGGGATCCAATAGCCCATAACCCTTTAAGCTTGGTTTGGGTTCAAATCCAATTCGAGTTGGTTCGGTTTGATTCGGTTCGATTTTAAACGACTAATTAAGCCTCTAAAATGACTAATTAAGTCATGGAAAATAGGTTAATAATTTCTAGCCTATTTATGATGGTACATGGGCTAAGCCCAGCTAGTATGGGGGTCCCACTAGGGTCCAGGCTACCCGGGTCTCCAAATTGGGTCCGAATTGGATAAAATTCAAACCGACTCAAATAAATTCCTAAAAATCATCTAAAATCACATAAAATTCCTAAAATATTATTAAACTTGAAAATGACAAAAATACTCCCAATTTGAAAAACTGGGGGTGACAAATCTACCCACCTTAAAAAAATTTCGTCCTCGAAATTGAATGAGGGCTAACACAGCAATCATGAACAGAACAAGGAAGAAAAAGAAAGAATTTACCTCAAGGCTCGAAGAGATATGGGAATCGCTCCCGCATGTCGTCCTCCCTCTCCCAGGTAGACTCACCTGGAGAGTGGTGTCTCCATGCAACGCGAACCAAGGGAATGACCTGGTTCCGGAGCACCTTCTCTCTTCGGTCCAAGATCTCGACCGGCTTCTCTGGGTAGCTGAGTGTCGGTCCCACTATGATCTCGGAGTGGTCTAAAACGTGACTGGGATCTGCCACGTACCGTCTCAGCTGCGACACGTGGAACACACTGTGCACTCCCTCTAGTGCAGGCGGTAACTCCAGTCGGTAAGCCACTGCACCGACCCTGTCCAGGATACGGAATGGTCCGATGTATCGTGGACTAAGCTTCCCGCCACCGGAGACCATTGGAGTTCGAGGTATAGTCTAGATTTTTTTTCTAGTATTTGAGTCTGATTGTGATTGTTTTAGATAAGCTCTAAGTCTTGTTTTGTTCTTAGGTTGATGATCTTGTCTTTCTGCGGATTTCGTGCAGGCAAGGACATTTAGAGATATTGATCCATAAATATCTGAATCCCTACTATAGTCATGAATATGTGCCGTGTTTTTTCCATTTCTTTTTCACTCATCAAAGAATTTATCTTTTAGTAAATTTCTTCTACATAAGAATTTAGATGTTTTTCCCCTTTTTTATAAATGCAATTTCACAGAGTATTTATTTTGAACCATGTAATGCAGGTTCACACTATTTCGAAATGTTCCGGTACTATTAGAGATTACTGGTACAAGAGAAATTGTATTGAAAACACCTGAGGAAAATCCAGGCATTTCCTCACAGGCAATGTATGCTACACAGATGTGAAAATGACACGACATAAAACGGACACGGCAACACAGACACAACACTGAGGTCGGCATGTCCTAGTGTGTCTTGGAGTGTGCATGTCGTGTCCAATACATGTTTGACACAACACTGCATGGCACTGATTTTGAAGTGTACTTGCTTCCTAGCGCACATGCATATGAACATAAGCAAGTCCCTGAAGATAAGAAGATCATTTTCTTTTGTTAAGTTTCATTACCTGAAGTTCAAGAGGCCTTTAACAATCTCGTTTCGAAATATTACAGAATGATACTTCTTTCCCGTACTTCAAATACTCTGGCATTGTTCTCATCCATGCTTTGAAATTTTCAGAATTGTCCTCAATGTTCGCATGTGTTTCATTTAAAGTTCTGTTCAAACTTAAAAGGCTATCGTAAAATTTGCTTGTCTCCAACATATACTCTTACCCAACCTCTAGCCTGTCACTATGAATGGTGGCAGTGGCACTTAGATCTTTGCTGCTGAATCTTCTGGTCATCGTTGCTCTTTGACGAGAAAAATGTTTTCTAGTGGCTGTTCTATTGATTTTTCAGGCGGAACATGGCCCCGATAGCCAAGTGGTTCTTGTCATTGCTGGAGATGATGTTGATGTTGGTGCTATTGAGACTGAAATTAGCAAACAATGTGCAAGTCTTCCCAGAGGAGATTTTGCTTCAAAAGCATTAGGCCACAGTTTCACTGTGTTTGCTAGGGATATGGCTGAGGTGTGTTACTGATTCTGTAGAATACTATATTTACTGTTTTTTAGCCTTCTTCATGTCTAGGATAATCCCTGGCTGATTCTATATTTTCTTTTCAGGCTCTCTCTTTCTCGAACTTGTATGCTCCAGAACATCTGATAATTAATGTTAAAGATGCTGAGAAATGGGAAGGACTCATTGAGAATGCAGGTGAGTTACCATATGAATCGGTGTCCTGATTCTTCTTCTATATTTTGGTTTTAAATCGACCTGGGTATCAAGGCCTCATAGAGTTGTCGACTGCCGACATCCTGTGGATTTCCTAGAGTTGAAAGCACAGAGGTCGTAGATCTCTACTGGGTATAACTCGAGCTGCTACCCTCCTTTCATCTCTCCCTCCTATTTCTTCCCTTTGTCTCTTCCCCTTTCTTCCTCATTCTCATAATAGGGAGCTGCCGGTGAGAACGTCTAGGGTTTTTTTTTTTTTTTTTGGGGGGGGGGGGGGGGGGGGGGGGTTGGGGGGGTTGGGTCGATAAAATCCTAGGCGCTCCCCATTCCACCCTGCCCCCTCCAGCAGATCCAGCAAGCACATCTAGGATCGATCCATGCATACAATTCTGACGCAGGTTTGGAGACTTGCGCTTGAATCAAGCATTGGCTGGGCAGCTGTGTGCATGAAATATGGTGACCTCAGTGTTTCTGACTTGTATCCTACTTTCTTTTCGATGCTCTGTTGAGCTCCGACGCCTCGAACTACCAGTCTGGTGAGGCAACTAACCCACACGTGTAGATCAATTTGATTTGGGGGAAAAGACAGAACGAGGAAGCCACTAATCAATCTTTTCCTTGCTCTGATTCTCTATAGATGACTATATCCATGTCTTTGATAGAAGGGAGATGGAAAACAAATTACAAGGTGAGAAATTTGTCATTATTCAATAAGCAACACGCTAGGTGTCCTTACAGTGCTCCGGTAGTCCAGTGGCAGTGCCCTCAAGGTGCAAAGTTAGATGTCGGAAGTGCAGCTGCAGGCATATTCAACACCAGAATGAGCGTCTGTCGCTAATCCGTCAATTTCATGGAGCCTGCTCAGGCGACACAAGTATTGTATGATTCTTACACAATGTTGTACACACCCTTTAATTCAGGGGAGCAGCTCAGGGGAGTTTGTTGTTGAGGGCTTGGCCCTCTGAGTCTGACCCTAGGAAGTAATCAAACTATTTTTGGGTTGTGTAGCGACTGGAGTCAATGGTTGTCAGTTTGGGCTATTTGGATCTGTGCGACGACGAGTCCAATGGTTGTGGCTTTAGATTTTTTGGGTGTAACGTTCGAAGGGGATTGCCAGATTTGGGGTATATAACTCTAAAATTTGAAGATTTAAGTGACTCGTGTTAGAAATCCAAGATAAAAAATAAGAACATAAATTCCAAAATGACTATTACAAATAGTCTTCCCAGCTGAGTCGTAGCATGCTGCAAACTTTCGAAGTCAACATCTTGAAGTATTCTTCGTCATCAGTGAAAATATCAACCCAAAATTCCACCATGGCATAGAAAATACCATTAAGAAGAAGACAAAAGGCATCCAACTGAACCCCAATCACGGTGTTTGGCAATTCATCAAATCTACATACCTTATCGGGATCCCTAATTGTTTGTGCGTTTCAAACTGTATTATGTAATGTCTCCCATGTCAAAGTAATAACAAGTAAATTCATGATAAATTCCTACAAATTGAACCAATAAGGTGAATCAACACCCTATCGATGAAAAACTCACAATTACTTGGAAGCCTGCCATTTTGTTAGTTGAATGCGTCGTCGTCGTGATGCAGGCTACACCGATTCATCACCCCCCTAAGTGATGTGGTCCTTCGTCGATTCATTACCTCCCCAATCCTATTGCTTAGTTGAAAAGGGTTGTCAGGTAGGTTGTTTTTCTCATTTTCTTTTGCTCGTGTCTTAGTTCTTATTTTCAGTATTGGGGATGGACATTGGAGCAACTTACTAGCATATGATTGCTGGTTATGGTCTACCGATCTTTATATTTTGGTAATTGTCAGAAATGATCGTGAAGTTGACCGACAAGGACTACTGATGTAAATATTCAACTAGAGACCACAACACTCGATCTTTGTAGAAAAAGTTTTCACGGTGTTATTTGACAGTAGGACTAGGATGGTGATGAATCGGTGAGAGACCTTATCACCTAGGGGTGATGAATCAGTATAGACCGCGTTAGGACAATGATGTGTTCGGCTAACGAATGGCAGGGGTGCCAAGTAGTGATGAGTTTTGGATTGGTAAGGTAAGATGCACCTCATTGGCCCTATTTGCAGGGATTGATCACGGTTCACTTGTTATTTTCCTTACATGGGAAATGTGATGGTTCACATCAAACCCTAAAACAATTAGGGATCTTGATAAGGGATCAAGGTTTGATGAATATGATGAGCCATATGAAACACAACGAGCGGGGCATAGTCTGGATGATTTTTACCTCATTCTTAATGATTTTTTCTCTAATCGGGATGGAGTTTTGGTAGATGATGTAGGATACTTCAAGGTGTATGTTGACCTAGATAAATTTAAATTGTAGCTGGAGCAACCTGCGCCTCGCTTGCAAGACTATCCCTTGTAGTCTTGTTTGAGTTTGTGCTTTTTTTTAAAAAAAATTTTTAACACTTCATTTATGATTTTAGTTAGTATTAGGCATTTTGTAACTTTCATGCTATGCTCCTTGATAATTAAGTTGGATTACATGTAAACAATTTCAGGATCTGTATTTATGGGGCAATGGAGCCCAGAGAGTGTGGGCGACTATGCGAGCGGGACGAACCACGTCCTCCCTACTTACGGGTATGCAAGGATGTACAGTGGCGTGTCATTAGACTCCTTCCAAAAGTACATCACCGTGCAGTCCCTGACGGAGGAAGGGCTGAGGAAGCTGGGCCCTTATGTGGCCAAGATGGCGGAGGTCGAAGGCCTCGAAGCCCACAGAAGAGCTGTTACCCTCAGGCTCCAGGGCATGGGAGCTGCTCTCACGATATAAATCCCATCAGCTGTTATATTTATGAACATGATTTGCTGTGACGATTGGCTTATCAATATTTGTAATTTTTACTGAGGATGTGGTAATTTATGGGATATATTATTAAGTGGGCTTCTGAAGTGTTGAATGATCAAGAGCTTCTACTGGGTTTTTCTTCTCTAACTATATATATATATATATATATATATATATGTTTCCATATATATATATTTTCAACTCGATAAATGCAGTAACTCTTTTGAAGCCTGCAAACTGGTTGGACTTTGATTTGGATTGAGTAAATATCGTACCTGGACCCAAACTCTATATTCAAAGGCTTGAGCCTTGTTAGCAATCACCCTACGCAAATTTTTCCGTATCTTTTATAAATGTATAATACTTGCGTACTTTTGACAGATCCAAATCAGTACGTAAATTTTAAGCATGCGAAGTTTTAAACGTGTTCTGTATAAATTATTGACAAATTTGGCACAATAAACATGCTAGAAACCTGTTTAATTAACCAAATTTGATAACATATTTAAGAATGTGAAGTTTCTAACCTCAATATTTTTATTTTTCGAATTTTTGACCGAATTTTTGACCGAATTTTTGAACGTATTTTATTTGCACTGAACCGATTTATACTCGTACTTTTGTCATCCCGAATTTTTTCCGTTTGCCGAATTGCTAACAAGGGGCTAGAGTCGAGCAATTAGAGTTTGAACTCAGACCCAACAAACTGGATTATCACTTGAGAACAATTGTCAGCTGGGTCTGATGGAAGATGACAAATATCCGAAGTTCCGAACACATAACATAAAATCATGCTAAGAACATCCACAACAAGCATTCATCTGAAAGAATTTTACATGCCCATATCATATCACACAGGGATCCGCATTATGACATCAAAGATCAACTTTATCTCTGCATTTTCTGCTAGTGCTCGAACCAGGTCAAACAACATTATATCCTTATAAGTTATACTGATGATATCTTATAATTCGACTGACAAATACACTATAGTTTGCACTATCGACCAATATTGATCCGATACATCCAATACTGATACAATTTGGCATGTCCCGATTCGATACCGACCCTATCGATACTGACCGATACCGACGTTGGAGGTCTTTTTCCCGGTCAATCGATAGAGAAAATTGAATGAAAAAGATCAATAGCAATGGTGTAAAAACATGTAATGAAGAAAATTTATTTATCACAGTAAAACCAATTGGTAAGGATGACTATTATTTCATTCAATTTTAAAACTATTAAGAAACAACACATAAAATACTTAAAATTATGCCTCAATGTATAAAATATTTTTTTCTTCTAAATTTTTAATAGTTATTTGCTGTTTGATACCAAAAGAGTTGATACTCTCATCTGAAACCGCCGATAAGGATCCGAAATAGGAAAGGTCCGATACCGCGAACCTTGGTGGTGACAGTATGCAACATTCAATCTAGATACCCACCTCGGGTCCTCGACAAAAACAAAAGAAAGATTTCTCTCTATAAACAACTAAATTACTGAGCAAACATCATCAGCTATAACAAGTAAATTATAAGACAAAAAGAAATATAATGGGGAAAATAAGAAAAATATAATCATGGCATTAAAGAATCCTTTGTTTTCATTGCCAAGGCAGTAGGGAAATTCAATTCTGAACAGTAAAGAAAAACCATGTGTAGATGAAGACAAAAATGTGGTATCATCAACTTGGATTATATACAAACCCAATCTTTTCTCTGCAATCAAGCAATCGCTTGGCAAAATTGTCAGCTATTTCCTACTACATCCTATCACTAGTTACAGATCTCTAGCAACAAGATGATGTGATCATATAAATAGAGCATTAAAGAAGGGGGGGGGGGGGGGGGGGGGGGGGGGGGTGTTGTTTCCCCATAGATTTTATGTACTCTAGAAACTTATACTAAACTAAATAAATGTGGGAGTTCTCTTCTCTAATTTGTCAACTTACTTAGCGCAAGCACCCTCCAGGCAGCAAGAACCTGAACCTGTCGGCATTCTCTATCACATAAGAAGGCAGATTAACTGCAGAAGCTGACTTGGGTATCGACCCCATCTTCCAGATCAACTCCCTGAAGCTGAACTCCTCTGGCAACATATCGAAGAGATCGTCGCCCTGACAAATGACCTTCTGTATCCTCGAATGCTCAAGGTAGCTTGAGCTCCTGACCCTGTCAGCATGGCTATAGGCCTTCATCTTGAACACAAACTCCTTTATCGAACGAAAACAAAAGCTGCAGTGCCATCCAGCATCGGCCAGCATAATGTCGCTCTGCCTCGAGTGCCTGTACTGGGTAAGTGGCCCAAACTGGTGCGCCGATGATCTCCAGCTGCTGTAGTCCACTGGAAACTCGAAAGAGTACAGGTAGTGTCTCAACTCGAGATGCATAACTGGTGGTATGCCATCGCACCACTGCAGGAGCCTTATTGTGTGCCGGCTCGGTATCTCATCAGCATCTGCCATTATCAGAATGTCACCAGGAAGGATCCCTGAATCCCTGAGCAAGGAATTGACTGCTGACCGATGCATTCCCTCAATCTGGAAAGGAACTTTGTAGAAACCTGGGTCGGCTGGGCCTGTGAAAGTACCATGCATGATCTTTGAAGTTGCGAACTTGAACCGATCAGCATTGTCAACAAAGGAGAGGGGCTTGGGCATGCCCGTGAAGGTGACATTGGATTCAAGGATGAGGAACTTGTGGATGTAAGGGAGGAGCTCATGGTACCGAACCTCTAGTAAGTCGACTTCATTGCTGAAGATAACAGCATCGAAGACACGGCGAGGGGAGGACCGGAGGGTCCAGCCATGGAGGAAGCAGAGGTGGTCGGTGGAGATATTCTCAGCATAGTAGTGAGGGATGCGGTTGAAGGGGAGGGGAGGGGTGTCCCATATTGGCCGGAGGAAGTAGGAAATCTTCCGAAAATGGAGGAAGATTGTAACGATTATGGATGGAAGGAGGATGAGGGACAAAAGTACAGGCTTAGAGGATGTTGAAAATCTACGCGGTAGACCCAGAGCAGCTCGGGGTGACCTCCTGGCCATGCGAAGCTTCTAGGAGCCTGCAGAGAGGGTCGATGCATGATTAGTGTTCATCTTCATGGATGGCAAGGCTTCAGTTATCTAGCAAAATCACATGAAGGAAGTTCAAGAGGTGACAGTCAACAGTAGTTTTGTTGTCCAAAAATAACAAAAACATCTAGATTCATTAATGTTCAAACACATGAGCAAGAAATGCTTTGAATCGCCATAAAGAAAAACATTTATATGCAAAAAATGGCTACACAAGCAGAGGCGTGTCCGTACCCGTGTCCGTATCCATACTTGTGCAACATAGGTAACTACATTCGTACCTGTTTGAAAATGTTTGTATCCCGTATCCATATCGTGTCCGCATCCATACCTGTACCGTATTAATTCAACACAGCTTTTATGTAAAGTGTGTATTGGACAGTTCAGTTGAAACTTGAAACATTAATTCTGTATGTTGAAAAATGTGATTTCGTGTTTTCAGTTGGTTGTCCAAATTTCCTCATAAATATGATGATCAAAATTGCTACCAGTTTCAGCAAAATCCCGAGCCATTTTTTTCATCTAAATGTGGCTGCAAGTAACTGCAAATACTGATAGAAGCAACATCACCTGCCTTTTTTTTGTTACAAGAGATGATCACAGGTTACATTACCAACAATTGTCTTCCCATTACATTGGCTCTCAGGAGCTCTTGGAGTCCCAGTGGGATATTTGTTCTCCAAGTGAGACCTTTTCTTCTTTATAGCCTGATTTGCTAGATAACCAGCACTATTTAGATTCAGCAAAGCCGAAGTAATGAATATTCTCGTGTTGAACCTCTGGTTAGTTGAATGTGGTCAAAACTTGGTGTCGAATGAATTTTAGTTCGGGAACAGACCATGTTTGGTTCAGTATTAAGCTTGAAATGACCTTGATCAGTCAAAAGCAGCTGAGCTTGATCAAAGCTGCAATCCTGCAGTCGGCTCAGTATAAATTTGCTTTGCACTTCACATCAATAATTGTACACAATATGGGGTATGGATCATAGGGGATGAATGGTTCCTTGTCTCTCTACCTATCTATTTGCACGAAAATGGACACGGATATGGATAAGGACACGATACATATATGGGATACAAACATTTTGAAATAGGTACATATGTAGTCCCGAATGTTGCACTAATATGGATATGTAACTCGTACTATGAGAAGATTAGCACACGATACAAATATGGGATACAAACATTTTGAAATAGGTACATATGTAATCGAGGAGAAACAGATAGCTCGACTTCTCTCCCCCTCAATTTCCCACAAGCCTATGAATTTAAATGTCGTTTTCATAGATAAAGTACGTTCCATGGATACACATAGAGCGACACAAAATGGATATGACAGCATATTAATTGTGAAAAACAAGAATACATCCTGAGAATAGGAAAATAGCTAAATAAGATTTAGACCTTATGCTACTTATCTAAAATAGGAATAAAATTTACTAGAAGAGAGATTTAGAAACAACAAATTAATTTTCCATCACTACAAAAAAAAGAGGATGCAAAGAGGGGATAAGATGAAGAGGGAAAGTAAATGCGTTTATTAAAGGGTGTCATATGCCACGAGACTCCTCATGGTCTGCAGAGAGATGTATGCAGCCTTAAACCCCAGGCTCTCGCTAAAGCATTTTTGTTTCCGAAAATCAAACCCACATCCCCAAGAAAGGAAAGCGTACTGTTGCATTAGGCGACGCCTTCCTAAATGTGTGTATCCAAAAATAAAGAATCTATAAAGATAAATTCATGATTCACATCAATCAAGCATTACTTCATCTTGTCACCACTATTGTTATGTTTTTTTCCCTTTATGTCGTTTGCATGAATTGTTTTAAAAACTAGGATACGCAATGAGGTGGATCCGTTACTTATTCTTTAGTACGAGAGTATGTGATACGTATGTGACACAGAGTACGACACCTCTATCATATGCAACAGTGCCCAATACGTGCAAGACATGACGTGACACGAACACTCCAAAATATGTCATATCCTTGTCCATGTGTCCATATTTTGTCGTGTTCTTGCAACATAGATGATCACGAAATAAGTAAAAAGGTAATTCCTGAAAGACTCGACACTACTAATTAACTAATTCTACCAAGTTCAGCCATAAGACTCGACTATTCTTGCAAAAAAAGTAAAAGAAAAAACCATACGTGTTGAGTTCTCAAAGAAACTTTCTATATGAAGAACAGGATAGAGTTGATGGAAGAAAATTCTATCTAAACCAAGATTAGCCAATTCCTCCTCCTAGCAAAAGGAAAATAAGGTCAGAAAGGGAGGTGTCCATGCAGTAAGAGTTGAAGATTCCAAGTTGCATTAGACTTGATCCTTGGCACCCTAAGTTCATATTGCCTCGACTCAGCAAAGCAAATCATTAGTTGTTGGTCTTGCAAGGCATTTAGTAGATCATAGAGATTGGTTGCAAAAAGACTAATGATGAAGCCTCCTCAATAACAATGGAAGAATTGAAAAGACATAATTAAGTTCAGGGGATGCAGGAAACTAAACCTTATTTTGCCTTATCTACTACCCCAAATCCAGCAAATATCAGCATCGTGAAGCATGTGATGTGTCTTAAACAAACAACTTGAAAAACTTAAAACATATCGAGGAAGGACTGGTTTAGATAGTATCGTGACATTTAAAAAACTTAAAAACTTAAAACATATCGAGGAAAAACTTAAAACATATCGAGGAAAAACTTAAAAACTTAAATCCAGCAAATATCAGCATCGTGAAGCATGTGATGTGTCTTAAACAACTCAACATGCCGGATTTCGGATTTTTTTTACGTAGTTAATCCATTTAAAAATCATACTTGTAATGATTTTTTTTTAATTTTTATTTCTACTTCATTCAACAATAATAAACCAGATGGTTTTGAGACATGATACATACATAGGAATATTATGCAAACATATTTTTAATTTTAATTTCTACTCCACTCACCAATTATAATCCAGATGGTTTTGAGAAATAATACATGTGGAACGAGCCACGGGAGGGCATAAAAGCTCTGGCTGGTGACCGAAGATCAGTGGTTCGAGCCACGGGAGTATATTATTTCTTCCATTTATGGTGGGCCCAAATAGCATACAATGGAGTGTGCACAAAAAGTCCAAAACGTTACTTCGGACACCGTCAAAAAAAAAAAAAAATTTGTGGAACGCATTATTGAGCATGGCATTTGCCATCCAAACATGATAACCATTATAAAGTTAGGCATTTTTTTTCTCCTTTTTCTCTCGAACCCAACAACAAATATTATCAATATTCCAATAAGAAAAACACGATCATCAGCAAAGTTCGTTACTTTGCTCATCACCAAATCTTTCCCTCATCAATTATATATTTCAACCCAAATCTCCACTAATAATCCAAGAACACAACATGGAACTAGAAAAAATAAATTCTACTAAACTAACAATAATAACAACAATAACAATAATTATTATTACCTCGAAAAAAATTCAGAATTTTTGTTGGTGAATTATTTTCCTCATTCTTTCTTCTTCTTCTTCTTCCTCCTCCTCTTCCTTTTGAAACGGGAGGAGGTTACTTGGGCTCTATTTTATTAGTGGTAATTATTTAATTGGCCAAAAACGAAAAAAAGAATTTATAGTATATAATATTACTTTTAAAAAAGGGATGCAAGTACGGATCTGCCCCTGCTAGAGGAGGCCAAAACTCGGATGCTCCGGGCATCTGGGCCGTCCGATCCGTGCTGTTGGTAGATCGGACCGTTGGATGTGGTGCCGAGATCGGATTGGGGAGTTAATTTAATCACCCACCTCTCAATCGACGACTGGTCACTCATAGCTTGTGAGTCAAAAAGATGGCGGGGGCCCACACTGTGGAGCGAAATATTCTCATGTGATTCTTATTATTATTTTTGAATTTTCTCCTAATTGACTTTTACACTTTATCCAGAAGAAAGAAAAGAGAAAATTAGACGTTACTAGTTTGTATGTACCCCAAAAAAATCCCTAATATTGTTGCAAAATTAGATAGCAATTAAATTATATTAAAGTTACTTAAATATGAATTGAATATATTTTAGTTAGGAATTGTTATATATAAAACCAAATAGTTAATTTAAATATAATTTGAATAATGAATATATTTTAATTAGAATTTGTTATATGTATGTCATAAACAAATATATGTTATAGATATATTTTAATTTTAGGATTTTTTTTCCTTAATTATGTGAGGACTAGTAAATTCACCTGCGTTGAGAAAAATAATTTAATATTTGAATCAAAATTTGTTATATATATGTTTATATTTTAATTAGAATTTTTTATAGATATGTTTATATTTAAATTAAACTTTGTTATAGATATATGTGTAGGTAGTTAGATAGTATCATGTAGTTAAGTTATTAGTTAGGATATTTTTACTTAATTTTTAATTGTGACGACTTAGACTAATTTTTACTTAAGATTAAAAGTTAGTTTCAAATTATAATTTTTCTTTTTTTTCTTAATTAATTGAGAATATACATACGACTTAGTGTCACATTTTTTTAGCAGTTTTGAAACCGCTTTACAATAGTAAAGATATATACAATTTAGACGACTCATTTTAAGTCACGCTTTATAATAGTAGAGATATACATACAACTTAGACTTTTAAGTCATTTTTAAGCTCTCTATAATAGCTGAGACATTTCGTAAACTTCTCTTCTCTTCTGTCTTTTTTGTAACCTTCCCTTTTTATGTTTTTTTGGGTTAAAAATCTATTAGCTTTTAGGTCAGTGTAATTAACCATACTTGAGTTAATTGTATTAACTTCAAGGTGCATTGTGGGCCGGGTGGCCCGAAGCCCGGTCCGGCCCGCACGGAAGCCCGGCCACAGGCAGCCCGGCCCGGCCCCCCACCCCACACGGTTCGGGTCGGGCCTCCCCCGTCCAGCCCTAGACCGGCCCGGCCCGGCTAGGCCCGGTGAATTTTTTATTTTTTATTTTAAATCGGCCCGCTGGCCCGGCCCGTGGCCCGGCCCGGTTGGACCGGCCCGAAAACAGGCCCGAAATCGGCCGGTTCAATTTTTTTTTTTTAAATCTGAACGTTAGTGGGGTCTTTTACCAAAATGCCCCCAAATGTATCCGTTATATATACGTTGGGAGGGACATTTTGGTCATTTTTGGACCAAAATGACCAAAATAATCCTAAAAATTTCTATAAATAGGCAAAAAATTCTCATTTCTCAAACACAACCCATTCCAAACATTTTCTACAATTCTCTACTTCTAAGTAATCTAAGAAAAAAAATTTCAAGCCTCCCCGGTGAATGCGGATCTCACCTTTGACTTTCAAGTTACTGCTGATGATTGGATAGTAGCTGAAAGTGTTTGTGAATTTTTAGAAATTTTTTACAATGCTACATGTATTCTTTCTGCTGTTTATTATCCCACATCTTACTTAGCTTTACGTAAACTTTGTAACATTTCTTATTTATTTTCTAGATATAGAGATCTTCCAAATTTTGAATATGTGAGAAATATGGAAGCCAAATTCAAGAAATATTGGGATGAAGTACCTCTTTTATATTGTTTGGCTTCCATATTTGATCCTACAATCAAATTGGATGGCGTAGAGGCTTTATTAGATGGATTTGGAGAATATATGGATATAGATGTTACTGACATGAAAGTAGAAGTTAAACTTGCGTTGGACAGGTTAGTTATACTGTACGAAGAAAGAGCAGCGTCGACCCGACCAACTCAGGGGGGGCTAGTAGTAGCTCCGGCTTGGCGTCTAAGCTATCAACAGCCGGTCGCATACTACAAAGGAAGAAACAAAAGCAATCTTCCCAACCTACTCAAGAGTTGTCTCTGTACCTTAGTTCTTATGAAGACGAAGAAGAGACTCCAGATCACTTCGTCATTTTAGAATGGTGGAAGAGACACGACAAGAGATTTCCTGTTCTTTCTACCATAGCACGTGATCTACTAATGGTCCCGGTGTCTACGGTAGCATCGGAGTCCTGTTTTCGTGCAGGATCAAGGATGTTGAGCAGAAAGAGGGACCGCTTGAAGCCCGATATCTTGGAAGCAATAGTGTGCGTACAAGATTGGATTAAAGCCAAGAGAAGAACCCAAAACCAAATAGATGAAGGTCTTGATGTCAACGAGCTGGACTTGGAATCGCTTTCGGTGCATGAAGGCGAACAAGAATGAGGCTACGGTGCAAGGTATGTACATTTAATTTTTTACAAATTTACAAATTTCAAAATTTTAACTTATACTTTTTAATTTTTAACTTATACTTTCAAATTTTAAATTTTAAATTATAACTTACAAAATTTCAAAATTTTAACTTATACTTTTAAATTTTTAACTTATACTTTCAAAATTACATTTTTAAATTATAACTTACAAAATTTCAAAATTTTAACTTATACTTTCAAAATTTTAAATTTCAAAAACTAATTTTTACTTTTAAATTAAAAAAAAATATTTTTTAACTCCGCCTATGCCAAGCAAGCATTGCCGGTCCCAAGCCCGGATAAAGGAAGAGGGAGAAATATTTTTTTTCAACTCTTACAAACGTTTCTTTTAAAATTACATTACAAACATTTTTTCAAAATAATTTAACCAAAAAAAAACATAAACAAAAACAATAGAAATAAAAAAATAAATAAAAATGAACCGAGCCGGCCCGGTTCAGCCCGGCTGAACTGGCCCGTGGACCGCTCCGGCCCGGCCCGACCACCCTCTGGTCCGGTTCACTGGGCCGGGTTGGGCCCATCCATATCAAACTGGGCCGGGCCAGGCCCGGCCCGCTTGGTTGCTCGGTCCGGTTCGGGCCCGGCCCGAGCCCGGTCTGAACCGCCGGTTTCCGGACCGCGGGCCGGCCCGACCCGGCCTACGAACACCTTGATATTAACTACTCCTATGTTTTACACTTATTACACGAACCACTTTTGTTTTGAAATTAATTACACGGACCCCATGTAGTTTCATATAAACTAATATCACTAACCACCCCTATGGGGTTAATAAAATTTATAAATGAGAGGGGTGGTGGTGGTCAGTGTAATTATTTTCGGAATAAGAATAGTCCCTGTAATACTCTTGAAACATTGGGTCAGTGGAATTAACCCTAGTTTTATTAGTTAACTATAAAATATTTTAAAACATAATTTTAAAATACGAATTGACCCTAAAACTATAAATTGTTAGTAAAATTCATGTTCATATTTTTTATTTGTAGTAGAAAAAATGATCGAACATGAAACACTACCAATTAGGAAATTCAAACATGAATTTTACTACCAACTGCATCAAACATATGAACATGAACTTTAATTCCAATTATGAATTTACACTTGTCACATTTGTTCCTAGATTTTGTATTAAATTTTCGGTATTAAAATTTTTCTCGCAGTTCGTGTTATATGTTGTATTTTATATTTTATCGTATCTCACTTTTCTTATTAATTGTATTTGGACTTTGTAACCTAGTTTTGATCTATATTCTGGACTTAATTTTAGTAGGGTTAGTTCCGTAGAGTTTTCTCAGTTTTCGTGTCGCTGTATCGCAAGAGATGGATATTAAAGCGATATCTTGATTATGAATTGTATTAATGACTTTTTGTAGACTTATGACACGACCATATATCATGAATATGACTCACACATAGAACTGTAGCCCTTAAATTTAAAAAAAAAAAAATTAATTTTTCCACCTGACAGTATACTATACTGCCCAGTATATTATTTTCTTGTTGTGAGTGGAGTTTTGGACTATGCATGTCGAGATCCTACTACTGTGATTCGATCAAAGAGTTTATTTAAGTAATGAATCATTTAATTTTCATTTATTTTATTTCTCTTGGTGTTCTTTTGGAAACCGCCCTCCTCCTTTCTCTCTCACACTTCTCCACATCTCACAAGCTCACGATGTGGGGGAAGGGAGGCTTATATTTTTTTGATCCGGCTTGGTTATATACTAAAACAAATTATATAGCTTTTATATAAAATACTAAGCTTTTATATAGAAATATTAGGAGATAAGTTCTCTCTAGAAAATTTGTTCAAGTTATATACTAAAACAAATTATACAGCTTTTATATAATTTGAAAATACTAAGCATTTATATAGCTTCCGAAAGCTACCTCTCATGTTGAAAATAAATCCCAAAAGAATTATCAAAACTTTATTTAAATTCATCTTAGAAAAAACTTGTTAGTGCCGGGGCACAATTTTTCGATGGAAAACTGAGAAAATGAAACAATATAAAAACAATGTTCCAACGCAACACTTCTAGGAAGGTTGCGCAAGTATAACGAAGATCTAAAAAGATATCGTTATGATATTACGAGAATCTAAAAAGATTTCGTAATCACAGTAATCGATCGTAGTACTTCTAAAAAGAAGATACAATCAGAATTACTAGCAGCAACGAAGAAGGTGACTGGCGAATGATGGAAGAACTCCTGTTGGGGTGAATAATCACCGTTGCTCAAAGCTTTATTCGCCCTACACGAACAGCTTCCAGGAACCAGCAAGTTCGTCGGAGAACTTGGAACACTTCTGCTCTTCTGACTCCTCGGACGGACACGAACTCCCGTGCAAGAGCAACGCTGGTGCGGCGCCTTTCCTCTCTCTCTCTATAGCTGCAGATCAGAACTGTGTTAAAGAACACGTCTGAATTCTCTGTTTACTTGTGCTAAAGAACACTTCGTAAACTTTTTGGTGGCTACTCTTTTCTTTTCTGTAATGAGCCTTGAGAGAGAGGATGCCTTATATAGGCCCTGCAGCAACTGGTCGGTTGCCACAAAGTTAGGGACGTGGTAATAACCACCCCGAACATGTAGCAACCACCCAGAACATGCAAACGCACGTTCTGCTGCCAACTGCGCACACACCCAGCGCTTCTTGCACTCTGCGCGACAGAGCGCGCACTGAACTGCGCACACTGTGCGCACTGCGCACACTGCGCAACCCGCGCAGCCCTGCGCAACCCGAGCAACCCGCGCAACCCTGCGCAACCCGAGCAACACGCGCAACCCTGCGCAACCCAGCAACCCTGCGCAACCAAGCGCAACCTGAGCGCAACCTCGGCGCGCACCTGGACAGCGCAATTGGGCTTGCGCAACTGGACATGCACAACTGGGTACGCGCAACTGGGCTTGCGCAACGTGGCTGCGCAAGTGGCTCGCGCAACGAGCGCAACTAAAGCGCACTATGCGCCTAGCGACGATGCTGACGTGCTAAGTGCAAAGTGCGCCAACAAAATGCCACATTACGCCTCATGAGCCCATGAGCCCGAGTCCGAGTTCGAGTCGCTAAGCCCCTACGGGGCTTAGCTCCCATGGAAATGAATTTCCCAAGAGCAAAAAGCATGAATGCTTTTATTGTTGATTTAGCCTTTTTCCCATTAGAAAAATAACCCCACATGGCACACCCATGTGCACCTCCACACCACATGTGCATCACTAAAATAGGAAAGCTATTATATAGAGATACAA
This sequence comes from Iris pallida, assembly GCA_029216955.1. Lineage (NCBI taxonomy): Eukaryota > Viridiplantae > Streptophyta > Magnoliopsida > Asparagales > Iridaceae > Iris > Iris pallida. The sequence goes on along the minus strand of JANAVB010006596.1, from coordinate 1,364,597 downwards.
CTCCTTTGGTCTAGCCGATGTGGGACTAAAATTCTTTTTGAAATAGACCAAACACCAACAATCCCCCATATATCTCTATATATATGGGTATAAGTGTTCCTCACAGTAACTGTCCATCATGCATTAGGAGAGATGTCGCTTACGACTTGAATCTTCCCGTTCAAACTATAATACAAGAATGGACTAAGCCTTGAATTCTGCATCATAGCTAAAAAAATTTCCACTCACATAATGTAGTTACATGTGCTTCTGGCTACACATTAAAGGCCCTGTGCCAGCCTGGTTTCAGTGTATAATTTTGGGCGTCTACAAGTTTACCCTCAAGAGACGGCCTAATATCTCTTTGTCCATACACTATAGGTGAGTTCATTATAAAGAGACATGGCATGAAGCGCTTTGCGCTTCCCTTACGGTGCTACGCCGCTATGACATGGCTTAAAGCCGAGGCCTTACCCCGTACCGGGAACCTCATCGTAGTGTCATACTACTGTAGCATGAGGCAACCGCCTCTTTGTAGTGCCAAACTACCCAGCATGAAGTCTTAGGCTCCCTTGCGGTGTTACGCCGCAACGACATGGCTTGCAAGGCCGAGGCTTTATCCCTAACCGGGTACCTCATGGTGGTGTCGTGCCACTGTAACATGAGGAACTCCTCCTCTTTGTAGTGCTGATGTCACGCCCCAGTACCGGAATACTGAGGCGGACTAGGCCAGCTACACCGTATGAGGTATATAAACGTCATACGGCGATCGTGGCTGTCAAGAGACTAGGGGGTGCATGCTACAATCAGGTCTCCTATGGTCCCACAGAGCATCTATGTCTCAATCAATCAAAACAAGAAGCAGTAAATAATGATCATATAAGACAAAGCAGTAAGGCGTCCCCGACGCTTCATCAAAATGATTCATGAGTCTAGCTTTACAAAATAATGAGCTAGTAACGGAAGTCAATAGTACATAACTGTAGTCAGCTGCAGTCTGATTTAATTACAATTATGCAAAAAGAAACTAGTGTCCTGAACTGCCGGCTAAACAGGTGCCGGTGGCTAAACGCCAAGTACAAAATAAAAGATATCAAAGCGGTGAAGAAGAAACCCACTCATGGTCCCTGGTGCCCATACTCCTGGTGTGCACCATTGTTCGGGTAGAAAGCTGGATCCTCTGGAGCTGCTACGAGATCTGGCCAAACAAAACAAGCGGGGTCAGGCCCCGAATAGCAAGTACCACAAGGGAGCACAAAAGAGTGAGATAAATCCAATGAGTTAAATAAGACCTGATTCACGAGTTATAGGCTTATACCATATCATCGAGACAATACGACACCCTTACAACCAAACAAGGACAAACGGTGCCAATATCGTGCCGAGATAAGATATATCCTATAACCATGGGCAGGTAAAAGGGCTTCTGATTCGCGACTTCGGTCTATAGCCTATCGCAGCACAATAGCCCAACCCAACAACCAAACAAGGACATGGGTTGGACCACGCACCACGATAGTCCATGTTCCTTAGTTGCTAACAGAAGAAAACATATCACAAAACAAGTCAGCTTACAAGCGGCCAATCAATCCTACGGCTTTCTATGATTTGTCTGGATTATACCAGTAATGCAATATATATATAGGAATCCTCAGATCGTATCGCATTCCAGCAGGGCTAGCCAAACCATTATATACAAGCAAGTACGAAATGCACCGGTCCCTCGAAAGGCCACCGTGCTAGAATAAGCAGTAACGGTTCCAGCTCTCCTATAGGAAGAGCTGGCTCGGCAGTCACAAATCAGATACTGCACTCCACTAGTGCGAATGACTATACAGTATCCGAGGCGGCCAACCCGACGCGCCAGGACGGGACCCAGGGCGGCTGGTGACGTACGATCTCGAGATTCTGTTCCCTCCCAATGCTTCTACCGATTTAAGTTTCTTAGATTAACCCTATCTCGATATTGGAATTACATGTCGTGGTCACATGGTCATCCTCCTATATGTCGTACCATAGTACGAGTACCCTAAGTATGAATCCACATCGGCTCAATCTAGATCCATGCTTAGTGTAATGCTTCAAACAACAAACAACATACCACGATACTATTACTGACCAATTACCATGACTGTGCTGGAAGGTACACATGTATTGACATATAACATGAATGATCACTTAGCATGTAGAGTCACACCTCAGTGCACTCATTAAACGGCACCGCAGTGCATACTAATATTGTATCTCAATACACACTTAGAACATGTACCAGCACGTATACAGGTAATCAGGTCAGGAACATGGTCAAGTCAGGAAGTCGCGTGGACCCCTCGTGACATAAAAGTCACATATAAATTCTGGTTAAAGTGAGACATGAAGGTCCTTGAAGCCAAGACAAAGATCTACAACTTTCATGTTGGAAGTTTGGAGAAATTCTGGCCACAAATCAGTCAAAAAGAGCATCAAACAATCAAAATCAGCCAAAAATCAGCCTTATGCGGCTCAAAATTCTTATGCGGCTCAAAAACGCTCATGCGGCCAGAAATGGTCATGCGGCCAGAAATTCTTATGCGGCTCAAAAATGCTCATGCGGCCAGAAATGATCATGCGGCCAGAAATGGTCATGCGGCTCAAAAATGCTCATGCGGCCAGAAATGGTCATGCGGCCAGAAATTCTTATGCGGCTCAAAAATGCTCATGCGGCCAGAAATGGTTATGCGGCTCAAAAATTCTCATACGGCCAGAAATGGTCATGCGGCCAGAAATTCTTATGCGGCTCAAAAATGCTCATGCGGCCAGAAATGGTCATGCGGCCAGAAATGGTCATGCGGCTTAAAAATACTCATGCGGCCAGAAATGGTCATGCGGCCAGAAATTCTTATGCGGCCAGACACTATTTATCGTCCCTGCCAGAATCAGGACAGATGAACATAAAAGTTTGACCAAAATTGTTTTAGCCATAACTTCCTCAAATCAAGTCGAAATCTAACTTTTCAAAGGTCAAAATTAGATAGAATTGAATTTCCTACAACATAGGACCATTAGTTTTCGAAAACAACCAAGTTTGATAGATCAAAACCATGAAAACCCATAGAACCCTAGTTTTAGAAACTTAGATCTACACCAAACTAGCCATTAAAATCAAAAACTCCAAGAACTAAACTTGTAGAGAATGAAGAGAAGAACAATATAGACAAATAATATCAAAGAAAAATCAAGAAATGAAAATACAATAATCTCTCCATTTGGTGCAAGATGTACTTGCCTATTGGTTGGGAGGAAAAGAAATGAAAAGAGTGAATGAGGAGAGAGAGTGAGGAAAAGAATATATATAGGGGTTGGGTTGACTCAAAGAAACCCTAAGCTTAAGCATGCTCTTAACCACATGACTAATGACATATTAAATGCTACATGATACAACTAATTAAATTAATTAAATAAAATCCAACCACAACACGGTTCAAAAATCTTATCATCGAAACAGTGAACCACGCCTACAACCAGACAAGGACAAGGGGTGGCACACTAATCCGCGACGAGATACTGTTCCATGCCATGGCCGGTTACAAATACAGGATAAATACAATAAAGATACAGGTGCCAGATACCATATACATAAAAAATCGAAAATTTACGTATTCCGGAAACGGGGAGTGACAGCTGACTACACCCCTCTTTATTTTTAACATACAGCTTTAGGCTAACTGTCTATTTGCGGTGCTACGCCGCTGTGACTTGGCCTGCAAAGCCGAGGCTTTATCCTATTCCTAGGCAGCACCCCACATATAGGAACCTCATTGTGGAGTCACCCCACTGTAGCATGGAGTTTCACTCCTTGTAGTGTTGCTCTACCGTGCTTCCTGTAAAGCACACCAGGCATTCACTCTGCCTGAGAACTCATTAAGGCAATTAAGCCAACCTTCCCACAGGAACCGTTTTTCGCAGAAAATAACAGTAGACAACAGTGGTTATAGGTCCGTAACCTCTCCATGTCCAATAGAACATGTACCCACCGTTCCTGATATTCTTCCGATTAGTGGTCCTCCCTTGAACCAAAAGCTAGATGCCTAGTAGATAAATCTTTGAACTATTAGCATAAAACTTTATGGTAGGAATACAATAATATAATATCAGAATGCCTTCAAGCCCATTTTACAAGCTGTGTCGTCGACCAGCTGGCGCTTGAGGCCCTTGGTGTCACGCCCCAGAACCAGAATACTGGAGAGCGGGGGCGGACATAGCCAGCTACGTATAACGGAGTGGAATTCACGCCGCTATACGGTCATGGCTGTCTAGATATGTGAGGGTTTCACTACAATCCATCAGTCTCTTAAGGTCATAAAATAGCCTATTGTCTCAATCTCAACCAACTAGTAATAATCACAAGATGTCAGAGCATCAAATACATAAATATAAGGCGTCCCAAATATTACATATCAGATGATCATGAAGCTAGTCGAACAAAATGTAAGGACTAGCAAGAGTTCAGTCATACATGATCAACCCCCGGGGCTTGTCAATCATGTTACAGCCCGTAGGCAGACAATAAGTAAAAGTTACAATCGAGCTAACACTTGCTCGTCGGCTAAATGCCTCAAAAGAATAATTTACAATATTACAGTGGAAGAACAAAAGAAACCCACTCGATGCCCTGGTTGCGCCTAGTGGCCACCATCTGGCTGGAAATTCGGTAGATCCTTTGATACTGCTCCGGTATCTGGCCATACAAAACCAGCTGGGTCAGACCCCAGAAAGAGCAAGTGCCACAAAGGAGGCTTCACTTAAGAACTAAAACCAGCAATTAGCAGAAGAGTATAATTACATAATAAAAGGCAGTAGTTAAGAAAAGCATGACGGGTAATTATAAAAGACAATCTTGTATAGAATCAATAAAAGACAGGACATATGGGAAAAAGGCATGACAGGATGATATACGATGAGGTACGATGAGGTAACCATGGGACTATTCAGATAACCAGGTTACAACCCGTAAACCAAACAAGGACCGGGGTTGTAACCCTTCGTCTGAACGGAACTTGGTTTCTCTCACCATTTATCGGCAAGATAAATATAAGAAATCAGGTCAAGTAACATTCTGGAGTGACAATCATTATAGTGACAATCTGGAGTGACAATCATTCAATCATTCTGGTACAATCTTACAATTAATCAATTCTAGATAATACTATACTGGACTAGACTCCATCCAAGCAATCACGGCCAATCATTGCCTACGGCTTTCTACATTAACTAACTAGGGTTATCACAATCCTAGTTACTAGCAAGATGCAATGAGATGCTCCAAGTAGTCACAAGCCCTGCAGCTACCCAGGTTATCCAGGCAGACATTATAGTGACAATTTAGAGAGTTCCATCATTATAGTGTCAATCGAGGAAGAGTGCAAGACAATAGAATCCAATCATTAAGTGACAATCGAGAGTACCCCACATAACAGTGGGCTGGAAATGTGCCCTACTCGTCGGCAGGCTACAAGTCCAATCATTTGCGGCCGGGATAACGGGGTCGCCTGTAACAGGGGAACATCTCTTCATGACTAGTGAATAATTCTAGTTATTAACCTTAGTCCATTTTAGTAGGCACTCCTGACCGTGGTATTCAGGAGTCCCCATCCTAGACATGATGCAAGACAGGACTGGTTTATTTATACAAGCACAATCACCCACGGTGTCAGGTCATACATCCTTATCAGGTCATGTCATGTCCAGGAGCTGTCGCAACAGCTGTTCAAGATACAACATGTCAGGTTATCAGGTCAAGCGTACTAGTCAGGAGTGCGCCACGACGGGCCACTATCAGGTCATGTCAGGTTATTATGTCAGGAGTGCACCACTACGGGTCACTATCATGTCAGGCTCAGTTATCAATTCCAAACATATCAAATGAATTCATGATTATCAAGTTCAGGACAAAAGGCGTAAGGATATAAAATGGACGTAAATATCTAATAAAATATCAATATACAGGGCTATAGAAGAGCCAAGCTTAGGGAAAATAAAACCACACTGACACGCTGACTTAAGACCAAGTCAGCCAAAGACCATACGCTCAGGGCAAGGCAAGTCATAAAGCTCTCGAGTTGAACCAGGGGACAGGTTAGGCCAGCGTACGCTCAAGTCTGGCGTACGCTCAAACTAGCGTACCAAATGATCCATACGCTTCCAACAGGAAGCGTACGCAAGGGTCTGCGTACACAAGGGCACGCTCGAGCTCCAGGTCAGCGTTCGCTCAAGCTAGCGTACGAGAAGGTCTAGGACACGCTTACGCTAGCGTACGCAAAAGACAGCGTACGCTTAAGTCAGCGTACCAAAATGGGCAAGGCACGCTCACGCTAGCGTACGCTCAGGGCAGCGTACACTCAAGTCAGCGTACCAAAGGATCTAAGGCACGCTCACGCTAGCGTACGCTCAGGGCAGCGTACGCTCAAGCTAGCGTACGAGGACCATACGCTTCCAATAGGAAGCGTACGCAAGCCAGCGTACGCAAAAGACACGCTGCCAATAGGCAGCGTACCAAAGCTAGTGTACGCAAGGACACGCTGCCAATAGGCAGCGTACCGAAGCTAGCGTACGCACGCTAAAGAGCAGCGTACCCAAGTCAGCGTACGCACGCTAAAGAGCGCGCGCAGCTCAGTGGCGTAGCTAAAGAGCTAGCACACTGCTCCCCGTCTTCTCCAAATAGCAAGAACAGCAAGAACAGCAAGAACTCCAAAGTGGAATCCAAACTTCAAATGCTCATAACTTGGTCAATAAAAGCCCAAATCTAACTTTCAAATGGTCAAAATTGGGTAGAATGAAATTCCCTACAAGATAGAACCATCAAAACTTGAAAACAAGGATGTTTTATAGATCAAACCACCAAAATCCGAAAATACTTCAATCCTAGATCTACAAAATTCCAAGCTCCAAATGGAGAAAACCCAAGTTCTAATGTTGCTTAGAATGAGCTAACAAAGCTATTAGACAATTAAAATATAGCCCTCAAGTGATAACAAGATGCAACTTGCCTAGGCCTCTCTCCCTCTCTCTCTCGGTTGGTGAAGGAGTAAATGGTGGAGAAGATGATGATAAATAAAGAGAGAGAATGAGAGAGTGCATTAATAAAGGGATTGGAGGTGGTAGGTAGGGGGTTCACCCCTTGGGTCATGGTGAACCAAAGAGAACCTAGCATGGCCGAACCCACACAAACCGAACCAAACCAAGCCAACACAAGGAAATACTAAAATAAACCAAGCTGGAAACAAGACAAAAATACGTACACGTATTTTAAATACGTAATACGAACAACAGGCATTACACTTGGTGAACGGATCCGCCAGGTTCTCCTGACTCCGAACATCAATCACTGCAATAACACCTCTCTTGATAAGATCGTGTACTACCCTGTGCTTCAACCGCACAGTCCTCTTCTTTCCGTTGAAGAGGTTATTTGATGCCACCACCGCAGTCGCCTGGTTGTCGCAGTATATCGGTATCGTCGGTATTTGTGCCCCAACCACTGGAAGATCATACATGAGCTCCCGAAGCCATTCTGCTTCCTCGGCTGCGGTATCAAGTGCAAAGAACTCAGATTCCATGGATGACCGCGAGAGCATAGTCTGCTTCTTCGACTTCCACGATATAGCAGCTCCACCCATTGTGAAAATGAATCCACCTGTGGACCTCTCGCTCTCCACCTCTGAGCACCAACTGGCATCACTGAAGCCTTCCACTACCGGCGGATCTCCGCTGTAGTACAATGTATATGTCTGAGTCTTCTTGAGATATCTCATAACCCGTTTCACAGCTTTCCAGTGTTCAGCACCTGGGTTGCTCGTGAAACGACTCAGCATTCCCATGGCGAAAGCTATGTCAGGCCTTGTGGCAGTAGTAGCATACAAAAAACTTTCTATTACGCTTGCATACTCCAGCTGCCTGACGCTCTCCCCTGAATTAGGTTTCAGCTTCAGATCACACCTGTATGGCGTATCAATCCCTGGAAGATCCCGATACCCATAACGAGTGATCATTTTCTCAATATAATGAGACTGTGACAGCGCTAGTCCAGTGTCTGTCCGGATGATCTTGATCCCTAAGATCACATCAACTTCCCCCAAGTCCTTCATACTGAACTTGCTTGAGATGAATTTCTTTGTCTCTGTGACACAGCTGATATCCGTACTTAGGATAAGCATGTCGTCCACGTACAGACAAACGATCACACCTCTTCCATTAGCGAACTTCATGTAAACACACTTGTCCGTATCGCTGACCATGTAGCCATTTGACCTTATAACTTTGTCAAATTTCTCATGCCACATCTTGGGAGCCTGTTTAAGACCGTACAAAGATTTCACCAACTTGCAGACTTTGTCTTCAAGACCCCTGATGACAAATCCCTCTGGCTGTTGCATGTAAATCTCTTCGGTCAGCTCGCCATTTAGGAAAGCCGTATTCACATCCATCTGATGTATCACCATCTTATGTATTGCTGCGAGAGCAATCAACATTCTGATGGTGGTCATCTGGGCTACTGGAGCATATGTGTCAAAATAGTCAATCCCCTGCTTCTGAGAAAACCCCTTGGCTACCAACCTAGCCTTGAACTTGTCAATAGTTCCGTCTGCTTTCATCTTCTTCTTGAAGATCCATTTGCATCCGATGGGTTTTGCTCCTTCAGGAAGATCAACCAACACCCAAGTGTTATTTGAGGTGATGGAATCAATTTCATTGTCAATCGCCTCCTTCCAGAAAATCGCATCTCTGGTCTTCATCGCCTCATGATAGGTAAGCGGATCTGCTTCCACATGATAGGTGACAAAGTCACTTCTGAAGTCCTTCGGCCTCCTCACACGCTTAGCTGACGGCTCAGCTTGTTCTGGTTCAACCGTTGTTTCAACAACAACATCTTCTTGGACCACATCTTCATTGAAGACTTCAGTTTCTTGCGCACCCTCATTGTTCTCCGGAACATCCGCAAGAACAATATTCTTGTGCCTTGCAAATTTGTCTTCAAAATATTCTGCGTCGCGAGATTCAATGATATGATTTGACTCAATATCAAGAAATCTCCGAGCATCACTCTTCTCGGCATACCCCAAGAAGATCGTCTTAGTAGTCCTTGTCCCAAGCTTCTGAATCTTCAGATCTAGAAGCTTGACATATGCCAGACACCCCCACACTCGAATTACATTCAAGTTAGGTCTGACCTTGAACCAGAGTTCATGAGGAGTAATGTCAGAAGTTGCATGAGGCACTCTATTTAGAATAAAGTGGCCGTCAATGCAGCTTCTCCCCAGTAGCACATAGGAAGACCAGCAGTCAACAACATTGAGTTAATTATTTCTGTTAACGTTCTGTTCTTTCTCTCTGCTACTCCGTTTGATTGAGGAGAGTACGGAGCCGTAGTCTCATTGACAATTCCATGTTCTTTGCAGAACGATGCGAATTCATGAGACCTGTACTCCCCACCTCGATCACTTCTTATCCTTTTGAGTTGTTGTCCAGTCTGCCGCTCAGCTTCGGCTCTGAACTCCTTAAACTTCTCGAATGCTTCGTATTTAGCCTTCAGCAAGTAGACGAACGCATACTTTGAGAAGTCATCGATGAAGGTTATGAAATACTTCATCCCGACCTTTGTAGAGAACTGTTTGAAATCACAGATATCGGAGTATACCAACTCCAGAAGATCTGTACTTCGATTAACCCGAGGAAAGGGTTTCCTTGTGATCTTTGTTTGAGCACAAACTTCACATTTCTCTACCTTACCCCCACACTTGGAGATAAGTCCTAGACTAGACATTCTGTTTATTCGTTTACAATGAACATGTCCTAGCCTATTATGCCACAACTCAAGAGTATAAGCAGAATGAGTGACTTCATTAATTACATTAATTACATTGGACTGATTTACAAGCTGAATCTTGAACATTCCTTCGGTATAAAAAGCTTTCCCGAAATATGTTCCCTTGATAGACATCACCATCTGGCCAATATTGATGTCCATCCTGAGGCCTGTATTACAGAGTAGGCCTCCCGAGACCAGGTTCTTGGCGATAGCAGGTACGTGCTTCACGCCTTGAAGCGTCAGAGACTTCTCCGAAGTCAGCTTCAACACCACCGTCCCGATCCCAAGCACTTCAGCTTGTGCCTAGTTCGCCATTATAACCACTTCAGAAGTAGGGGTGTAGGTGGTGAACCACTCCTTACTGGAGCAGACATGGCAGGAGGCTCCAGTGTCTACCCACCAGTCAGAATCAGTCCTTACTGCATCAACCTGTGCAATCATAGCAACAATGTCAGTGATCATAGATACCTTACTAGGCTCTCCTTGCTCTGATTGCTTCGTTTTTGCTTTGCACTCATTCTTAAAGTGGCCCTTCTTGCCACACTTGAAGCAAGGCATCTGAGACTTTGGCTTCTTTTTCTTGATAGAAGTTCCCTTAACCTTCAGATTGTCAGGGTCCTTCTTTTTTCTGTGGAAAGCCGCCTGCTTTCCCCTTGGTTCCTTGGACTGAACCAGATTGGCGTTAGCCAATTGCTTGGACAGTGTGTCCACCTTCAGTTGAGCCCGCATCTGGTCCTCAACATATATTTCCTGCAAGAGATCTTCAAGGCTGATCTCAAGCTTCTTCATATGCATGTTTGCATAGAACTTGCTCCACCCAGCGGGGAGCTTTGAGACAATCCCTCCAACAACAAACTTGTCGGGAAGGGGCATCGCCTCGTCTTCCAGCTTCTGTCGCAGTTTCAGGAACTCCTTCACCTGCGGCAGCATAGACTTTTCGTCCTCAAAGAACCACTTGTGATATTTTTCAACCACAAATATTTTACTGCGGTTCTTGTCTTCTTCGTAGGGTTTTTCTAGAGACTCCCATATGTCTCTAGCAATATTCTTCTTAGAATAGGATTCTGCAAGTGAATCCTCCATAGCATTCAGGATAAGCAGCCTGCAAATGCTATTTTCTCTTCTCCACTTGGCCTGAAGTTTAGTAGCCGCAGAGATTGCGGCAGCAGACCCAGTATCTGGAACGGTAGGTTCCTCTTCAAGAAGCACGTGATTCACGTCTCTAAGTTGAAGAGTAAGAAAAACCTTCCTCTTCCAGACTTGATAATGTTCTCCATTAAACTTTTCTAATTTGCAAAAATCAGTATTGAGGAGTGAAGCATTAAAGTTTTCCATCGTAGCAATAAAGCTTTGAGATTGTTAGTGCCGGGGCACAATTTTTCGATAGAAAACTGAGAAAATGAAACAATGTAAAAACAATGTTCCAACGCAACACTTCTAGGAAGGTTGCGCAAGTATAACGAAGATCTAAAAAGATATCGTTATGATATTACGAGAATCTAAAAAGATTTCGTAATCACAGTAATCGATCGTAGTACTTCTAAAAAGAAGATACAATCAGAATTACTAGCAGCAACGAAGAAGGTGACTGACGAATGATGGAAGAACTCCTGCTGGGGTGAATAATCACCGTTGCTCAAAGCTTTATTCGCCCTACACGAACAGCTTCCAGGAACCAGCAAGTTCGTCGGAGAACTTGGAACACTTCTGATCTTCTGACTCCTCGGACGGACACGAACTCCCGTGCAAGAGCAACGCTGGTGCGGCGCCTTTCTTCTCTCTCTATAGCTGCAGATCAGAACTGTGTTAAAGAACACTTCGTAAACTTTCTGGTGGCTACTCTTTTTCTTTTCTGTAATGAGCCTTGAGAGAGAGGATGCCTTATATAGGCCCTGCAGCAACTGGTCGGTTGCCACAAAGTTAGGGACGTGGTAATAACCACCCCGAACATGTAGCAACCGTCCAGAACATGCAAACGCACGTTCTGCTGCCAACTGCGCACACACCCAGCGCTCCTTGCACTCTGCGCGACAGAGCGCACACTGAACTGCGCACACTGCGCAACCCGCGCAGCCTGGGCTTGCGCAACTAAAGCGCACTATGCGCCTAGCGACGATGCTAAGTGCAAAGTGCGCCAACAAAACGCCACATTACGCCTCATGAGCCCATGAGTCCGAGTCGCTAAGTCCCTACGGGGCTTAGCTCCCATGGAAATGAATTTCCCAAAAGCAAAAAGCATGAATGCTTTTATTGTTGATTTAGCCTTTTTCCCATTAGAAAAATAACTCCACATGGCACACCCATGTGCACCTCCACACCACATGTGCATCTCTAAAATAGGAAAGCTATTATATAGAGATACAACTCCTTTGGTCTAGCCGATGTGGGACTAAAATTCTCTTTGAAATAGACCAAACTCCAACAAAACTTTATTTAAATTCCTAACAAATAAAAGAGAGAAAATGTCTTATACTTAAACTTTTCAATCTAATTCTTTGTGCTTCGTTACAGATTTGGTCTTACGAACCAACATTTCCTTACGTACATACAAATGTCAATCTTGATTTTTCAATCTATTTACTGGTAAGAGTCTTTTATGGTGGAACATCCTAGAAACAACAGTAGCAAACTTTATTCCAAACATAGTGTTTGGACATTCTTGCTCAATTTTAACACACCAACTACTATTTTAAAACACCTGTCATTCATTCTGAAGTACAAAAATATATCTTGTAATACAAAAGTATAATTTAAATACTTATATTGTCAGACAAGGTCGGCTCTAGCAATTTGGAGATCCTAGATATGTCCCAAAAATGAGGCCCTTATTTTTCTATATAATTTTTAGAGAAATTTTGAGTAGCACCCCAATTTTTTTACCCAAATTCAAGGTGCACCCCACACAATTACCATAATGTAAGACACCCTCCACTTTTGACGGAAACCGTCTAAAATTAACAGTCAACTGCATTGTCCTATTTTATCTGACAAAAATATCCTTCCACACACACTCTCTCCTCCCCACACACACATACACCTCTCTCTCTCCTTCCCACACACACGGACTCTCTCTCTCTCCTCCCCATACACACAGACTCTCTCCTCCCCCTCCCTCCTCCACCACCCTCAACTTCCCTTCCCCCCCCCTCTCATCACCACCGCGAGTCCTCCTCCTCCTCTCTGCCTTCCTCCGCACTCACCCACACGTCGATAAGGAGAGGGGGCTACCGGCTGGCGTTTGGGGAGGGGCTGCCGCCCGGCGAGAGGGGTTGCCGGCGGGCGCGGAGGGGGGGTATTGCTGGCACGCACGGGCGCGGAGGGGGGGTGCTGGCTGGCGCGCGCGGGCACGAAGTGGGGGGGGCTTCCAGCTGGGGGCTGCAGGGGAGGGGGTGGGCGGTGAGCTGCGGGGGAGGGGGTGGGCGGCGGGCTGCAGGGGAGGGGGTGGGCTGGGGGGCTGTGCGCGCGGGGGGGGGGGGGGGGGGGGGGATGGGGTGGGCGGGGGGTTGCGGGGAGGGGGTGGGCGGCGCCGCGGGGAGCGACAGGGCGTGGCAGCGACGGGGCGGGGGGCGCGGCAGCGGCGGGGCGCGACGCGACAGCGGCTGGGCGGGGGAAGGGGTAGAGCGGAAGGATTAGGATTAGGATTAGGAATAGGATTAGGATTTGGGTTTGGGGAGGGTATTTTCGTCCAAAATTATCGGTCAAACGTGTTGACCGTTGGTCTTGGACGGAATCCGTCAAAAGTGGGGGGTAACTTACATTAAGGTAAAGCAGTGGGGTGCACCTTGAATATAGGTAAAACAAGCGGGGTGCAACTCAAAATCTGCATGGACATGTTTGTTGAGGGAGGGAGAGACTGTTTCATTTTTTTTTTAGGGAAGAGATTTTTTGTGGAAAAGTGTGAGAAAGAAAAGTGCAATATTTTTTTTTTCTTTTTCTTTTGTATGTTTTATTTGATTCTTCTCTAAACAACCATGGATTTTTCCAGGCCCATAGTTTCTTTTTCTGGTCCGGTTCAAAACAATTAAAAATCCAAAAAAAAAAATTAGAGGCCCCCTCGGGGGAGGAGGCCCTAAGCGGCTGCCTAGCCCGCCTCCCCCTAGAGCCGGCTATGTTGTCAAATATTATTTTGAAATGGTCATGATGTGCTTCAACAATTTATAAAAGGCAATTGATAAAGGCACTGCCTTTTTTGATCGGGGCTAGCCCGGATTGGGGCTAGCCCAATTTTTTGTGTGTTTTACTCAGGACAGCCCATTTTTTTGATTTTGGGCTGTCCCAAAGTAAAATTCCCCTAAACCCAAAATTTTTCTCTCATTTGCAAAATTTTTTCTCTCTCTTCCTAAACCCTAATTCCTCTCTTCTTCTTCTTCCTCCTCTTCTCCTCCACCATTTCTCCATCCCCAAGCAAGAAGATAATTTGAAATTCCTAGAAATTTCTTCCATCTAGAAATGTTCTCTTCTTCTTCCTCTTCTCTTCCAAATTTTCTTCTCAAGAAGATCGATGGCACCTAAATTCTTTCTCTATTTGTTTCCAAAACCCTAGAAATTAAATTCAAAAATTCAAGCATCCATTATATTGTTTATTTCAATTGTCTGTAGCCCATTTGAATTAAACTACATTCGGAGTGGAAAATTACCCATTTAAATTAAACACAAGTATGCAGGAACGAGAAAACTGTGCGTCGACCAGGACTGCCTAATTCTCTGGCAGTCCTACAAACTGAATGGACTGCCAGAAAACTGGGCAGTCCTAAGTCACAACATGTGAAACAAAGGACTGCCCATTTTTCTGGCAGTCCTTACTGTATTCAGGACTGCCAGAAAATTGGACAGTCCTACATACAGTAAGGACTGCCAGAAAAATGGGCAGTCCTTTGTTTCACATGCTGTGACTTAGGACTGCCCAGTTTTCTGGCAGTCCATTCAGTTTGTTGGACTGCCAGAAAATTGGGCAGTCCTTGTTTCTATGTGGACTGCCCAGTTCCTGGACAGTCCATGCTCACAGCAATTTCTGTGATGGACTGCCCAGTTTCCTGGTAGTCCACATATGTATGTGGACTGCCAGGAAACTGGGCAGTCCACATACAATCAGGACTTCCAATCTTTCTTCGCGCGCGCGTGTGACAGCATGCGGAATGAATCTCAATCTAGGGTTACAAAACAGGAAGATTTTTGTAGGGACAAGAGGAATCTCAATCTAGGGTTTAGAAGAAAATTTGAGATTAGAAGAAAATTTGAGAGGAAGAAGAGAAAGAGAAGAGAAATAAAACAATTGACTTTTATACTACCTAATGGGCTAGCCCTAATAAATTTTTTCAATGGCAAACTTGTAAATAACACAAACTTACAAATGGGCTAGTCCCGATCAAATTATGCCGTGCCTTTATCAATTGCCTTTATAAAATTGGAGTGCCAAAATCAAAGAATAAAAAGTTAAGGTACCAAAAATATCGAACCATATAGTTGGATTACTAGTAGGATAATTTAGCCTCATAAAAATGTCACACATACGGATAAGATCCAATTATATTAATTAACAACAAATTGTATCAGAGCCCAGTGTCCTACATCTATTTCAAAAATCATCTACATGCTGAAAGGAAACCTTTATTTATTACAGAATCAAGGATGCAAATAACCCATGGAAACTGCAGGATCCAGTACCAACTAAATCAGCAAAGAATTACTTCCTCTCTTTTTTCAGACGCTTGCACTCAACTGGCATGGAAGCAAATAGCTACACACCAACTTCTTCGAACATTTCCATATCACAGAGAACTCAAGTCTCTTGAGAACTTCGACGCTGCTCGCATGCCACTAAGAACGGCACCTTCGACATTTGGACTGGCACAATAATCTCCGCAGAGCGCTAGCCTCTTCTTTCCATCCCACAGACATTTTTCCTCCCCACCAGCAGCTATTGTCGGGAAGGCACTGCCCCTGTAATTGACAGCAGAATTAGCGCAGAGTCGCTATTAGAACATGATGATCAAGTACAACACACAGGGTTTAGGAAGGAATGAAGTACTGTTTTGCTCTCAATAAAAGGAGCAGAAAACCATAAAGCATATATATAATTTTATAGCCACTCTTTAACAAGTACGCTCATTTTCTGGACTTTTTTTTTTTAATTACCAAAAACTCTTTATTCATATAGCATGGAACGGTCATAAAAGCACGAGTGCTTCAACTTCAAGGGTATCATCACAAAGCACTCGGGAAACACTCCCTCGTTTCGACCATCATGTTTTACTTCTATGAAAATATTATTCTCAATCTCTCCAGATGATTGATTCTAGAAACCAAACATCACCACCCCTATGTATCTCGATCGCATATAAAAATATTAGTATATTCATGAAGATGAACATATAGTTGCATTCTCGTGTCTGCACTTTGGAAATTTGTTGTATCTAACACCGTGAGTCCATGTCCACTAATCATAGAGAAATGCAGCAGGCGACTCAATGAAGGTGGATCCTTGGTGTAAGATGAAAAGAACATGTAAGGTCAGAGTTTCTATGTTAGCTTACTGTCACTAGGTAATAGAATTGCAATAATTAAGGCAAATGTGCTTATCCAGTTAGAATGAGTAAATCTTCACAGACATGATTATCTGCTATAGGTGTTACCAATCACTAAACCAATTAATACTACGACCTTCAAACTGGAAAAAAGAAATGAAACATATGTATAGTTAGATAAATATACTTTCATCACTATCTTCTCTCTCCTAAATATAAAGCTTCAAAACTTGGTTTCGTGCCCTTCCTATGAGTACTGGTTTTAGCAGTTTCAGTAGTTCAACGGTTTCGGATGCTCCAATTCTGATCCTGAACCTATCGGTTCCAACAGATACTTAACCCCCCCCCCCCCCCCCCCCCCACCCCCCTCCCCACCCCCCCACCCCGCCCACCCCCCATAAAATACTAAACTATACTGCTAAATGAAGATCACATGAAGCAATTCAACATAAGAGCACTACAAAGTGCAAGAGTTAAAAGTACCATCTGTGAGCCTTCATAAAGAATGGCCGGGGAATATCTAATCCTGTAGCCTGAAATCCATGAAACAACTCTTCTGCCACCTTGGCCAATGCATCATTTGAAAGTTTCTGAAGCCCACTTCTTGTTATTACACCGGTTGCATACTCAGCTGTTGAGTGCAATACCCAATATTCACTGAAAAGTAAAACATAAAGGTAAATAACTCCAACAGCAGAGAATGACTTCAAAGAAATTAAGAAAGATATTAACAGTTTCAGCATCTATATATTCTGCAATATGCAAGAAATATCATCATATGGAGTAACTCAGTGCCTACCAATTAAGAGAAACATGAGAACGGCCTGGCTTACTACTGTCACAGAAAGCCCAACTTAAAACCTCAGAGTTCATGAACTGAACGCCTTTCACAGGTATCTAAAAGATAAGAAGCCAGCAAAAACACAAAGACTCTCAAATCTTAGCAGAATACTAGAAGTTATCGTAAAATAGATTAATAATTTGAGAAAGATGACAGTATAAACACTAAGGTATTCAATTAGATGACACCTTTGCTTCTCGCTGGCATAAAGATAAGAAATTACGACTTGTGATCTTTATCTTCAAACCAAACTAAAGACTTTAGCTATACCAGATGACAGAAGAAGCAGAGTAAAAGATATGACGAGGTACTATATAACTATATAAGTCCATGCAACTAGGCATGATTCAGATTCCGATATCAGTAATCCTAGTAAAGAAGAGGGTCAAGTACATATATACCAAACTGACAACAGAAAATAGATAAATTGCTAATATCTTGCTAGCAAACTTGAGAAGAACCGAAAGGAAGCCCACAGAATAGGGAAGTGACAGGACAAAAGGAGCTGGCATATAATACCGATAGATCATTTCTTAAAAGTTCACTTATTCCCTGTAAGCTAGTATGTGATTAAACATGTCATTGACGTGGCAAGAGGTCGGATATCAAATGCACAGAGTTCAACATAAAAAATAACTACAAATGAGAAAATCATCAAATGTATATAATTGATGCAAAGTCTACTAATTTTAAGTGTTATGTCCAGCTTGACGCAAGAGGAACGAACCCTCAAAAAAAGTAAGACACACGAACATCAAAAACAAATAGCTATGCAATAACATGCTGGAGAGCAACAGGCCATCAAGAATGAATACCTAAGCGTAACTAAGAGTACCAAGCTCTCAAGCACAGTGCAAGGCTCATATGAATTGGGACTACGAAGACTAGGACTAGGAGTTGTGCTTCGTAGACAAAGGAGGGGTATGGGGGCACAACCATCAACAGCATAGAGGAACATTAAGATCTGGACTACCAACTCACTTGCATAAATGAGCTTACTGTACAATTTCGTAAGAGACAGACTATTCTGCAATCTTGGAAAAGAAAAGTAGTTTATCATTTGTTGTGCATATAGTCACAAATAACTGTGATGAACTCCAAACCCAGACCCAAGCCCTACTCTGAACACACAATTCTGAACAACACAGAACCTTTATCCCAAATTTTTGGGTCAGCTATTTGAATCATTTTTCCCGGAGGAAGGATGAGAACAAGGTTGGATCTGCGTATCGCTTTGTTCACTTTCTTCTTCAACTAGGTGTAAACTATTAGGTAATCATCTTTCCTTTCGTTCAGCACTGTTAAGAAGAGCCTACCCTCTGTATATTAACAAAAATTATATCCAACACACTAGTGGTGTTATGTGCTTGGTGAGCTGAACGAGTGACTGGAATAAAAGAGCTCAAGTTGAAGATGTTCTCTGCATACAATATATTCAACTCTCTAACTCACCATGTTCTTCTTACCTCTCGAAAAGAAATAAAATACAAGAAAAGAAGAAGTTAAAATGTTTACTTCGAGGGTAAGCATACCTCCTCAAGCTAGGTTGTTGTTTCATAATAATTTTCAATGAAAAATAACATTGCAACAATACAAAGAAATAACTAAGAGAAGAATTCCGTAGGATCTTTGGATATAATCCCTACAGTTAAAGGGACATTTCTCTATTATTCGACAAAGTCGACCAAAATACCTCAACTTACTCCTAATCTTCCTACCAATAACAAATTTCCCAATATAACTAATAAAGATAATAACATAACAGGTGGGCAACAACAACACAACCTTCAAATGATTCCCATCACCAAAGCCTTCATCACCCGTAACATTTACATCGTTTCCTATCGGCTTCAACTTTGGCCTCTTCTTCTGCGCGTCCCAAAAGGCAGCAATCCATGTCGATGCATTAAACTTTTATCTCACGTCCACTTTATCTTCATCAATGACGACCTTGGCCTCTACTGTGGATCCCCTACATCAGCATCACCTTCTACGGGCGGGGGGGGGGGGGTGTTCTTTCATCTGTTGGTATCACTAACCTCTTCTCCAGTTGTGGCACCATCTTCATTAACGGCTTATTTGGCATTTCTCCCACTGACCCCTATAACAGTGGCACTACATCTGTATGACTGTGTCGAACTCCACCTTTATGATGGTTGTGCCGAACTCCACTTTTTCAGGTGGTGCCTTCATCTTCCTCAGTGATCATCATTCTCTTTTAAGTCTAGTGGGTTTAGCCTCTTTTCCCATGGGTTCTTAACAGCAGCACTTGTTTCAGGTAAACTTTTAGACTGATATCCTATTTAGGAAATAATATCGCATGGAGAATGATAAAGCAGGAATGCAACGACTTGTGTATAATAGACATAATTTATACAAGTTAAAATTTGTCGGGTTCCTCTCATTCCCACGTATATGCAATCTTCTCACTCCAGAAAAGAATCACACTGGAAGAATATTAGGCTACTCCAGTTTTTTTTTTTTTTTTTTAAATTGCACTACCTATTTTTTTCCCTGTCAAACCATAAAAAAGCCTAACAAATCTAAGATCAGAATAGGCAACAACAACCCAGTGCATAGAGATACATTTTTCATTGTTGTATAAGCTTACCAAATTGTAATGTATGAGAAGGCTGTGTTCCAACGTTGGAAATCTTCAAAAAGATACTTAACAGTTTTATACAGTTTTATAAGCAGCCTGGAGGATTACGGCAGTCGGTAAATGCAAGTTTTAAGCCATCAAAATCTTAGTTATGTTTTCAGTCATCATCCTTGGATATGATTATTGACTCTTCAAAATTCAGCTAGTGTGTTGTTTGTTAAGTTGTATATGTTTCACCAGTAACATACTTTTAATCATCACCGTTAGATACTATCATTGACTATTTAAAATTCAGCTAGTGTGTTGTTTGTTAAGCTGTATATGTTTCCAGTAAGATACTTTTAACACTATAAATTAGTTTTGTTAGCATTAACTTCTAAGCTTATATTATTGATTCTTTGAAGATCATAGTAGTAGCTTCAATAGGCTAAGTAACTATGAAAGGAATATTACAGAAGCGATAAAGAGACAAGACCCACAAATGTTATATATTATTATAAATTTTCTAAAGAGAGTAATCCAAGTTTCTATTTTGATTACAAGGTTATACGTTGAAATGTTGCATTTACTTATGGGTTAATGCATTGCCAAGCTTAATTTGAGTACTTTGGACTTTGGAGACATAACATTTCATACTCCTCAAGATACTAGATACTTCCGTACGATATGAGATCCTTTCGTTGGTATAAATCAATATAGACAACAACTTCTGAGGTTGTGGCTTTCTACCAACATGAATTTAAATTATGCATATTGCTATTTGAGAGGATTATAGTAACAATGAGCCATATCCTCTAAAGAAACAATCACACGATATGAAACTTACAGAGCTTGCATATTGTAGTTTGAAAATTAACAAGGTGCTTGAAAGAAAATGGAAAGTCTTTGTGGCTGAAAATGTTTTTTTCTTTTCTTTTCTTTTCTTGAATGATTAAACTCTACTTCAACATGTGTGAAAACTAGATATCAACATACCAAAGAAAATATATTTTTGGTAAAATATCTACTAGCCAAAGAAATAAAAGAATGAATAGCCTCATGAAAATGAATTAGCCTCATGGCTAATTTTATCACAATTAAAAGGGCCTTAGTGCAAAGGCATCAAGAATTATAAGAAGATCACAAGTCATCGGATAAGAAGAAAAAAGTTGAAAGTAAATGCAAACGGAGAAATCAATATCATAAATCTATACCGTAACTTTTATATGCTTCGAGCAGAATTTGAAAATTCCTTACTATATAATATGAGAGAAGATGCAGTGTAATATAAAGTGGCATAATGTGGAGATCCAACGAGTAGCAAAGTCATAACATCCTGTAAGTTTTAAAAAAAAAAGTCTATTGTGCTTGTCTAAAAGTTGAATCTGAAGATATCTCGTGTCAACATATTTCGACATTTCTTATATACAAATGTATATGGAAGTTACCTGATCAATACATCAAGAAACAAGGAACTCAAGACACCGAAAGTGGAACCGTCATTGGTAATGATGGAAATATGAGTCAAAATTATAATAATGCAAGATTCATATGTAATCAAAGTGAGCAAGAAAGAGAGTACACACTGAGTTTCTCGCAACATTATTTTATGTTTGTGCAATAGGTAGAATTTATTGAGATTAAGTATGCTTTCAATTGATACAATGTATGCTTCAGTTTAACCTAAGCTAGGAATATGATATGAGCCAAGTACTATTAGCAACATTTTTTTCACCAATCTATTATTAATGTCTTTGTCTAGTGAAGTCCCTTCTAAAGGTCGTAGCAAAATTATGCATGTATTGTAGCTTGACATATTCATTTTCAATAGGTTATGCATTCAATCACTTTTTTGAACACTAGATATCCTACCCAAAAATGTTTTCTATGCTAGGTTGGTATTCCTTTTTCATTTATGTTAAAAATAGAGCTTAATCATTCACGAGAAGAAAGATCATCTCAATTTTATTTCAAACACCTCACTATTTTCAAACTGTTATGTATTTATTATCTTTGAAAAGTTCCATAATTGTCTCCTTATGCACCTAACTTATCATACATGTTATCTATATTTGGGACTGCAGAGACGATGTCGAATGTTTGGAAAAACTTTTATAGTGTTAATTTTCATTCTGAGAGATAGTTTGATGACTATCATTATTGAAGACCGTCTATTGCTTCTAAAAACCTTTAAAATAGTCATATGAATATGCATTTTCATTCAAAAAAGATACTTTGGTATGATATGAGATGTAACTGGAAAAAAAAAAACTTTGCATATTGATTTATACAATGAAAGAATCTCATATCATACCAAATTGAATGACATCATCAGTATTATCAAATGCTAAATTTCCGAAGTATTTAAATTAAGCCTTGCCTCCACATGGGTCAAAAAGTAATGTGTAATTTTTTTCCTCTTTATCAACAATGTAGTATGTAACCAAAATAAAATTTTGGCTTATTGTCTTTAGAAAATTTAAAATAATCTATCATCATTTGAGCATCATGTCCCTTTATCGTTTTAATGTTCCTTTTATGGTTTTATCTGTACATCCAAACCAACTGACGCCACCACTATGATCTTCAAGAAGAGTCGCTTCTTTTGTAGGAATGATTTCCCTCTTGAATTGTTTCATCAAATTTTTTAACATTACTTACAATTTAATGTTCATGCAATGAGTGTCTTCTTGGAGTAGCCACTTCATAGTTATGTTCTTCGATGAACCTTTTCATCCTGCAAACCTTTTTTTGTCAAACTTCTCCCGAATCATTGCTTCATACTTAGTTCTATAATAAGAATAATGTGTTACTTCTTTAGACCAACTACTTGCCTTTACCTCGTTTGCGCGTACAAAAGAGAAGACTTATGAGTTAATTCTCATCCTTGCTTGTCATATCTAGTTGAGTTATTTCATGTACCAAAACTTCCACTTTTACATACTCATACAATAATTGCGAGTCATTAATGATTTGAATGTCAACCCGATATATGTAGCTTCAAACAGTCATCTAACTTCTGGAATGAATATGCTCCCCTTCTGCCTTGTCACTCAATGACACATATATTACCTACAAAGTATCATTGTGACTTAATCCACACTGAAGATAATTAGTACATGTAATAGGACCTCTTAGTTACCATTTAACTTGATGTCAACTATATGTGACATACTCACTTAACTCTCCATTTCACCTAAGCCATTTTGAAAATAGCATATGATACAAAAAATAATATATTTTATTTCAATGATTCAATAACATATCCTGCAAAGCACTTTATTTATTTCAAAGATTCAATAATATATCCTACAAATGGTACTTAAAAGACTAACAGTAGATTATTTCTAATATTAAATGATAGATCCTAAAAGTCTAGCAGAACTAGTGGTACTGTTATTAGTATTTTATTAGTGAAACTTAGCAAACACTAGCTGAATTTTAAATTACTCAAAAGTA
Organism: Iris pallida; assembly: GCA_029216955.1. Lineage (NCBI taxonomy): Eukaryota > Viridiplantae > Streptophyta > Magnoliopsida > Asparagales > Iridaceae > Iris > Iris pallida. The sequence goes on along the minus strand of JANAVB010006596.1, from coordinate 1,341,369 downwards.
ACTTACAATGATGATCAGAAATATAACAAGCTTCTGATAACATAATACTTTCATTTAACAACTGTTGTTATCTATTTGTCCGCCTCTCCAGCAACCGGGTAATTTTTTTCAAGATCGTAAACGTAGAAAAATAGCTCTATCGTACATGGCGCTAGAGTAATCCTGTAAAACAACTGAAAATGTATCTCCTTACACTTGTTATAGCTTCCTATTTTAATCTTAGATGATCAGATATGTCCTGAGTACTGGTAAAAGCAGGTTGGCAAGTTTGGCAATTTTGCATGAGTAGCAGAATATCTAGTTTTGCACTTCAACAATAACTTTAGACATGTTAAGATTTCATTACTATATAATAAATGAAAGGTTAGAGTTCAATCATAATTTCGTAAATTATGTGTGTAGTTTTAAGTTGGTTTCCCTGAATAACATAAATTCATGATCTCTATAAAATTGCATGATGATAGCTGCATAATTTAATAACAAATTACTCTATATTGGCTTGAAAAGGTTCAATAAATCATAAAATGCAAGTTTTAGTAAAACAAAATCAAATAGATATCTCATCCAGTATTGAGAAAATCCTCAAAGCTTTAGCCAATTTCGACTTCATTTGGGAACTACTAGGTGGTATTGGGACAACTTTGGAAGTTTCAGCCAATTTGATAAATATTGGACAGTTTCAGCCAATTTGGGCCGTCATGACACTAAATTTACCACAAGCTTCCATATTAGCCGGACAGCTAAGGTGTTGGCTGATATCGATTATCTTGAAGCTTGGATCGGCTAGGCTGAAATCAGATGTAATAACCTTGAAATTAGTATCTGATTCTCCTCTCTCACATAAATAGAAGGTACTTAAAATTAAAACAATCTATGGATTACTGGATTTAAGAGAAGGTAAAGATGTAAAAACAGTAGTAAAGACCTAAAGAAATTAGTAAAACATGATTATTCAACATATGGAGAGAGAAGAATACATGATACAACACTGTCCAAAGTTTGTTGATGCTACTGAAAACACATTTTTAAGTTTTTGTTTAAAATACATAAAGTATATGTCAAAAAATAAATCTTCATAACTGTTTTGTAATGCTATCATGAGTAAGACAACACTACAGAAACACAAACATCCGGTGTTTTTTGACAATCAGCAAAAGGAACTGAAATCTTACTGATGATAAAGGCTCTGAGAAGCCCAGCATAAGAGCAAAACATGCCTCTGCAGGGATATCCTGCAACTTTACTGCCAATTCTGGAGATGATGCAATATCTGAAATGCTCACCAAGGCAAGGAGATCAAAGCAACATAATCAGTTACCAAGAAAAGGAAAGAAAGAAGATTCATCATAGGTACATATATTGGGACAAAAAGAAGAAAAAGCTTACTATGAGGAACATCCGTTATAAAAAAAAAGGTTTAACAAGAAATTGTCTAGTCATCATCATTATTCTTCTCTTCACCATGTAGCATAAAAAGCCCCATAAAAGAATTGATAAACTTTTTATGACCAGCTGTCAACCTGATTTCAACCCTCTATGTTGGTGCCAAATTTCTAGCTATGGACATGAGAGGACCATGCCATAAAACCTAGACGGTCAAGGTCGGTTGACCTACCTTTCGGCTATTGTCAAGTGGAGTTGAGAAATTGGTCTGGTCACCGTTTTTCCTATTCTTTCTCTTGATGGTTAAGAGTTATGTATGGCTTGCAGCATGAATGCTAAATTAGCAACAACCCTAATCATATTTTCTCTTAGTTGGCCCAACAGATTAGTAGGCTCAAAAGAACAAGGCAATTCCAGATTATGGTTTAACTTCAGACACACCTAGCCATCTAGTGGGTAAATTAAGAATATAATATATGTATGCGAGACTAAACTAGCATTCTCTTTCAGCAGCATGCATAGTTCCAAGTATTGCTGTTGTAACTGTGTTATTACGCTTTTGAAGAACTTGAGATGATGCACCTCGGATAAGACTGAAACATTTTGTTTTGCTGTTGGAAAAGGTTTTAATCCCAGAGGAACTTGGTGTTGGTGGAGGCTACAATCCATGGTGTAAAAGGGCATCACATTCAGATTTGATGAAGCAGAAGAGCTGCAATGAGAAGCAGAGTCAAAATGTATGTGATGCCAGTAGAGTCCAGCCTGAGACACTTTCACCAAGTCTATCATAACTGGAAATATATATGGAGTTTTACAGAAACCAAAAGTTCCAGAAAACCAGACTTGTAGATCTTTGTTTCATGTATTCACACGTTAATCATATTCATATGTTCCGAAATAAAGGTGCAAAGTCAAGAAACTATGCCGGCAGAATTTTGCACGCGTTGGAGTCTTTTCTTAGGGTTTCCTAATTAATGTAGGCCTCCATGATCTAACTGTGGATATCAATCCTAGGGTCTAGGACAATTGTAAAAAGGATTAGGATCTAGGAAGCACGGACTCTCCAAATATCGTTTTTGTGCCCATGTTTGCGTGTATTGTCAGACACGTATTGGACATGACAAGGGTGCTTAAAATACACCAATTCACACCAAAACAGGGCTTGTGTCCATTTTGTTGTGTCTGTATCGTGTCATATTCATGTCAAGAGTCGTATTCCTTGTAGGTGAAGTCTTGGTAGCTATAAAGGAAGGTCACATTGCCACTATAATCTCAATAAGAGTAAAATGTCCGGAAAGAGGCACGTGAGGCTCACGTTGGAGTATTCCGTTAACATCTTGGACGGTGGGTTAACTGAAGGTAGCTAACTGATAGTGACTTAAAGTTCATGGTAGCAAAGTGAACATAAAATTAGTTAAGGTTAGCAAATTGATTAAAGCAAAATTTTAAAGTATTTAAATGCAAATAAGCCTACAAGAACATGAAATTAGTTTACGGTAACAGAGTGATTAAAGCAAAAAGTTTAAGGTATTTAAGTGATACATAGCCAACTCCATTCTGATAGGAGAAGGCCTGGATGATGATGAAATGCAAATAAGCCTTTCTTTAAATAATGGGTTTCATATTAACCAAACATAAATTTTCCTTTTAGGGAGGTAGATAGGTAGAACAAAGAGATATGTACATATAATTTTTGTTTACTCAACAAGTGATTGAGCATTTGAATGTTCATGTTCTCCTAAGTCCTAACATGCCATACTTTAGAATTTTCAATAGCTTCCACTATTTTGTGAGAAGAAAATGGAAGATTATCAAACAAAAGAAAGGAATAGTTCATAGAAATGTCAGCTTTTCATATAGAATCTGGTTAGACTTTTAATAATAAACATCATACCATACTACAATCAAAGCTACTAAAGAAAAGTTGCAAATATTCTAGATAGGCAACAAACCCAAAGGTGGTGGTCTGCCAGTTAATTCTGTAAATATTGGCGAAAATATATTCTTGTCTGTTGCCACCACACCATCAAATTTGCCCAAGTCTTGCCCATTTAAACTAGTTAATGACCATAAACTATTACTCTGCAGCCAATCCATTGTAGCAACTGTCACCCCAAACTTGGCCTCTACTCCTGAATACAAAAGAAATGCACAGAGGAGATATTAGCAAAGTCCATTTTCAACCAGACACAAGGAGAAAAGAATACACAATGCTGGCTAACCAGGTTCAGCGCAAAGAGCTTTACATACTGAATTCATGCCTGGGATCCCCACATACTTCCTTGTCATCAGATCCTGAAAAAGGCAAATGCTGTAAATGGGATTGTGTGATACATCTAACATCACCACAACGCAAAAAGGAACGTCATTGGGGAGAAGGATATCAACAACATAAGTGTACTACATAACTGATGACAAATGGACCATATGAATCATGCATACTACAAAAGAAGCCTATACAAAAAGAAAGGAGATAAAGCAGTAAAACCAGACACATGGAGTTGGCCACAATCCATAACAACAACAGACAACAGAGCCTTCATTCAAAAAAAAAAGTTGGGCTCGGCTATTGAATTCTTTCTTACATTCATAAGGGCCATGTCCGCTGTAAAGTTAACAAAACCGTATCCTCTGTTACGAACTCAATCCAAGTTCATTTGGGCCTACCCCTAGTTCTAGGGGTTCCTTCAACTAATATCCTATCGCTCTTCCTAACCGATGCATCTATTCGTCTACGTTGCACATGTCCAAACAACCTGGGAAGATTTTATCTCATCCTCAATTGGTGCCACCTCCAACTTCCCATGATATGTTCTATTTTTCTATATCATAATGTATTGTCACTGATCCATCTTAGCATTCTCCATCTCCAACTGGTCATAATCTATATATTTATCGAATGAATATGGTGATTGTCCCATATTGACTAGTTTAAGAAGTTGAGAGTGCAGTTGATGTATCTCCTAATTATGAGCTAACACGTAAAGGATCGGACAAATGCAGCAGCCAACGACAGGCTAAGCTTAAACAAATCGAGCTAGCAACTCAATTAAATTCTTTCATGTGACATTTATTATAAGACATCAATGTCATCTACCTAGAGCCTGGTCAGACCAAGTTTCCTTCAAAGATCATGCCAGGTGAACTAGAAAGCACAGACACTAACAGTGCCATGTTTGCGTCAGACACGACATAGATACCACAAAATACAGCAAGAGAAGTCAAATTTGCTGACGTGTCCATGTTTCTGTTTAGATATTGTATCGCCACTATCGTGTCTTCGTGTTTGTGCAATGTACATCAATCAAAGTAACCTTGAAAAAAAAGGTTTTTTAGAGTTGCCCTGAACTCGCGACATTCTCGTGGCATAGAATTGTCCAAACAATTTGATCATTTGAGCTCTTTAGAGACAAAACAAAGAAGACAAAGAGTTTTAAAAGAGAAGAGAGTGGCAGAACTCCTGCATAATGCCAAGATAATCCTTGTCCACTTATTTTATAACCAATGAGAAACCCCTTTTAGATGTTTGTTGGTAAATGAAAAGGCAGCCTCATAGGAAGATGTTTCTTCAAGAACTAACTGATGCAGATCCGATTCCATGTCTATGGGCATAGGCTAAGGTGCAAAGTGTAAGCATGTCTCATAAAGTTACCAAAAAAGGCCCATCGCCCCACACCTGCAACCCACTTTGCAGATAGGAACGTTAACTAATTCCTGCCAAACAAGGCAATAATAAATTTAAACCTCTAACCCCTCTACTTATTCCGTTTCTTTTACCAATAGACCAAAGCAATTTGTTGTTAAGAACAAACTAATATGCATATATATTAATTGAACAAGGTAGTCAAAGGCGCAAGGCGCACTCGAGGCGCAAAGGGTCCACATCGCCCGAGGCGCAAGGCGCGCGCCCGAGTGAAGTGAGACGCAAAATAAAAAATAATATAAAAAAATTAGTAACATGAGAAATAAAATCAAATAACATATTAAAACCAACAAAAACATGTTAACATAACCAAGTGAACTAGCATATCAACAATAACACTCAATAAAACTAACAAGAATTTGTATTTTTCATACTATGCTTTAGTAAATTTTAGTTTTTCAAGTTTAACTGTAGCCAACTTTGGCAACCATGGAAAGGCTACCTCCCTACCACTTGTATGAGGTAAGGGCCATCTCCATGTCTCAATTTTTTTGGTAAAAAATAAAAAATACATAAGGCGCGCCTTTTCGTTGTTGCGCCTTGCTGAAAGGCGCACCTAAGGCGCGCCTTGGGTGAGCCCGGAGAAATACGCCTCACCTAGATAAGTGCGAGGCGCACATGCTGTGCCTTGCTCCGAGGCACGCCTTTGACAACCATAATTCCATTGACATCTTTTGTTTTATAAACAAATAATACAACAGTCACGACAATTTTAAGAACTAATAAACACACAGTTACTAGGTACTAGAATGATGCACTTATCTTGAAGATGTCTTTTATAATTAAGTCTTCACTTGTGTGTTTACAAAGTTCCCTCAAGGTGCCATGACATTAGATCATGAACTGAGAATCCTTTAAGAATGTACTGGTACAAAGTACATAAACATTTCATTGATAGATTTGTACAAAATTGCTCTATAAAAGCCACATGCATGTCCTGGATTCCTGATGTTTTAGACAAAACCTGAATCTCATAGAAGGAGACTACAATCCGGAAGTCACAAGTGAGTTACTAATGTGCTCCTTGAACACACAAAACATATTAAGAATGAAACTCTGACCCATTATCTTCCTTTAACCGCAGGACCCACGGATGAACTTAGGTATAGGCTCCAATTTTTCATTCTCTTTCACTCTTATTGTTTACTTTTCGTTTGAACTCACAGAACACTGAGCACAAGCATTGAGAACGATTTAACGATAGGTGATTCGTTCATACGGTTTCAACAATATGTTGTTTGAAATATTATCCATGTTTCTGACATCAATGTCCCCTCTAGTCCCAAACATCTTATTAGTTTATAGATTAAATGTTTCGATAAATTAATATATATGTAAAATTAGTTTGTATCGTAATTTTCTTTGGTTCACTGCCAATAGGAGATAACACAGTAAGGATACCGAGACATGAGCATGGCACCTACTTTGTTGCATCGTAGTACATCTTGGAGTGCAAGTGATGTGTCCAATATGTTTCCGACACGACATGACACCGGCTTTTGTAGTTAGATTGCAGCAAGACCACAAAATCAGTGTTGTCTCTATGTCATGTAGTCAGATGCGTCGTGGATGCCAAAATCAGTGTTGTATCTATGTCCTAGCAACCTAGCCCAAACTCAATTTGCACCGTCCATGTTGCATCCGAAATTGCGTTAATAATTCAATGATATTGTAACTACAGGAGCTTCATCCACCACCATTATACTACTGACTAATGTTAGTTATCGAATTTCTCCATCACACTACTCATCAAGATTTTATGTCGAAAATCATGCAAAACGAAACTCAAGAAGTCGAGGGGAAAAAAAAATTCAAACCTTTCCTTGATCGATGAACCTTCCACTTCTCTGATCGTACAACCCAAACTTCTCCTTCCACTCAGCGACGAGCCCGCTTGCCTCCCATGCGCCGACCATCCCAGCCATCTCCCCGCTCTCCGCAGTGAAGTAAGGCGCGCCGTGATCGAAGAATAGCATCCTCCCATCCTCGGCCATCTCCCTAAAGAAGAAATTAGGGACCGAAATGTAAATAACAAAAATTATGAGGGGGCAAAACAAAAATGAGGAATCCTCATTCTAGCCTATTGTTATCCCATCCTCGCCACCTCCCTAAAGAAGAAATTAGGGACCGAAATGTAAATAGAAAAATTATGAGGGGGCAAAACAAAAAAGAGGAATCTTCGTTCTAGCCTATTGTTATGAAAATTATGGACCGAAATGTAAAGAACAAGTTTTACAAAAAAAAAAGGAAAGAGGAAAGAGCAACCTTGACTCCAACAATTCATATAAAAGTTAGGGACCAAAATGTAGATAACAAACTTTAAGGGATAAAAAAAGACCTTCTGTGAGACATCCGGCCGCCGGCGCCCCTGCCGGACTCGAAGACGGTGACGGCGGCGCCGCCGCGGGCGAGGATGGAGGCGCAGACGGCGCCGGAAACTGCAGACACGTGCAAAACAAAGGACAGTTAGATTGGTTTATTTGCAACTGTGCAAATGGATAGGACTAGAATGTAAATAGTTTTATTTGGAGGTTTGTTTTGTTTACTTCCGCTGCCGATAACTGCAATTTTCATGGTGGCGGGAGAAGGGGAGAGAGAATGGAGAGAGGCGAGGGTTTGTTTGAGGGAGGAAGGGGCGGTGTGGACACCGCCCGGTGACGGGACCGACTGCATGACGGACGGAGTTTTTGTGGCTGACGGTGGAGGCTGACGTGGCCCTTTTATAGGCCTGGTATTATGTGGAATAATTTATTTTGGAAATTATTAAGGACACGGGGCCTCACATATTTTTAAAAGAGAAATTTTGAGTCGCACACCACTTTATTTATCCAAATTCAAGGTGCACCCCACTGCTTTACCATAATGTACGAATTCTTCCACTTTTGCCGGAAACCGTCCATTGCTGACGGTCAAAGGGTTTGACCGATAATTTTTGACAAAAATACCCTTGTCTTCTCATAAACCCAAACCCAAATCCGTTCCGCCGCTATCGCGTCTCCACCTCCGTCCCGCCGCCACCGCCGATGCCGCGTCCATCACCACCACCACCTTCACTATCACCACCACCACTACCACCCACCATCACCATTACCATCACCACCCCCATCACTTTCACCAACACCATCACCATTACCATCACCACCCCCATCACCTTCACCAACAGCACCCCTGCTCCCCCGCCGCCCCGCTCCGCCGCCCCCGCGCCCCCGCTCGGCTGCCGAGCCCCAGCCCTGCCTCCACCCCTTCCCCCGCTTCGCCTCCCTCCCGCGCACCCCTTCGCCCCCCCCCCCCCTCCCGCGCACCCCTCCGCCCCCCTCCCCCAACACCACCACCGCTCCGCCCCCTCCCCCGCTCCCGCTCCGCCCCCTCCGCCCCCGTGCCCCCGCCTCCCCCCCCCCCCGCTCAGCAACAGCAGCAGCAGCGGCTGCCGCCGCCGGCGGGAGCGCGCGACGAGCAGCGGGGGGGGGGGGGGGGTGGAGGGGGGCGCGGGGGTGGGGCGGGGAGGGAATGGGCGGCAGTCGACAGTGGTGTCTTGGAACAGAGGGTTGCGGGAAAGGAAAGGACATTTTTGTCCAAAGTATGGGTCAAAGGAGTTGACCGCTAACGAAGGATGAAAACCGTCAAAAGTGGGGGGTGTCTTGCATTATGGAAATTGTGTGGGGTGCACCTTGAATTTGGGTAAATCAATTGGGGTGCGACTCAAAATTTCTCTTAAAAGAAAATTGTCATTTTTGGATATTGATATCTTTGATAAATTGTGAGGGGACATCGGAAAAAAAATTTTGTTAGGGAATAACACAATATTCCACACACTCAAAATATTCTCTTGTTACTCAAATTCTTATTCTCTCCGCTTCTTACACAATTTTTTTTTTCTCGAGTGTGAGTTTGGTTTGGATAGGCTTTTTGAATTTTTTTTCTTCTAAAAACAGTTTTATGAAACTAAGTTATAAAAGTGTTTTCTAAGTATAGAGATTCGGAGTTTAGGTTTGATTACTTTCATCTGAAAACTAGTTTTCTGGAAAAAAAAATTAAGATTAAAATTGCTTATTTCCTTTCCGTGAACCTAACCAAACGTTGTTTGACCCATGTTTGACATTATAACTCAGAAAGGTGAGTTATAACGTGTAAGCAAACACACCCCTTCTTAAAACACAATTGTTGATGGTTTCAAAGTCCAATTTATTGATGGTTTTCACAGGCGATGCATGGAAGCTTGTTCTTTAAAACAATTATCGCTGGTTTCAAAGTCCATTTAGATATTTGAAAGCTTTAGAAATCGTGACAGTTGAGTTAGGACAACAAAGGACTGTCATGATTCTAACAGTCCTGACTGTTATTATAACTGTTAGAATCCTTACAGCAGAGAGTTAATTAGAACTGTCAGTATTCTGTCAGTTGTGATTATTGTTATGACTACCAGAGCAATTATATAAGACAAATTTTTATGTTTTACAAGCGTTGGAATAATAAAAGTGGTAGGGAGTTTTTTGTTTTATGAGTAGAATGTAGGGAGTTTTCTGTCTTATGAGTGGAACGTAGAGAATAACGGAAGGTAGTAGAGGACGGGACGGGCTAAAATCGAACGAACAGTCTAGATCACATATAAGCTTTCTACTCTTCTCATACTTAACATTCTACTTATAAATTCTTTCTAAGTTTGACAACTGATAGTTGACCGAAAGTCAGATGACTGCCCAAACTCCTGGACTAAAACTTCACCTAATGCAATTAGAACTAGTTTATCCTCATGTTTCAAATAAATTCCCATAAAGCAATTTTCATCCACCTTCATCAACGTTTCAAAATCTTTTGGAAGGTTGGGGATATTCTCCTCAATTAAAACATATAGTGTCTGAGGCTTAGATGATAGGTTCCAGCGCAGACTTCTTGCTGAATGTCACCAATTTGCCGAGTTAATCAGCTCGAACAAAGTGTGTTCGAAGTCGGTTCGACTAAACTATCGAACGAGCTTTATTCGAGTCGTGCTTAAGGTCGAGCTAAAAAATAGTGTTTGGATTTGGTTCGATTAAATGTTCGAAATGATCGAGCTCGACTCGATTTAGCTCATGAGCTCGGACGAAAATGAAACGAGCGCAAGGCAAAACCGACCCAAAGTTCCATTAAACTTGTTGTATAAATCAACACATGTTACTTTCAAGTCTTAAAAAAAATTGTTGAATTACTTTATGCTCTTTACATGATAAATTTACCATCATATAAAGAAGAAGAAAAAAATGAGTAAAAAATTATAAGACAAAATTTATACACATCCATAAAAAAATATAACATATACTAGAAAAAAAATCCTAATATGAGAAACCGAGCCGAGTTCGAGCCTGTTCGCGAACATGACCGAGTCGAACAATCTATGGTCGAACTCGGTTCAAACACCACTTCGAACAGAAAAAAAATCAATCGAGCTCGGTACCGTCCTGCCTACGAACAAACTTCGAATCGAGCTTTGACCGAGCCAAACGCGAGCCGAACACGAACTGTTTGAATCGTTTTACAATCCTAGATGGATTTACCGATTATAAAAAAACTAAGTTTACAACAAAATGTGTTACAATTTATTTACCACCGTCTACGTAAAGGTTGGCAATTGGCTTCCCTCGAGTCTCTTACTCCATAATAAGAGAAGAGGGGATCCAATTGATAATTATCACGTAGACACGACAGCCGTAAATAGGTTATAATTTATTTGATTGTAATCCTAACATGGCTCTACCATTTGATTGTAACCCTAACATTGCTCTACCAGTTGAAGTAGAGAACTTGGTTTCTTTCATAGTTGTAGCTGTGATATACTCAACGATGACATGATGGTTTCTTTCCTCCTGATCAACCTTTGTACGGGGATTGCGCTCGACGTCAGTGTTTAATGCGTTTTTGCGACGTGGAAGTAAGTTTTGAGGAATCCGATCGCAATGGGCCCTGGACATCGCATCCGATTTGGAAGACGCCGAGCTTGGGTTGAGTACGTACGTATGCTTTGCTTTCACATAAGACATGACACCCGACCGACCCGATGGTATGATTTGCCTTTGTTTATGTATTCTTGTGCCCCCCCCCCCCACCCCCCCCCACCCCCCCACCTGTAACACCCACTTTTCCAAAATAAGGGTAAATTTGAAATTTTGTAATTCAAATCATTAAAATATTGATTTTAGTCATGATATGATTTTTGGTGATTTTTAGTTAATTTAAAACTATTTAATTGAGTGAAATGTGAATTAGTGTTTTGCTAGTGTAACATTAGTCATACATGACCTAGAAGACTAATCATGACCAATGAGACCTAATCATGTGTTTAGGATTTCATATTTCTACTTTTAAGCCTAGGGATATTTTAGTCATTTTGACACTTTTGTGATTTGGTGAATTATATTAATTAAATATGTGTTACTTGAATTGTTGAGTCTTGACCTAGAAGTTAGCCTAATCTACATGGTTAATCATGACCCTAGAGACTAAGCTAGATGGTTTCATTAAAGAAACTACATTAGTGAAATATCTAGATATTTTGTAGAAAGATATTTTGGACTAAAGTTAAATGATGCTACTTTAATTGTGAGCCATTGGATTAGATAGAAATTGTTGGAGGAACCATAGCCCCTCATCCTAAACCCTAACCCTAACCTAATGACAGCCATCTTATCCTTTCCCCCACTATAAAACCCCTCTCAAACTTAGGGCTAGCCTCCCTCCTTAGAAATTTGAATCCAAGAAGAAGGAGGTAATGTTCCAACTTCACAAATTCATAGAAAATCCAAATTAGCTCCTTTTTCCCTCTAGTAAATTCCTATAGGTTCTAAATAGTGATTTCTTGCTGTTGGGATTGAGATTTGACAGGGGGCACACAATTTGAGGAGTTTTGAAGCTTGAAAGGATCTCTACTTTGGTGTATATTTGGAGCTTGGTGCACCACTAGGTAAAACCTCCTCTAACCTATTAAAAATTCTGTAAAAATCATTTTTAGGATGTCCAAACCCTAGCCAAACTGTAGGACTAGGTTTTCCTGGAATTTCGTGTCATTTCGTGTCCATTCTGGACACGTATCAGTGTTCACTGATAAGTGTTCGATGAAATGCCCCAATGGGCATTTCGTGTGTAATTTAGAAATGTATTTGAATGGAATGTTAGATCTTAACCTCGCTTACACGATTCTATGAGTTGTGTCAAGTTTTTGTGTCGTGTCGAGCCGTGTCGGGCACGTGTACACGCTGTCGTGCACACGCGCGCGCGGGCACTGTGCTTGCCCTGCTCATCGGGGGACACAGCGCCCTGGACACGACTCCCCGACACGTGAGACTTGACACACGTGATGGGGCAACTTCTGTCACCCCGTGTGCCAAGTGGCACGAGCCCACGTGGCGTGTCTGACACGCACGAGCTCGTGCATGGGGCTTGGCCAGTGCAGTCCTTCACTATTTTTGTGCACTGACACGCACGTTTTGTGTCCAGTACACGTGACTTGGACACAGGACAGGGTGTCCATTGGATAGCCCTAGTCTAGGTCAACCTTGGGACACGAGCACGAGGGTTGTGTCGTGTCGTGTCGTGCACTGTGTTGGTGTGAACACGTGCACGAGGCAGTGTTGGTTCTGTGCACAGTGTGTAGGCTGATTGTGTGGCTATTGATTCTGGACACGTTTGTGTCCACTTTTGTGGACACAAACCATTTGTATAGCATGCATACATTGTGTTTTAACATTACCAACCTTTTAATTCCTATTTTTAATCAATTTTCATAATGAAATCTTCATTTCCCTGTTTAGTTAAAACTGTGTATCAGTCCCTATTCTAGGTTCTGTCCAGTTTTGTAAAACTGAGTTTTGGACTCCAATTAACCCATTAAATGCTATTGTTTGCACATAATTTGACCCTTTACCTGTTCTCCTACATGATCCCTACTTGTATGCAAATTCTGGACTGAATTGGTGTGGTGTAGGTTCAGGAATCTGGAATTACAACTTGAGACTGATTTTGGGAGACTCTTTGTTAACTTCAAACTGATTAGAACTTGCAATAGGGTCTGTTATGGGTTTGTTTTAACTGTTAACTGTTGTTTTACTGAATGAGTTTAACTTCCAGTTCTTTGAACCATGTTGACAGTGTCAATTGATTTCCTTTTCATTTTACAACTTTGTTTAGTTCTCATAAAACTGATTTTTGGGTGTATTATGTAATGAGAGATAACTAAGTTTACATTATTTAGATTCAAAGTTCATCATTAAACTGTTGTGAACTGAATGATTTTCCACATAAAACTGATTCTCTTTTTCCTGTGAGCTATTCATTGTAAACTGTCATTCAAAAACTGTGAATGAAGCTTGAACCTGAGATTGAAGTTATTATTAACTGTTTTGTGAATCCTTGAACCATTTTTCACATTGTCAATTGATTTCCTATCCATTTTACAGTTTTGTTTAATTCTCATTAAACTGTTATGAAAATCTGAGCACTACACTTTGCTTCACTAGCTTGAACACCCCCTTGACTGTCACACACACACTCTTGTGATAGCTAACACACCCACACACTCTAGCACTCTCTTGCACACACCTATGACACTTATCACTCACTGTTTTCAGGCCTAACACTCTTATTCACACACACATCACTTTTGCCTTGTACTTGAGTGCCCTCTCTCTCTATTTTCCTATGTACATGTATATATTATGTGAATTGTAATATATAAGTTCCAATAGATATTGTGTGTGTTTTATATATATATAGATATATGTATAGTGTATGAGTGATATTGTGTAGTGGCTATAGGTTAGGTATTCCAAGTTACATTGTAGCCTAGACAATGTGTGTATTGTTAGACATGGATAATATCTTGTGTAGATTTATGTTATAAGTTGGGTTAGGCATGTTATTGCCTAGAAACCTAGATATGACTTGTTAGACCTAGAATAGACCAATTAGACTAGTTTGACCTAGGTTGACTTGGTTAACCTAGTTTGACTTCTAGGGTTGACCAGAGTTGACCAAGAGTTGACTTTGGTCTAAATTGACCTAGAATCATGTAGAATGCATAATAGGATTTCATTATATCATTTTAGACTTGTTATGACTTGTGCTGTTCTGATTAGGAGCCAGACACCTCTCCTTGGACAGTACATTTGCTTCAGACATTCAGATACGAGGCGAGTACATTCTCTGATCGTTTCATACTTGTCACGATTTATATTCTCGCTTTAGATTACTGTTACTTGATGCTGTCACGTTATCATCACGGATTAGTACTATACGGATCTCTTCTTGGGATGTTATCCCCCTTAGCGGGAGCATCGGATACTTTATGACATGTGTTTCATGTACATCATGTATTCTTCGCTTCTGCGTTATTCATGTACACTCATGTTCTCTCATGTTCTTACATGTACGTTCATGTACTCTCATGTTCATTCATGTACGCTCATGTTTCCACATGTGTTTCTTGTATAACCAAAACATCATGTACGTAACGTAACTTGACTAGATCCTTGTGTATTAATTGTGGGTAGGGGTGAGTATAAATGGTCATGTGATTTACCCATCATGTTCACTCTGTTACTTTTCATGTTTTATCATGTTCGCATCAGTCTTATGGGCTGATGTCCCACATGTTCACTCATGTACATCATGTTCAACCTAAGCCAATTACATGCCATCTCGTACTCTAAATCACTAGTCACTTACTGTTCTTACTTATCATGTATATATTTCCAGTTATCAAATATCTCTCCTGTTTCATGTACATCTTCTTACAGCATTTCATGTATCTTACTCTATTGCCTGCTTTATATTTCCTGCCTTGATATGAACTGCATGAGATGTACTGTGCTCGCTCCTGTCCTGACTGGACCTGTTGAAAATATTACAGAGGATGAGGATGAGGCTCTTTACACCACCTATTACGGAGCAGGCTTAGACGACACCTGCGACCTGGCTCCTCTGGAGGACCCAGCTGCAGTTCAGGATACTACTCCCATAGTCTAGGCTAGTCAGCTAGGCTTTATCTTTCTTTTTAGCATTGTTTTTGGCTTTCAGTTGTTGTTTTGAGATGTATATATTCTTTCATGTTCTGTAGTTGAGACTTGTACTTGGAATGTTTTCTGAGATGTTATCTTAGACACTAGACTCTTCTGATTATCTGTACTTCACTTTTGAGTTCTATATCATATCGTACTTTTCTTCCTTAGTTGTGATTGAGTATAAACTGTCTGGTATTATATATTGTTAGATGTTGTGACCTAGGACAGCGTTCTACCGCCGATACTGCGGTGTAGGCTGGACGTACCCACTTCTCGTGCCCTTACTCTAGGGTGCGGGTCGTGACACGTTTTTAGTGGTGGCCCATGCAGGTCGAGTTTATGTAGTGGTATTCGAACTAGAGTATCACTACAGCCTGCAGTAGGAGTAGGATATTTTGAGATACTCAATCACATTTGGAAAAACTCTTAACTGATTCTTGTTATCAAATTCTTGCTATTTGGATGCTTTCTTTTGAAAATAAACTGTCCTCCCTTGAATTATCGCTTCTTTCTCAGCAATTGATATTCTTGTTTGATCTGTCTTCAGGATGGTGGAGACGCGGTTACAGCGTACCATTCAGGGAGATACTGTAGAGGGGACTGCTACCTCTCAGCCAGTTCGGCAGGGACGGGAGGCTACAGCTCCTGTCCTCTCTGCCCATATTGGGACTTCAGCAGCAGCTCAGGGTGTGTCTCCACGAGTTCGGAGGCAGGACCCAGTCATCCCAGAGATGTCTTTCCAGCCACCACCGCCTCCAGGACATGTGGACGCAGCTCAGATGTTTGCCTACTTCCAGCAGTTCATGGACAAACAGCAGATTCGACAGGATAGAGGTATGGAGTTGGCCGTCACGACAGCCGCGGCTCGACCAGTGGTGCAGCAGCCGAAGATACCTGGGATCGAGCAATTCCAGAAGATGAGCCCCAGAGACTTCTTGGGGACAGAGGGGATTATATATGCTGACGAGTGGATCGAGCATCTGGAGGAGATCTTCCGCTTGGCCAGGATTCCAGCAGATCTCCAGATAGAGGCTGCAGCTAGCCGGATGCGAGATCTTGCTCGCACCTGGTATCAGTCGGACCCCAGGGTGGGGGTGCCAGGGCAGACTTGGGAGCAGTTCAGGGGCTTCTTCAAGAAGAAGTTCTTCCCAGACTCAGCAGTCAGAGCCTTAGAGACGCAGTTTGAGAGCTTGGTCCAGGGGAACCTCTCAGTAGAGGAGTATGCGGGAGAATTTGGCCGTCTCGGCAGGTTTGTTGAGGGATTGAGCGAGACAGCGAAGGCCCAGAGGTTCCGGAAGGGTCTGGTCAAGGAAGTCAAGTCCTTGACCAAGGGCAACAGGGATGCCACCTTCGAGGAGATTCTGACAGGAGCCTTATTGGCAGAGGATGATCTTGAGCTTAGGCTCAAGAGGGGACGAGACCCAGTTGGGGGCAGCAGTAGCGGAGGCCAGGCCAAGAGGCCTCACGTTCAGCACCAGCAGCCGAGACAGTTCCAGCCGCAGCCGTTCCAGCAGAGACAGCAGCAGCAGCAGAGGCAGCAGCAGGCCCCTAGACAGCAGCAGGTTACCTTTTGCCCTTTCTGTAAGAAACCAGGGCATGATTGGGGTGAGTGCAGGATGAGGCTAGGCAAGTGCCTACTCTGCGGATCATCAGATCATCAGTTGAGAGAGTGTCCCAAGTCTACGGGACGGACAGCTCAGGGAGCAGGAGCCAGGGCTCCAGTAGGCCAGCAGCAGGCTAGAGGAGGCCAGCAGGGGCGAGCTTACGCCATGACGTTTGAGGATGCTCAGGCAGTAGGAGAGGCACTTGCAGGTTCTGTTCTTTTCGATTCCATTCCTACCTTGCCTCGTTGTTTCCATCTTGAAATTCAATTCCATCTGTTCCTATCTTTCCTATCTGTTGATAATTTAGAATCTGTATGTTTTGTTGTGATTTAACCTTTTACCAAATCATATGGGCTAGGTCGCCTAAATTATGAAATCTAGAGTCTCCTATAGTTATATTAGTTGGTACGGCGAGGGCATAGTCTGTGTTGCAGACTCCATGGGTGCCGTAGCCTTACTTACTAATATGGCGAGGAAATTCTGATTATCATGATTCTGGGTAGACGCGTATGATCATCTAATTATACTAAAATAATTTCAAAAACCAACTATTTCCATCTCATTTCAGTCTTTCAAAAATATATAAATAAATAGATTGGTAAAATGTTTGGATACTGTTCTAAGACTTTGAATTGATAGGGGTAATTAACCTAGGAGGAGTACGACCATCTTAATTTCGAGGACGAAATTCTTTTAAGGGGGGTAGACTTGTAACACCCACTTTTCCAAAATAAGGGTAAATTTAAAATTTTGTAATTCAAATCATTAAAATATTGATTTTAGTCATGATATGATTTTTGGTAATTTTTAGTTAATTTAAAACTATTTAATTGAGTGAAATGTGAATT
Source organism: Iris pallida (assembly GCA_029216955.1). NCBI lineage: Eukaryota > Viridiplantae > Streptophyta > Magnoliopsida > Asparagales > Iridaceae > Iris > Iris pallida. The sequence goes on along the minus strand of JANAVB010006596.1, from coordinate 1,323,803 downwards.
AGTGTTTTGCTAGTGTAACATTAGTCATACATGACCTAGAAGACTAATCATGACCAATGAGACCTAATCATGTGTTTAGGATTTCATATTTCTACTTTTAAGCCTAGGGGTATTTTAGTCATTTTGACACTTTTGTGATTTGGTGAATTATATTAATTAAATATGTGTTACTTGAATTGTTGAGTCTTGACCTAGAAGTTAGCCTAATCTACATGGTTAATCATGACCCTAGAGACTAAGCTAGATGGTTTCATTAAAGAAACTACATTAGTGAAATATCTAGATATTTTGTAGAAAGATATTTTGGACTAAAGTTAAATGATGCTACTTTAATTGTGAGCCATTGGATTAGATAGAAATTGTTGGAGGAACCATAGCCCCTCATCCTAAACCCTAACCCTAACCTAATGACAGCCATCTTATCCTTTCCCCCACTATAAAACCCCTCTCAAACTTAGGGCTAGCCTCCCTCCTTAGAAATTTGAATCCAAGAAGAAGGAGGTAATGTTCCAACTTCACAAATTCATAGAAAATCCAAATTAGCTCCTTTTTCCCTCTAGTAAATTCCTATAGGTTCTAAATAGTGATTTCTTGCTGTTGGGATTGAGATTTGACAGGGGGCACACAATTTGAGGAGTTTTGAAGCTTGAAAGGATCTCTACTTTGGTGTATTTTTGGAGCTTGGTGCACCACTAGGTAAAACCTCCTCTAACCTATTAAAAATTCTGTAAAAATCATTTTTAGGATGTCCAAACCCTAGCCAAACTGTAGGACTAGGTTTTCCTGGAATTTCGTGTCATTTCGTGTCCATTCTGGACACGTATCAGTGTTCACTGATAAGTGTTCGATGAAATGCCCTAATGGGCATTTCGTGTGTAATTTAGAAATGTATTTGAATGGAATGTTAGATCTTAACCTCGCTTACACGATTCTATGAGTTGTGTCAAGTTTTTGTGTCGTGTCGAGCCGTGTCGGGCACGTGTACACGCTGTCGTGCACACGCGCGCGCGGGCACTGTGCTTGCCCTGCTCATCGGGGGACACAGCGCCCTGGACACGACTCCCCGACACGTGAGACTTGACACACGTGATGGGGCAACTTCTGTCACCCCGTGTGCCAAGTGGCACGAGCCCACGTGGCGTGTCTGACACGCACGAGCTCGTGCATGGGGCTTGGCCAGTGCAGTCCTTCACTATTTTTGTGCACTGACACGCACGTTTTGTGTCCAGTACACGTGACTTGGACACAGGACAGGGTGTCCATTGGATAGCCCTAGTCTAGGTCAACCTTGGGACACGAGCACGAGGGTTGTGTCGTGTCGTGTCGTGCACTGTGTTGGTGTGAACACGTGCACGAGGCAGTGTTGGTTCTGTGCACAGTGTGTAGGCTGATTGTGTGGCTATTGATTCTGGACACGTTTGTGCCACTTTTGTGGACACAAACCATTTGTATAGCATGCATACATTGTGTTTTAACATTACCAACCTTTTAATTCCTATTTTTAATCAATTTTCATAATGAAATCTTCATTTCCCTGTTTAGTTAAAACTGTGTATCAGTCCCTATTCTAGGTTCTGTCCAGTTTTGTAAAACTGAGTTTTGGACTCCAATTAACCCATTAAATGCTATTGTTTGCACGTAATTTGACCCTTTACCTGTTCTCCTACATGATCCCTACTTGTATGCAAATTCTGGACTGAATTGGTGTGGTGTAGGTTCAGGAATCTGGAATTACAACTTGAGACTGATTTTGGGAGACTCTTTGTTAACTTCAAACTGATTAGAACTTGCAATAGGGTCTGTTATGGGTTTGTTTTAACTGTTAACTGTTGTTTTACTGAATGAGTTTAACTTCCAGTTCTTTGAACCATGTTGACAGTGTCAATTGATTTCCTTTTCATTTTACAACTTTGTTTAGTTCTCATAAAACTGATTTTTGGGTGTATTATGTAATGAGAGATAACTAAGTTTACATTATTTAGATTCAAAGTTCATCATTAAACTGTTGTGAACTGAATGATTTTCCACATAAAACTGATTCTCTTTTTCCTGTGAGCTATTCATTGTAAACTGTCATTCAAAAACTGTGAATGAAGCTTGAACCTGAGATTGAAGTTATTATTAACTGTTTTGTGAATCCTTGAACCATTTTTCACATTGTCAATTGATTTCCTATCCATTTTACAGTTTTGTTTAATTCTCATTAAACTGTTATGAAAATCTGAGCACTACACTTTGCTTCACTAGCTTGAACACCCCCTTGACTGTCACACACACACTCTTGTGATAGCTAACACACCCACACACTCTAGCACTCTCTTGCACACACCTATGACACTTATCACTCACTGTTTTCAGGCCTAACACTCTTATTCACACACACATCACTTTTGCCTTGTACTTGAGTGCCCTCTCTCTCTCTCTATTTTCCTATGTATATGTATATATTATGTGAATTGTAATATATAAGTTCCAATAGATATTGTGTGTGTTTTATATATATATAGATATATGTATAGTGTATGAGTGATATTGTGTAGTGGCTATAGGTTAGGTATTCCAAGTTACATTGTAGCCTAGACAATGTGTGTATTGTTAGACATGGATAATATCTTGTGTAGATTTATGTTATAAGTTGGGTTAGGCATGTTATTGCCTAGAAACCTAGATATGACTTGTTAGACCTAGAATAGACCAATTAGACTAGTTTGACCTATGTTGACTTGGTTAACCTAGTTTGACTTCTAGGGTTGACCAGAGTTGACCAAGAGTTGACTTTGGTCTAAATTGACCTAGAATCATGTAGAATGCATAATAGGATTTCATTATATCATTTTAGACTTGTTATGACTTGTGCTGTTCTGATTAGGAGCCAGACACCTCTCCTTGGACAGTATATTTGCTTCAGACATTCAGATACGAGGCGAGTACATTCTCTGATCGTTTCATACTTGTCACGATTTATATTCTCGCTTTAGATTACTGTTACTTGATGCTGTCACGTTATCATCACGGATTAGTACTATACGGATCTCTTCTTGGGATGTTATCCCCCTTAGCGGGAGCATCGGATACTTTATGACATGTGTTTCATGTACATCATGTATTCTTCGCTTCTGCGTTATTCATGTACACTCATGTTCTCTCATGTTCTTACATGTACGTTCATGTACTCTCATGTTCATTCATGTACGCTCATGTTTCCACATGTGTTTCCTGTATAACCAAAACATCATGTACGTAACGTAACTTGACTAGATCCTTGTGTATTAATTGTGGGTAGGGGTGAGTATAAATGGTCATGTGATTTACCCATCATGTTCACTCTGTTACTTTTCATGTTTTATCATGTTCGCATCAGTCTTATGGGCTGATGTCCCACATGTTCACTCATGTACATCATGTTCAACCTAAGCCAATTACATGCCATCTCGTACTCTAAATCACTAGTCACTTACTGTTCTTACTTATCATGTATATATTTCCAGTTATCAAATATCTCTCCTGTTTCATGTACATCTTCTTACAGCATTTCATGTATCTTACTCTATTGCCTGCTTTATATTTCCTGCCTTGATATGAACTGCATGAGATGTACTGTGCTCGCTCCTGTCCTGACTGGACCTGTTGAAAATATTACAGAGGATGAGGATGAGGCTCTTTACACCACCTATTACGGAGCAGGCTTAGACGACACCTGCGACCTGGCTCCTCTGGAGGACCCAGCTGCAGTTCAGGATACTACTCCCATAGTCTAGGCTAGTCAGCTAGGCTTTATCTTTCTTTTTAGCATTGTTTTTGGCTTTCAGTTGTTGTTTTGAGATGTATATATTCTTTCATGTTCTGTAGTTGAGACTTGTACTTGGAATGTTTTCTGAGATGTTATCTTAGACACTAGACTCTTCTGATTATCTGTACTTCACTTTTGAGTTCTATATCATATCGTACTTTTCTTCCTTAGTTGTGATTGAGTATAAACTGCCTGGTATTATATATTGTTAGATGTTGTGACCTAGGACAGCGTTCTACCGCCGATACTGCGGTGTAGGCTGGACGTACCCACTTCTCGTGCCCTTACTCTAGGGTGCGGGTCGTGACACCACCCCCCCTCCCCCACCCCTTCTGTCTAATCTTTTTTTCTATACGTCTTTACCGTTGGAAGGTGTTTATTGTGACCCGAATTGGAATTCGTCGGTGAGGTGCGATATTGAATTTGGTCCATATGCCTTAAAAAATAATTCTCATGTAAGGTCTGAACTAATTCTAATTATCTACACCACATGATCCCATATCCTAACCGATATGGAACTAAATTACCAACTTCGTTGTTAATTTAGTTCATTATTCTTCCTCTCACGATCCTGAGAGAGTTTAGTACTTAGTATTTTGATTTCGTTGGCTTGTTTCTCCCAGATCTAAGTTTTTGTGTTTTCGGTTGACCATGGGTTTGATCTCCCAACTTGGCGTGTATTTTCGGTTGTCCATGGGTTCTGAACCATGGGAACTTCATTTCTGGCTTGGGACGAAGGTTCCTGAGTCACGCACACGTTATTACGTGTCTACGTGTATTTTCAGTCACGCACACGTCTCTACGTGTTTGCGTGTATTTTAGTCACGCTCACGTTATTACGTGTCTGCGTGTATTTTCAGTCACGCACACGTCTCTACGTATTTGCATGTATTTTAGTCACGCTCACGTTATTACGTGTCTGCGTGTATTTTCAGTCACGCACACGTCTCTACGTGTTTGTGTGTATTTTAGTCACGCTCACGTTATTACGTGTCTGCGTAAATTTTGAGTCACGCTCACGTTCTTACGTGTTAGCGTGAATTTTTAGTCACGCTCACGTCTTGACGAGCGTGCGTGAATTTTCAGTCACGCACACATCTTTGCATGAGTGCATGAATTTCCTGTCACGCACACGTCCTTACATGTCAGCGTGAATTTTGAGTTACGCACCATCTTTGCATGCGTGCATGAATTTCTTACCACTTTTCACACTTACTTTTCACGCCCATTTTCCATGCTCACTTTTCACGCTCACGCTGTGCGTGCGTGAATTACTTTTCACGCTCACTCATACTAGACTTGGCGTGACTTGTTGGCCTTAGCCTAGACTCGTTGGCGTGACTTCCTGGCCTGGGTGTTTTATTTGCTCTATAACTTATTCATTTAAATGATGGCATGATAATTCTTCTATTATATCCTTACGCCTTTTTGCATAAACTTGATAAATCATGATATGTTAATATTGTTAATATAGATTGTTATGTGGAATGTGTCATGTGTCTTGATTGATCCATGGATACCCAGTATGACTAGAACTTAACTCTGAGGAGTTATAGGCTCGACCCCATGTAATACTAATTGATTTTCATGCCTTGTCACCATTGATAATGATTGTGACATTGACTAATAATTGATCATGCGTTCCTAGTTGGAACTAAGAGACTGGCTAGTCGTCTTATTGAACTGAATGAATGAGACACGTTCATGTAATGAACTATTGCAATCGATTAGCCGATCCCGAATATTGGCATACATGCACATGCAGGTTTCAAATTATTTATTTATTTATTTAGTTATTTATTTATCTTACAAAAATAGCATGTGTACTTTATGGTCAAGGTATGATTACTCCGTGGTTAGATTTGATTGTTGCATCACGCTATGTAAGACCTACAACCTAACCGCACGGATATCGTTGTAGAGTTGCGCATATCGTACCCCGTACGAAAGTACTCATTTGAATGACCATGATCCACGGCATGGGATTTCACTCAACGTAGAGACTATTAAGTTAAATAAAATAATGATTGCATGGAGAGAATGGATTCCCGAGTTCTTACATGGCAGCCCCCTTGGGACTAGTAGTGCCCGACGGGCCGGCTGGTTCCCACAGATACTGTAAATCTGTCACACGGGCAGGGAACGGTATCTGCTTATATTATTAAATTGTACATGCTATATTAACGACAGACGTCCCGCTGGGACTCGTCTAATTACATGATTGGCGCAATTGATTGATTGGATAGACTAGCCTTGCTCGCACATAGTAAGAACTGAGGAATCCCTATTTGCATAATTCCAGGATAACTTGGGACTCACAATAGCAAGCCGTAGGAATTGATTGGCCGTTCAAGATGATTTGTTTGTGTACTGTACCTACTCTGTTGCCTAACTGAGATGATCAGAATATCAGGACATGACGGGCCAACTTCTGTCCTTGTTTGGTTGGGAGGTTGGTTCGAATTGTCGTGATGTTATGTGAATCCTAGTAGAAAGCAGAGCTCTATTATTATATTCTCTTACTTACTAGTTTAATCCTTCATATCGTGCTCCCTTGTGGTACTTGCTCTTAGAGGTCTAACCTCTCTGATTTTGCATGGCCAGATTTAGAGCCGGTCCCCGAGGATCCAGCTTACTTCTACCTCCAAGATGGTCAATACTAGGGGAATGATCGCAGGAGGACTCGAGTGGGTTCCTTACTTCACCACTCGTTTTGTTATTTACTTTATACTTAGCCGTTTGGCATCGACATGTTAGTCGGATTGTCTTGCACTTACTTTTACATGATTGTAATTAAGTCAGACTGCAGCTGATAACAATTGTGTATATGCTACTATACCATCTGGCTATGTTTTGTAAAGCCAGATCTCAAGAACATTTTGACTGAGCGTTTGGGACGCCTTACTGCTTTATCTTACATGTTCTCTATTTTTGCTTCTTGTTTGAATGATTGAGACAATAGATGTGAAGTGACCATAGTAAGACTTTCATGTAGTATGCACCCCCTCGTCTGGTTAGACAGCATTGATCGTATTATACGGTATTCATCTACCCGTAATACGTAGCTGGCTGAGTCATTCCCCCGCTCTCCAGTATTCTGGTTCTGGGGCGTGACAGTGGTATATAGTTGAGATGTTTATATTTTTATATCTTGATGCATGGTCGGTCCAGAGGGTTGGGTTAACCTATTCGAAGCTAATTTTGCTTGTGCTTGAATTATTATCGTGAGTCAGTCCAGAGGGGTTCATCTGTGACTCCGATCATGGGGTCATACTAAGCCTGGGAGATTGCCCTAGGCCTCGTTTGGTTCGCGGGGAGGAAAGGAAAAGAAATCAATTCCTTGTTCATTGTCTTTCGTTTAGGAAATTGTAATTCCCATCCATTTTCCTTTTCGGTGTTTGGAAAGGCCAAAAAAATTAGAAGGAAGAGTAAATTCCTAAAGTGGGAAAGTGAATCCCTAGGTGGGTGGGGGAAATCTTTTTTTCCTCCCATTTTTCTTTTCCTTGGGGATCAGTTTCTTTTTCCAAACATTTTCTTTGGCATCCAAACGTAAGAAAGGAATTTCTTTCATTTTCTAATGCCATGATTCCGTGAACCAAACATAACCTAAGTAGAAAAAAGTTGGTGCAAGTTCAATATTATCATGTTTATTTCTGGACCGGTCATGACAATGTAGTTTAACACCTTGTTAGCAATAACCTGAATAAAACTCGTATTATACGCGAATTTGTTCGTATCTTTCATAAACGTATAATACTTGCATACTTTTGACCGATTCGAATTAATGTACAAATTTTAAGCATGTGAAGTTTTAAACATATCCGTATGAATTATTAAAAAAGTTTGCACAAAAGATGTGATGGAAATCTATTTAATTTATCAAATTTGGCAACTTGTTTAAGTATGTGAAATTTTTAACCTTAATATTTCCATTTGAGGATATTTGACCGATTTTTTTAACGTATTTTACTTGCTTTGTGTTGATTTATCTTCGTACTTTTGCCATCCTGGAATTTTTTTTTTTCCTTTGCCGAATTGCTTACAAGGTTAACATACTTATACCTTGGTTAGAATCATTAAATTCTTCTAATAGTTTACTTCAATGAATTCTGACATTTGTAGATAATAAAAAGTGGAGAGTTTGTCGGGGAGAATCTGTCTGTGTGGAATTATTCAATGATTAAATAATGTACATATTTGACAATTTTGACATAGATCTCATTTGAAACGTTGAACAAGCATAAACTTGGTTCAGATACTCATCCCAATAATATTTGACTGTCTGCAAAAATACAAGAAAACAACATTAGAACAAATAGGATTCAAACTCTTTAATTCATGTGAAAAACAAAACAGACACCAGACATGATTGATAGAGTTCAAGCCCTCAATCGCAAGAACGTGTAAGGTGCTTGTGGATTATAATAAAAAATACAATCACAACCAAATTAACAAAACTTAGACATGAAAGTGCCGCCGCCTCCTCATCTTTTTGTATTGCGACACCAGTCCATACCATTCCGACCAAGGAGACCATTGTCACGATTCCTTTTTTTTTTTAGGTGTCCTTCTCTCCGGCTTGACAATGTCAAAGGAAGATTTGAACATGCGCCTTCCGCGTCGGAACTTCCGTTGCTACCACTAGACCACAACCCATAGACTGCCACGAATCCTATAAAGATATGTAAAACCTAATTTATATTACTGTACAAATAAATTATGTTTATTTATCAACTTATATATATATATATATATATATATATATATATATATATATATATATATATATATATATATATATATATTGAAGAATAGGTACTTTATTGCTGATAAAAAAGAATTACAAACAACCACTCAAGAGGCCAGGATACCCCTCAGCAGTTAAATTTCAATAATCTTTGTACCACGGTCTATATTATTCAGGATAGAGAACATGGACGACTGCACACCATCATATATATATAATTGTTATGGTTGTTTGGTTTTAGTCGGCCCTTCCACTTCCAGTTGACACTTGACAGCAAGGACACTCAACGATTCTCCAATTCCAAGACCGTCACCCATTTTTGTTAACCCCAACTCTAATTCTTATAATGTCTATTTTTCAGTTGTAAATTTTGTTAACTTGTCGTATTAATTTCATGCTATGGTTATGATATTTTGTTTTTTGTTTTTGTTTTTTGTTTTTTGTCTGAGTGAAGGTTATGATAGTTTGTTGATTTGTCATGTTTACTGCTAGGATTATGGTTAAATTGGTTAAATGTGTTGGGTTAAATAATGTTAGGATGTATTGAAATTATTGTTTTGAATGATTTAAATATTCAATTTAGATTAGTTTACATGAATTTTCTTTAATTAGATTGCATTATATGTATATGCTTAATCTAGGTTTTCCATTAAAACTAGATACTTATATAGGTTAAATTACGACAACCTTAGAATATGTGGTTTGTGTTGCTTTTATGGATTAGTGGATGTGATATATATTTATGCAGATTTTAAATCTGATTTTTCAAATTAATTTTTTAATTTATTACAACTTTAAAGACGAATTAATGTGTCGCTATTCCGTCACAAAGGAGTGTTTGAAATTCGAACTTAAGTATAAAAAAAACAAAAGTTGGTACTGGTCCATCGCTAGGTAATCGACAATACCTTGCTATAAAGTCACACTTCATGAACTTTGGAATAACCAAGACTGTCTCAAGTCCTCGCTAACTGTTCTACGTCACTTAGATAGTCAATAATCCATCGTTAATTGTTCAAGTTCAACACTAGTCATACTGAAGTGTCACTATATCAGACTTCGGCATGCCAAAATTTTGTCAGCAAGTGTCAATTGGATATTTATGTCACTATTTAGTCGCTCATTTTGGATAGCGACAAATTTCCAAAGATTGACGACAGATATGTCTATTACCAATTTTAGTACATTTTGCAAAAATTTACATAGGAACAATCAAGTGCAAACGCCACATGCAAAAGAGCAATGGCTCAAGGTGCCAGTGTGCCACCGAAATTTCAAGAAGATATATGAATATTATTTAGAAATTTTGCTGGAAAAAAAATTGCAACTGACTATCTATTTCCAGATTTGGGGCCGTCGGCCCGGTGCCCATTGTAAACCCTACATTGACATTAGCAGAGTAAAATGGAAGGAAAATGGAGGAGGGAGAGAAAAATTTGACGGGAAGAAAAATGGAGGAGAGTAAAATGGAGGAGAAATTAAGGGCATGTTTGGTTCTCATTTTAAACTCGGCTTTCTGAGTCCAAGTGGAGAACATGGAGTAAACTTTGTTTCGCAGTTTTCACTCAGAGCTTGCTTTCAGGAATTTTTTTTTTAAGATCAAAGTTATAACTTTGTTTTGGGAAAGGAGAGGAAAGTTGTTTTCAAAGTGTGATTTTTCACACCAGCAGAGGGGCCCACACCCCACACCCCCTCCAGAGACCCCCACCCCCAACTCTCTCTCTCTCTCCCTCCAGCAAACTTTCTCACAAGCTCGAGCGTGAGACGAAGAGGACGAAGACGAAAACCCTAACCCTAACTTCAGTCTCGCGCTCGGCCGCCTCGGACTTGGTTCCTTCCTCCTTCTTCTTCTTCTTTCGATGGTGCTGTAGCCGATCAACTGCTCTGGCTACCGCGTGCCGCTGCAGCTCCCCTCGTCGGTCCGCTGCGCCCTGTGCGACTCCGTCACCCACGTCGCCGGCGACCGTGGGGTGACGACATCTCGACCTTGATGAAGATACAGCAACGTCGAAGTCGACGACGACTTCGACCACCAGCAAGGTCTCGACTAGGACGAATACGAGTACAGAGGGTAGCGACGACGTCTCGACTTCCCCGCCTACGGGGAAGGTGTACTTCGACGTATGCGGCCCGATTTCGACGTTTCTGGCATCTGCGGGCCCTACTTCGACGTTGCTGGTTGTTGTGATGCCGGGACACGGAGTCGGGATGAGGGGAGGACACATGACACAGAGATGAGAAATCAGCTGTGACACAGGACACATACATTCATCTTAAAAAAATACTGAAAAAAACTTTACCAAACAAAAATTTAACTTTTTTTTATAAAACTATTTTTTTTAGATAAAAGCAACCAAACGCAAATTCAGAATATGTATGTTCAGAAAACAACTTTATAACATCTTCTCTGAAAAGTGTTTTCAGAAAGAAATTTCAGAAAAACTATCCAAATGGACCCTAATTTTTCCTTCACTTGTTTGGATAACAAAAAAGTAGGGGAATAACTTTTTTGAAAATATTGTTTTGTTTATTTATGAAAAATGATACAATTACCATTTAGTCCTTGACTTTTTTTAAATTATAATTAATACTTACTTTATTGAAGGGTAGTTGGGTAATTTTTTTCACAATCCCCTCAATTATCTTCATTTTTCTCCCACTTTTGGGAGAAAATTTTTTAGTGGGGCACACCTGAATTTTCCTTCCACATTTCTCTCCCTCATTTTCCTCCCCCTTCCCAAACACCACTACTTTTAATTTACCTCCCACTTTTTCCTCAACATTTTTCTTCCCCCCATTTTTCACTCTTCCCAAACAATACCTTAAGATTGACAATTGTTGAAATAGTGATACAGAATTTTTTAAAATATTGATTACGAGAGGTTCAATTTACATTTTGGAGAAAGTAGCTCGACCTTAAGGCCTCGTTTGGTTCGCAGAATCTCCGGATTGGGAAATGAAAGTGATTACTTTCCTATGTTTGGATGTCTAAGGAATTGAGGAGAAAAGGAAAGTGATTTCTAATGGAAGTAAAATTAGGAGGGAAAGTGATTCCATCCATCAAACAAGGAATCACTTTCCCATATTAAAGTATTCACTTTTCTTTCCAAATTCCTTGGCATTGCCAAACATCGGAAAGGAAAATCAACGAAAATTAAAGTTTTCCAAAAGAAAGGAAATGATAAGGAATTGATTTCTTTTTTTCTTCCATTTTGCGTACCAAGACCTAAGAGAAACAAGAACGATAGATATTAGTAGTTATAATTAAATATTTTTTTATTAAAGATATAAAAATGGAAGGAAAAATATAAATTCAAAATATTCATATTTGGTATGTCTATAAAGACATCAAAAATTATAGTGCACTGATTTTGTGAGATTTTTTAGTCGATCAAATTTAATGACTTAACGAAATTATCAAATAATATATTTTTTTAGGCTTAATTGCAACTCCCACCCAGCCCCCCTCCCTCCGGCCACCCCCCCCCCCCCCCCCCCCTCCCGCTTAGCCCCCCCTCCCGGTGCCCCAGCGCCCCCTCCCCTCCCGTCCCCGGTGCCCCAACGCCCCTCCTCTCCTGGAGGGGGAGGCGAGAGGGAGGGAGCACTGGGCAGAAGGGGGGGGGGGGGGCTGTGCGGGATGGGAGGTGGCCGGGGGGGGGGGGGGGGGGGAGGGTGAGGGCCGGAGGGGGGAGCTGGGTGGAGGGGGTGGGGGGAAGGGTGTGGGGGGGGGGGGGGGGGGGGGGGGGGGGGGGAGGGGAGATCGTTGTAGAGTGGAGAAATGTTGGGGGTAGTTTTTAGTTTTGAACAAAGACATTATTGTCCAAAAAAAATTACGATATCAAGTTGAAATTTTTTAGAATACCAAGTTAAAAACAAAAATAGTTGAGGATATCAAATTATAATTAAACTTTTTTTATTTTAAACACTTCGTTAACAATCAGCTCAAAAGTATTTCCAGAATCGATAAAAATATCATTATTGTCAAGTAAACTGTAAACCTTTGTGCAACAATATTTTGTACTATTTTTTTTTATTAGTATACAATTTAAGGACTCTTGATTTTGAACACAAATCCTTGCACATTTACATACACGTCACTTGATGGTGGGCGGCGGGCCCCATGATCACCACTCAAACGAACCTTCGTAACAGCTCATAGCAAATCGACGGTCCGCATCTCACCCTACGTGGCCCCCGCGCTTCCTGAACACGACAACGACGGATCCGTTAACCTCCCGCGCGCCGACGACGTCGGACGACCTCAGCAGCGCCGTCACAGGCGCCGACTCCCCCACCAGCCTCATCCGGCCCGGCCCGGCCCGGATCACGACCCCGAGCCGGCCCGGCCGGAGCACCCGCTCCGTCTCGAGGACCACCCGGGCTGGGACCCGGGCCCGGTCCAGACCGGCGACGACGGCCAGGTCGATCGACCCGTCGGCGAAGGGCAGGAAGCCGATGCTCCGGGCCAGACAGCCCGGTCCTAGGCCGTCCACGCAGACCGCCCCCCGGCCCGCGTCGAAGCCGCGGTGGACCGCGCACCCGGCCGCGCCGTTGGATTCGGCGGCGAGGTCGAGCAGGAGGAGGAAGGACGACAATGCGATCCCGGCGGAGGCGAGGATCGCCTCGTGTCTTCTTTTCGCCGTCGAGGAAAGTACGTTCATCGATGAGAGAGTACTGCAAGTACTGTGAGGTTTTCCGCGATCGATCGATCGATTACTAGCGAGTGCAGAACCTCGAGGAAGTATGGTTGGCGCCGGCGAGGACGAGGGCTTTAGAAGCACATGATAATTATTTGATGCGGCTGTGGTGTGAAGAGAAGGCAGTGCCAGTGTGTTATATAATGAGTGAACGAGTGATTTGTCGGCAGGAGCATGTTCATCTGGAACGATCCAACAGTACCTTAAAATTGCTCATTAATTTTAATAATGATAATGACAACTTAGAGCATCTCCGACCCTATTGTCTTGTTAAGTGTTGTCAGTCTTAGGTGGCCCCTATATGGCATGAGCCACAAGACAATATCTTGTTTATGTGGCAAAATTATATCTCAAAAGACAATGAGATAGAAAAACTCCCTCCAATGCAAAAGTATTGAGAAGACAATAAAAATTATTTTTTCCAACTTCCAAGGCAACTCCTTCGCTTCTTCAACTTTTTTATAAATATTTATATTCATAATTGATGATGTGGAGACAAAATTATTGTGAAGTGCATTGTCTAGATCTAGACAACCAACTTCACATTCTCCTTGCCATGTCATTTGTCACGTCCCGATTCGGAAAATCGCTCGCTTTGCTTCGATTTACGCCGAACCGATCGTACTCGCTAAGGCGTGATACCGTGCAAGTCTGGAGTTGCACTTGTACAAGGCTAGAACATGCACATTTATATCATTTCAAAACATTTGAAAATATGCCACAGTTGCGGAAACATTGAGTAAGCGGAATAGGAAGAAAAATATTCATTTTATTGATGATTTTAGTCAGAATACAACTTTTTTTGATAATATTTGAAATGTCTTTTCGGATACATTGATTCATGAAAAGAAGTACAACTGATAGGCTGCCATGAATTAATTCCCCGTCCCATACATCATGCCCCTTTAGTACTTTGAAATATAAGCAGCCATCATTTGAAAACTCCGCAATACTTTGTGCGTCTTTAGGAAAAAATAACTTGAAAGGAAACAATAGTTCAGAAAGCTTTAATTGCGATGTGCACCCGAGCCTTCTCTAGTACCTGTGGGGGAGGGGTCAGCACATTATAACAATGCGCTGGCGAGCCTCTTTGGCCCACTCAGCTAAACTAACATTTTATTAATGACAAGCATTTTAAAATATATGAACTTATTAGGAACATGTAACATTTAGAGTGAATCATAATTAAGGCAACATGGAATTTCATGAAACCATGTTTACTTTACCATTGGCCGAATCCAGCTTTCCTGCATAAGATACAGGATAATAATATACTTACCGCCCCGGCATAAGACCCCACAATATGACCACTGGTGTTGTTAAACCATATGCACTCTTTTCATTCATTTGTATTTGGGACTGCAAGGTAATGAGATGACAGCACAGTAGGGAGCTAGCCTCTATGATGCCTCGCATTACTCATGCTCCCAAAGCACTTCATTATTTTCTCCTAGGCCGAATCGGTCCCGGTGCCCCCGGTACCGTTCGAGGAAATTATTGCTCAATCCTTGTATACAAGTTGTCCATGTTCAGGCGAATGTGTGTCCGACTCGATATACACAGTGTGCATAGAATATTTGAAGTATAGGCAACATGATCATTCTTAGCATTTTATAACCATCATTCTAAGCATCAATTCATTTCAGTTCAGTATTCAGTTCATTGCAGTACAATCAATTCATTTCAATGTTCGGTCTCTAGCTTCTTAGTGGTATTGACTTGTGGCATTAGCATCTTGATATCGATCAACGGATGTTGCAAGACAATTATTTAGTTGGCATGAAGGAATAGCGAGAGGGACAATACCACCACAGAGATCCACACTCACCAAATTAGAGAATCGCAGAGAGAGAGAGGAACACTTGTACGCTTAGCCTTCCGTCACGCATCAGTCTGCAATGGCACCAAAAGTTTGGTTAATACTCCGTCTCGTTATGTTCTCTTCTCTCAGAATTCTCAAGAATGAATGCTATGCAATCGATGAAAACGGGCAAGAATCAAATCATTGAAAATCATTCAGAAAGGCATACATCAAAACCAAGCAACAAAACCAGCATCAAAACATCCAGAGAAAACTCTTGGACGTATTTCAAGAGAAACCAATCCATTAGTTGGAAAGGTTCTTATGCACTTGTCCGTGATCGATTCGATGCCGACGTCTCCAATACTCGGTTCCGACCGAGTTGATCAAGCCACAAGCCTTACATAGTGAACCGCTAGGAACGGAGCACTATATCATTGACATGTCAACTTCATGTTTTATTCTACATTTGCATTGGAGAAGAATTTTTGGAATGAAAGTTTGTCATTCCTATGTGGCAACCATTTTTTCTAAACTCACAATAGGGTTGGAGATGCTCTTAGTAATTATGAAAACTGTCCTTTGATCTTCCAAAGTAGTCTTCGTAAGTTAATTACAAAAATGTTAAAATACGTGAAGACACGCGCATATATGCTACTATTGTTATATCACTACTAAAATACAACAATTTGGCGACGGATCTTATCCGTCGGTAATAGCGATGGACTAGCGACTACCTTATGAAGGACTACCGTCAGAAAGCAATGGATAATTTTTTTTATTTTTTTGGATCAAAATCAGTCGTACATCCACCGCTAATTTGACAAAAATTTAGCGACGGATTGATCTCCGTCGCTAATATGTTGCACATTGTGGCAGCAAAATCTGAAAAAATGGCAGGATAAATTAGCGTCTAACTAGCGACGGACGTTCCGTCGGTAATCCAGTGGGTATTTAGCGACTACCTAGCGACGGATATATCCGTCGGTAGTCCGTCGCTAAATACTGTAACCTAACTTAAGTTGAACCGACGGGGGGGGGGGGGAAATTTTTTATTCCCCCCAAAAAGACTCTCTCTCTTCCCCCCCCTCTCTCTCTCCGGCGGCGAGCTCTCCCCGACGGGTCTCTCTCTCCGGCGAAGCTCTCTCCGACGGATGTCTCTCTCTCTCTCAGGTATGCTCTCTTTTTCTCTCTCTCTCTCTCTCCCTCTCTCTCTCTCTCTCTGTTTAACATATAGGATTTCGGGTTTTGGGGGGTCGACTATCGCTGGGGCCGGCGGGGTGGGGGGAGGGAGTGGGGACGGAGGGGGAGGGTGTTGAGGGCAGGAGGCAGGGTAGGGTTTAGGGTTTCGGGGCAGTGTAGAGTTTCGGGTGGGGGGTCGGCTGTCGCGGGGGCCGGCGGTGAGTGGGAGGGGAGGAGGGCGGGGGAGGTGGATGGTGTTGGGTACGGGACGGGGGGCAGGGGGGTGGGTGTTTGCTGTCGGGGGCGGGGGGGGAGGGGGTGGGGTGGAGGTTTGCTGTCGGGGGTGGGGGGTAGGGGAGGGGGTTTGTTGTCCGGCGGGGTAGGGGAGGGGGTGGAGGGTATCGGTGGTTTCGGATCGGACCATTCCTATGAGTATCGGTGGTTTCAGATCGGAGTATCGGATCGGGGGAGGGGGTATAGGTGGTTTCCGATCGGACCAATCCTATGAGTATATCGGATCGGGGGATCGAGGGGGGGGGGTATCGAAATCGATATCGGAATCAGAATCGATATCGAATCGATGGAGGGGGATCGGGTAGGGGATGTTGTCGGGAAGGGGAAAGGGGAGGGGTTGGGGGAGGGGGGGTACCGTGGGGGGTGGGTGCTGTCGGGGAGGGGGGGTGGGGGGAGGGTTCGGTGAGGGGGGGAGGGGCCACCGTCAAAGAGTATCGGTATCGGGCTATTCCTATGTCACGACCCGCACCCTTATGAGGGGTACGAGCACGTGGGTACGTCCAGCCTACGCCGCAGTATCGGCGGTAGAACGCTGTATATAAGGTCTGTAAATACTATAACTAACAGTATAAAAGTACCTGTACAGTATATACACTCCGAGTGGAGGTGACATATCAATACAGTCTCAATCGCAGAATAAAACTAAGGTAGATAGCACAGAAGGAAACATGTGATAGATGAAAAGGAAATAAGTCCAAGATCCAACACAAGCCCAGATATATACAACATCACAGGGTCTCAAAATATAACATAGAATCTACAGTCTGATAATGCTAGCTGGATCGCAGTCCAGTCAAACCTAGCTAACCTACACTACTCTGGGAGAACGAAGTCTAGTGGCTCTACTATAAGGCCACGGTCTTGGACTACTCCATCTAGCTCGAGCCCATAATAGGTCGAGCAGTCTGCCTCAGAGTCATCTGTAATATATCATAATAGTATCCTGTCAGGAAAATGAGCAAGTACAAGCACTAACAGCAGTTCCATGTGAATTGACAAATTCTATAAGAGACAGTATAATGAACTACAAGACAAAGATATATGAAGACTTGGGAACCGTTCGGAAGCTGAGCTACAACCCTTAAACCAAACAAGGACCGGGGTTGTAACCCTTCTCCCGAGCAGAACTTAGTCTTCAATCAAGGTACAATATAAAGGCATGTAGAACATGTGAGTAACTGAATATCATAGCATGGTGAGAAAGTACTGAATGTAGAACAGAACATGATATGATAAGATAAGTAAATATAAAATGTGTCTTGAATTATTAGAGCGTTATGTGATAGGCAAGGAAATCATGGTAGGGTTATCCACTTGGCCCGGCAATCCGCGGTGACCTCAACGGAAAGTCATGCCGGCCAACCTGGATAACATGGACATGGAGGTATCTGCTACACCCTACGTGAGGTGAGAGTGGCGCAAGAAAAATAGTGACATGGGGCTTTGATCACATAACCCCTAATAATTCCCCATCCCCGAGTAGTATAATGGACCTGGACATGACACGTCAAGACACGAGATTCCCTAAGAGGATAGCTACTCCCTCTCAGGAATCGGTGTCTATACAAGTACAGGAAACAAGACAGAAAATGTACATATATACCAAGAAAATCCAGGAACAATATCTCATGTCATGATCCAACGTATACTAGTCCGTGAACTATCGTGACTGGAATCGATTAAGACACAACAACTGAATCAGATATAGCAGATATCATGACAATGAAAACTATCAGTGAATGTACTCGCCTGCTGTCCTGAGCTGTAGGGTATATCAATGCTCAGAGTAGTAATCAGAGACCTAAAGATGAGATATTGCATGTTAATTTAGGTTTAACAAAGTTAAGAATGATTTATAATGAATGATAAGAAATCTAGGTCAAACTAGGTCTCACTGAGTCACACTAAGTCCTGTCAAGTCAATCTAGGTCAAATCAAGTTATATCAAGTCAATATAAGTCAGACTAAGTCAACTCTAGGTCATACCAGTCATCGCAAATCAAAACAAGTCGAAGCAAGTCAAAACAAGTCAAAGCAAATCAAACGGGGTCAAGAGTTGGCCTACAGTTAACTTTTAGTCAACTGGTCAACTCTGTTCAACTCTAGGTCAACTTTAGGTCAAACTGGTCAAATGTTGACCAACAGTTGACTTTTAGTCAACAGGTCAACTCTAGTTTGGATTTGGTCAAATCTAGACAAAGTGTTGACTCATCGTTGACTTTTGGGTAAAAAGTCAACTCTGGGTCAATCGAGCCAAAATTGGTTCAAATATGACGTTTGTAGGGTGTATCTAACAAGTCCCCTAAGTTTCAAGTCAATCCGAATATCCGAACCCCGTATCTTGAATTTACCCGATTACCCCTTAATACACTTACCCTTAAACCATTCTAACTTGACGCCAAGTGGCCTTCCCTCAGGAATTTCACCCCGGACTTCCTAGGGTAGAAGGGTACTAGCCTATACAATCATTACCTACCAAGTTCCCTAGGGTAAGTGGACATCCAGTCCATCTTACGGTCCATATTGGACGTTTACCCGTTATCTTGAATATCTCAAGTTACACAATGGTACGATGCGATACCATCTTTCTAATCCCACACGCAACCCCGATTTCCACCTAGGAGCCTACCCGCAAACTCTATTTCACATTTGCTAAGTCCCCTCCAAGTTTCGACGCGTTCCGAAACACGGAACTCAAAATCACCCCTTCACTAAATCTAATTCAACCATTTACTCACTCAACTCTCTCTTTTCACACTCTCTTAGGACTAGTTTTAGGGGTTAGTTTTGTGGGCTAAATAGGTATATATATAGCTAATATATAGAGGTATATATATGTATATATATATTTAGGTATATAGTGGAGGTTTTGGGGGTCAAATGGGGGCCTAAAGGGGGGGGGGTGAAATGCAGCTGCTGCAAAAGTTGCTGTTCCTGCTGCTACTGCTGCTGAAATTTCAGCAGCTATTGCTGCTGTGTTGGGGGGGGGGGGTGGGGTGGGGGGCAGCAGCCCCTTGGCCCCCCCTAGCTGCTGTTGCTTGCCCTCCTCTTCTCCCCTCTTCTCCTCTCTAAATCCCTCATATTCTCCTCTCTAAATCTCTTCTAAACTCCTCTCTAAATCTCTTCTAAATATATAAATTTCCTTCTCTAAACTCTCATATATATAAATCTCATTCTCTCCCCTCTCTATACATACAAATACACACGCATATATATATATATATATATATATATATATATATATATATATATATATATATATATATATATATATATATATATATATATATGATCACACACACACACACACACACAC
Organism: Iris pallida; assembly: GCA_029216955.1. Lineage (NCBI taxonomy): Eukaryota > Viridiplantae > Streptophyta > Magnoliopsida > Asparagales > Iridaceae > Iris > Iris pallida. The sequence continues at coordinate 1,303,976 of JANAVB010006596.1, read as the reverse complement.
ACACACACACACACATATATATATATATATATATATATATATATATATATATATATATATATATGTGTGTGTGTGATACACACATAAATCTATATTTATATATATATGGACACACACACACTCCCACACATGGACACACACACACACATATACATATGAACACACTCACACACACACATAAAAATGAAGTTTAAGAGTGCCTAACCACTTAGAGGCCAAATCTAAATATTCTACAAGTGTCCAAATTTGGGGGAAACTCAAGGACACAATCACAAACACCAACTTCTCCTAGGACACTCCAAACAGACTCAAACTTGACACGAATAGGGACACGAACACGGGGATCAATCCTACGGGGTCCAATCTAAATATTATGATAAAAAGAATAAGTTAGAGAATAGGTTGTACCTATCGGGAGATGGATTCTCAATGGAAAATTCCTCCGACACGGCTCCGACACAAGGAATTGTTTAGGACACACACACTTCACTTCTTCTCCCAAAAGCTTGGAGAATCACTACTTGGGATAGAAAAAGAGTTCTATGGAAGAATATTGGAGAAAAATGAATTATTTTGAGATGATTTCTAGGGAAAACCTATTCTAACTTTTGAGAAAAGCTTGGAGAAGAAGAAGAAGAAGAAGAAAATTGTGATATTTTGAAGTGGAGAAGAAGAAATAAATGGGGAGGGGGTGGCTGGCCATAAGGGGAAGGGTTGGGGCACTTGAAATTACAAGTTTGTCCCTCCCTTAACTTCTATGCTAAGTTAAGTCCAAATTTGGTTTTGTGGGTTAGCTAAAATTAAATAAAAATCATAATTAAGCTTAAATACTCATGTGGGATTAGTCCAAACTCCTAAACCTAAAAGTTAAGTTTGGGTGGGCCATGGCTAATTAACATGCTAATCACAACTCAAGTCGAAATTCCCCGGAGTCCCGAATTAACTCGGAATGCGATAAAATTCGAACCCGACTCCTATAATCATTAAATATTAATATTCATGAAATAAAATAAAATTCCCAAAAATATTATAAAATGGAAAATTACCATTTTATCCCTAACTTGGAAAAGTGAGGGTGACATCCTATGAGTATCGGTATCGGTATCGGACTATTTCGTTGAGTATCGGTATCGGTATCGGACTTTTTCGTTGAGTATCGGAATCGGTATCGGTATCGGTATCGAACTAATTATGATTAGTTTGTCTTACGATACAGATTTTTACATCCAAATTGAAATGGATCGTTACTTCGTTGATCGTACATGGATGTACCAGCAGATCAACCTCCTCGACCGTAGGTACTTATAAGTATTGACCGTATCGGATTAGTATCGATCTTTCGGTTTGGTATAGGCCGTATCGGTTGGTATTGGTCTTAGCGAATTGGTATCGTCCTATCCAATATGTATCGTCCGTATAAATAGGATTCGTATTGGCCTTATCGATTTGGTATTGGTCATATCCGATAGGTATCGGCCGTGTTGGATTAGTATAGACCATTTCGGATTAGTATCGTGGAAGGTTTAGTAACAACTGTACTTGGATTTCTCTCTTCTAGAGCTAGATTACCATTGCAAGAGAGTCACGAGAGCGTTGCTGGCCAGTTACAGAACATACATGCTTCCTTTTTAATCTCGCTTTTTCTGATGGAAAAGGAAGCATGTATGTTACTGTAACTGGCCAATCACGATCTGGTGACTCTCTTGCAATGGTATTCTACATCGAGAAGAGAGAAATCCAAGTACAGTTGTTACTAAACCTTGTACGATACTAATCCAAAATGGTCGATACTAATCCAACACGACCGATACCTATCGGATATGACCAATACCTAATCGATAAGGCCAATATGAATCCTAGCTATACGGTCGATACATGTACATATCGGATAGGACGATACCAATTTGTTAAGGCCAATACCAATCTGATACGTCCTATACCAAACCGATAGGCTGATACATGTATATATATATATATATATATATATATATATATATATATAGGAGAACGTGATAGAGTGACGAAGGAATGTCATAGATGTGTCATTGATTGGTGGTGGTATATTCTAGGAGAACGTGATAGAGTGACAGAGGATATCAGAGGCAGACCGTAGTACACAGTTACAGAAGACAGGCAAGTGTACCTTGCCAAGTTTTCAATACATGTTCCTTTCTTTGCTTTACTCTTTTGTTTCTATCTTCATATATATCATGACTTAGGAATAGTTGGTACTTAGCGTCCGATTAGTATTTGGATGATGACGTCTATTTATAGATATTGAGTATCGAGAATAGACATGCTGATATGTTAAATTCATGTCCATTGACACGACGGACCACATGATACAGATACGATGTGTGATGATGATATGATACAAAGTCTGACATAAGATATTCGTGAGTATAGGGTAGGAAGGACTCTACCGAAGTATCCTGCCGTCGTGACTCGTGAACATGTCTCCTTAATTAAGGTTTGGTTAATTTCGTATGCCTCGGTCTCTGTAGCAGAGCCTTGGAGTTGTTTCGTGTTCATTCATTGGTATCACGATATGTTGACATGAGTGATTATTTATTTGGCTGGGCCTAGTATTAGGATTATCCTCAGCTACATTTTGCACTTAGATGGTTATGGTAGTTATCCTTCATTATATGGATATTCTTTTTTACTGTTACTTGACATGTATATTATGTGCCTTATTACGTCCCTCTGAGGATCTGGTGATCTCTCCAGGTAGTTGGTTGTGCAGAGATAGTTCACTGATCAGGGAGGTGTTGCTATTTATGATTTCGATATAATTAATCGTGATTTAATATTTTATCCATTACTTGCATTCTGTTCTTTAGCCTAGTTTTACAAGCTTCACCCTTTGTCATTAACTTGTTTAGACAGATGTACTATGGTCTGGCCAACTTTGGTACATAATGTCTTTCTTGGTGTTTTATTCTTGCAGAATCGATATATTATTGTTGGATCAACATTGGTACACTTAGTTCTCGTTTGAGATGATATCTTGTAGATTGAGATAGTTGGACTTGCTAGATATAGTTAGATTTGACCTCTAGACAGCTTATATGTATTCGAGTTGGCTAGAGTTTGCTTGATATGTAGCTAGCATGTATACGTATCCACTAGGACACGCCATCTCCAATGTCGTTTCGTTACTCTGATTACAATTTCGATAAACTTCTTACTTTTTTTATAATTTGAGTAAATTTTTTACCCTATATGAAAATTTCTGTTGTCAGAGAGATGGCTCCCAAGACTCCCCGAGGTGGTGCTGCTAGCCGAGAAAGGGGCCGAGGCAAGGAACCCTTGGAGGTCGACACGGAAGAAGTCCCCGTCATACGTCAAACAAGAGCCGGTGACTGTTAAGGAGGAGGTGTTACCAAAGGTCGAGGTCAAGGAAGAACCAATGACCATCAGGGAAGAGATTGCTCTCAAGGTTGAAGTTAAGGAGGAGCCACCGTCAGAGAGTAGTAGCATCGGGACTGACCCTCCTGTCCCTACAAAAGACCTCAACCAGATTGAGCCTTCGTATGCAAAGTGGCTGAGAGAATGGTACATGCCTCAACGCAACTATGATCCTTGGCTGTGAGGATTCATCGTCTGACTTGCGGTCTTTATTGAGGCCAAAGTCGATTTTTCTTTTTATTGAATATTGAATATTTGTGTTTAAATATTGAATATTTGTGTGTTTTGTGTGAACAATTTGAATGCTTGGGATATTTGTGTGTTGGAATTGTTTGTGTGTTTTGTATATTGGAATATTTGTGTGTTTTGTATATTTGTGCTTGGGATATTTGTTTTATTGAATATTGAATATTTGTGTTTTGTATATTGGAATTGTGTATATTGAAAATATGTATGTTGAAATTGCTTGGAATTATTTGTGTGTTTTGTATATTGGAATTGTGTATATTGGAAATGCCCAATTTTATGCTATTATTTTCAAAATATTCTCAGCTACCGACGGACTGGCGACCATTTTCCGACGGACTATCCGTCGCTAACTGGGGGATTCCCAGTTAGCGACGGATGGACGACTAAAACCCGACGGGTTATACGTCGCCAAGGTCCTGGAATTATAAAATATATCCAGGAGCCTGTCGACGGAATATCCGTCGCTACTCCGCCGCTAATCCGACGAGGTTGGTGACGTATTAGCGACGGATTAGCGACATATTTTGCATATCAGAAACCCTCGGATACGTGTTTAACGACGGTTTAGCGATGGTTTGTCCGTCGCTAAATGTTGCTACATTAAAATTTTAAACTGCTAAATGTTTTGATGTAGCCAACGGTAATCCGTCGCTAAGTAGTCGGTAAGCGACGGACTAGCGACAGACTAGTTTTAGCGACGAGATTATTTTCGACGGATTTTTTCAGCCTGTATCCGTCGGTAATCCGTCGGTAATTTCAATTAGCGACGGATTAGCGACAGATAGGGCCGTCGCTAAATCGTTGTATTTTAGTAGTGTATAATACATAGTTAAATGTGACAATGTAGTAATATAGTTCGAGTGACAAAGTGTTTGTTTTGCATGTGGGAGGTACAAGGTTAAATCCCTTACATATTTATTTTATTGATATTTTTTTAAAGTAACTTTTACAGAAAATTTACTGTACAATAAGAAATTTATTAAAAATTGCGTAAAACAATAGAAGTTGGAGAAATTATGGGAAACGATATAATCCGACAAACTGTGTGTCGGAAATTGGAAGGGATGTTGGGTTGGGTTGCGGGATGCTGGGTTGGTTATTGTTTTTTTTTCTTTTGAGTTGGTTTGGTTTTTTTTTTAATGTTTTAGTTGAGTGTGATGTTGATTTTATGTTTGAATTGGTTTGGTTTTTTTCGATTTGGTTTATCACTACAAAAAAAGTGTCTTTTTGGGACGACACTATAAGGAACACTAGTCTAAAAAGTCCTAAAAGTATAATTCTAGGGACGGCTATATTTTTAGTTACAAAATGTTGCTTTTTTTTTGGGACAGATTGTGAAAATGGATCACTATTTGGGACTGATGAAAATTTTTGTTCCAAATAATACATATTTTCGTCCCAATTATGTTGGCGGGAATACCACACGTGTGGCGGCTAATTGCCAAACTATTTGGGGGGAAAGTTTACCCCCACGTGTTTCCATAGTAACCATTCGATCGTCTAGATTAATCCAGACCGTCCATCCCAAAACCTATTTCCTATAGTCGATAGGACTTCTCTCTCTTTCGGATCAAAAAATTTTCTCTTCCTCTCTCTTTCCGATCAAAAATGGTGAGAGAACTGCTCTCTCTCCCTCCGACCTAGGTGATCCTTGCTGCTCTTTTTTCTCTCCGACCATTGTTCCGACCTGGTGCTCCAGTGTTGCTGCTCTCTCTCTCTCCCCGACCATTGCTCTCTCTCCGTCCGATCTTCCAACCCTAGGTGCTCCATTGCTGCTGCTTGGTATACTTCCCCCAATCTTTAGAATTTTTTACCAAAATATTTTAGTCTTTCCCTAATATTTGGATGCATGTTATTTTATCCTAGATTGTTTGCACTATTTACACCGTTTACTCAATTTTTCCTTGATATTTGAGTGTTTTACACTGTTTACACGGCTGCATGTAATTTTGTCGTAGATTGTTTGCTTAAAATTTGAGGGTTGTACACTGTTTACTGAAATTTTGTTAAAATTTGAGTGTTTTACACTGTTTACACGGCTGCATGTAATTTTGACGTAGATTATTTGCTTAAAATTAGAGGGTTGTACACTGTTTACTGAAATTTTGCTTAAAATTTGAGTGTTTCACACTGTTTACACGGCTGCATGTAATTTTGACGTAGATTATTTGCTTAAAATTAGAGGGTTGTACACTGTTTACTGAAATTTTGCTTAAAATTTGAGTGTTTCACATTGTTTACACGGCTGCATGTAATTTTGTCGTAGATTATTTGCTTAAAATTTTAGGGTTTTACACTGTTTACTGAAACTTTGCTTAAAATTTGAGTGTTTCACACTGATTACACGGCTGCATGTAATTTTGTCATAGATTATTTGCTTAAAATTTGAGGGTTGTACACTGTTTACTGAAATTTTGCTTAAAATTTGAGTGTTTCACACTGTTTACACGGCTGCATGTAATTTTGTCGTAGATTATTTGCTTAAAATTTGAGGGTTTTACACTGTTTACTGAAATTTTGCTTAAAATTTGAGTGTTTCACACTGTTTACACGGCTGCATGTAATTTTGTCCTAGATTATTTGCTTGAGATTTGAGTGTTTTACACTTGACTCAAATTTTTGCTAGAAATATGAGTGTTGTACACAGTTTACATGGCTGCATGTTATTTTGTCCTAGATTATTTACCAATTTTTTTATCAACATTTGCTTGAAATTGATTACTTGTCCATATACATGAATTGACTTCTGTCATCACTATTTATCAATGACAATTAATGTTCAGTCATACTCTAGTGATACTGTTCATCATTGCTACTTTGTTCTCTGGCAGTGGAGAATGGTTTGCACATATCATCAAGATTGACAATTTTGAGGCACCCATCACTTCTTCTTTTTTCATTATCCTATGCAACTCATACTTTTTCCCTGACTTCTGCAGATTTCAATGTGTAAAACATGTGTGTATATATATATATTTGTGCCTTACAGGTTATTCTCTTGGATATGTGTGTATATGTGCGTATATGTGTGTGTGTGTCTGTAGCAAATAACTTTTGTTAAACTAACTGGCAGTGGTTGCGACCATCTCTAGTTAATGGTGCTTAGTATCCTTGTGGTCTTTTCATATACATCAAACGTACTGACATTTCTAATAAGAGTTATTTACCAATTTTTTGCTCGAATTTAATTACATGTGACACTGTTTATACATGATTATTTACCAAGATTTTTTTTTAGGATTATGTACCAATTTTTCATAATTATTTACATGTGACACTATTCCCGGCTGCATGTTTTTGTCTTAGTTTTAAGCATCAGTTATTTAGGTGATTATTTTTCTTTTGGGAAGATTTCGGTTTATGAAGTATATCAGTTTATTGAGAAAATTATTTGGTGGCAAAAATATGTTAGAACACCACAATATGTGCACATTGTCGTTAATTTGTGAATATTTGTGAATAAATAGATTTTTTGGTAAAAAATTGGGCCACATTTAGACCTGTCAATTGGGCCGGCCCATCCCAGCCCGGCCCGGCCCGAACCCCAAACACTGCTTATCATTTGTTTGTCAATGTGTGTTATGCTTGGCTTTAGCACAAGCAATTTGTGCTGTGCTTGGCTTTGGCCAAGCAATTTGTGCTTTGCTTGGCTTGGGTTTGCTTGGCTTTGCTTTTTGCTTTGCTGTGCTTAGTTTGGCTTCTTTTGTGGGTACATGCCAGCCAGTCTTCATGACGGGCGGTGAACGGTGACTGTGTTGTTTGTGGGTACATGCTTAGTTTGGCTTTTTTTGTGGGTACATGTCAGCCAGTCCTCATGTCGTGGGTCACGTGCCGGACTGGGCTGAGATTTTTCACTCTTGGCCCGGCCCGGCCCGCTATAGTTCATGGGTCGAAGAGGCCCGAGCCCGGCCCACCCAAATTCAGTGTCGGGCCGGCCCGGCTGACTTGACAGGTCTAGACACATTTGCATGGACAGGAACATGAGTTTGAACCTGGCTATGTTCTTTATAGATTTTAATTTGTCAAATTATTGCGTTTATGCGTTCATGTAGGAATTATTGTGATGATTTGTGAAAAATTGGGTTTTCTTGTGAAAAATTGGGACACATTTGCATGGATAGGAACATGAGTTTGAACCTGGCTATGTTGTTTGTAGATTTTAATTTGTCAAATTATTGTGATTATGCGTTCATGTAGGAATTACTGTGATTATTTGTAAAAAATGGGTTTTTTTTTTAAAAATTGGGACACATTTGCATGCCCATTCTGGATTGATGTTAAACATGTTATAAATGGAGATGAATTTGAACCTGGCTATGTTCTTTGTAGATTTTAGTTTGTTGAAAATCAACATTTGTGAATCATGCTTGAGCTTTTCAGTTGAAATTGGTTATTTGTGCCATGTGTTAGTTCCATGTCAGTAAGTCATAATCAACCTTGGTAGTATATTAATTTCCTTTTTCTAGCTAGTAATTGTCATAATCAATTGGTTATCTATATGCTTATTATTTCTTCTTCTTGGGCACATTAGTACATGGCTACCAATAAGTGTTTGCTCTATTATTAAATTTGTCTTTACTTGATATATTGCATAAGAATTTTAACTCTAATTTGTTAGAAAGTATATTCTTTGCATGATATATATTTTGGATGGTGCTAGGTGATAATTGTCTTTTGGAAATTGATATGGATAAGCGTTGGATTGGATCACATGATTGGAATTCAAAGGCATACAAGGATGGGGTCGAAGCATTTCTTAAATTTGCATATAGAACTAAGAATGCTGATACGGTCCATATTTATTGCCCATGTAGTAGATGTGTAAATCGTGTTTATCATAATCGACAGACTGTGGAGGTTCATATAGAGATGTATGGATTTGAAAGGAGTTATATGGATTGGATATATCATGGGGAGTTATTGGGTGGTTTGGGTAATAACACCGATAATATAGGAGATGATATGTCAGTTGATGAAAGTGATGCTGGATTAAATGAATGTGCTGATATGACAACAATGGTACGAGAGGGAATGGGATTCTCATTCATGATAGAAAATATGGGTTGCGAGGAAGAGCCCATGGCAGAAGAAAACTTGCGGTCCGATGAATGCATGCCGAAATACTTCAAACTTCTAAATGAAGCAGAAAGCGATTTATACGAGAGTTGTCCTAAGGGTGTCACTGAGCTATCATTTGTTGTCCAACTTTTACACCTGAAGCAACTTAATGGATGGACAAATCATTCTTTCACAATGCTGTTGGTCTTCTTAAAAAAGGTGTTTCCGTGTGCCAAGATTCCCAAATCATACTATCAAGCCAGTAAGCTAACTACTGACTTGGGGTTCACTTACAAAACATGGGATGCCTGTCCTAATAGTTGTATGTTGTTTCGAAATGAAACTGAGAATCTCGACAAATGTGAGATTTGTGGGGCTTCTAGATATAAAGTTGATCATGCCAACGAGGGTAATCTTCCTCCGGTTGACCAGGGTACTAAAGTTTCTCAAAAAAAGGTTCGATATTTTCCTTTAATACCAAGACTGCAACGATTATTTTGGTCATCGCATACAGCTTCGCTTATGAAATGGCATGCTGAGAAGCGAGTAGAGGATGGTGTAATGAGGCATCCGGCAGATTCTCGTACTTGGAAGGCTTTTGATGATAATAATCCATCCTTTGCCAGAGACAGTCGTAATGTTAGACTTGGGTTAATTACCGATGGATTTAATCCGTTTGGTAATATGAGTGTTGCTCACAGTACCTGGCCTGTTGTAGTCGTCCCTTACAACTTACCCCCGTGGTTGTGCATGAAGCAACCTAACTTAATTTTGTCTATTCTTATTGATGGACCAAAAGGTCCAGGTGATAAGATTGACGTTTATCTGCAACCCTTAGTAGAGGAGTTGAAAGAACTTTGGGAGGTTGGTGTTTCTACTTATGATGCATCAACCAAACAGTTATTTCAACTAAATGTAGCACTGTTGTGGACAATTAGCGACTTTCCTGCATATGCTATGTTGTCAGGATGGAGCACAAAAGGTGAATTTGCTTGCCCTTGTTGTAATAGGGATCATCAAGCTACCCGATTGACAAATGGTGGCAAGTATTGTTACTGGGGTCATCATAGATTCCTACCAGGGCGCCATAAGTTTCGAAGGGAGAGGGTAACTTTTAATGGCAAATTAGAAATGAGGCCACCACCTTTGACATTATCTGGAACAGAAGCGTTAAAGCAGTTGAATGATCTCAATGTTTTAACTGAATATAAGAAGGAGGACCTCTTTACAAAGAGGAAGAGGGAAGAAGAAGAAAAAGAGAGAGCAAAAACACACAGTCTGCCAAAAACAAGATTAGGTTGGAAGAAGAAGAGCATCTTTTTTGAACTACAATATTGGGAACACAATTTGATTCGCCACAATCTAGATGTTATGCATATTGAAAAAAATGTATGTGATAATGTCATTTTTACTTTGCTAGGTATTAAAGGCAAAACAAAAGATAATATAAAGGCTCGAAAAGATCTCAGAGATATGAAAATTCGATCAGAGCTACATCCTCAACCACGGGGAAGAACTCTAGAGTACTTGCCTCCAGCTGAGTTCACAATGAGCAACAAAGAAAAGGACATTTTCTTGAAAGTGTTGTGAGATGTAAAAGTCCCTGATGGTTATTCATCTAATATATATCGATGCGTGCATACAGAAGAGCGGAGTATGTGGGGTCTTAAGAGTCATGACAATCACATTTTAATGCAACAGTTACTTCCTATAGCTATTCGAAGGGTCTTACCAAAGCATGTTGTTAAATCCTTAATTGAATTAAGCAACTGCTTTGTGGTGTTGTGTTCAAGTGTAAATAGTATTACAGACTTGGAAAATTTTCAAGATCGTATGGCACTTACGCTTTGTAGTCTTGAGAAGATTTTTCCACCTGGGTTTTTCGATATAATAGAACACTTGCCTATGCATTTAGTGGATGAGTTACAAATTGCTGGAGCAGTATTGTATCGTTGGATGTATCCCATGGAAAGATATTTGCACACCTTAAAACTTTATGTGCGGAATCGTGCTCATCCAGAGGCTTCTATTGCTAAATCAGTATTGTTAGAAGAATGCATGACTTTCTGCTCAAGGTATTTGGACAATAGTACGGAAACCAAAATGAAGCGGCCAAGAAGAAATGATGATGGAGGAAAGAAATCTGGTCGCATTGTAGGTAAAGCAGTGAACTTTCGACTTGATCCAATTATGCAAATACAAGCTCATCGATATGTGCTTGCCAACACGGAGGCAGTAGCACCATTCATTGAGTAAGTTTGTCTTGACTAATACCATGATTTATATCCTCTCGTTTAGTTATATAATTGAAATAAATTTCTACATCTTGATACAGGAAACACCTTGCTGAACTTGGGTCAAAATATCCACAAGCTTCACAACGACACCTTATTAGTCGCCTTCATAATGAACACTTTGTCACTTGGTTTAAGGAGCATGTAAGTAGATGTATCTTTTAATGAACATTTAATATTTTTGACAGCTTGCAGTAAAATATCATTATTAACCTTGTTTAATGTTTTTTAATATAGGTGAAAGGTTTACCAGAGCAACAAATATCAGAGGAGATCAGATGCCTACCTTTAGGCCCTCTTAAGGATGCTTTGAAATTTAATTCTTACATTGTTAATGGTTTTAGATTTCGAACCAAAAAAATTGATCTTCGTAGAAAAACTCAGAATAGTGGAGTCCTCCTAAAAGCAGAACAAATGAGTTATTCTAGTCGGAAAGATAGAAATCCTCTTACATGGGATGTTATATTCTACGGACAACTGATAGACATTATTGAGATAAAATATTTGAACGGCATGAAGTATGTTTTATTTAAGTGCAACTGGGTTAATCCACGAGTGGGCCAGAAAGTGGATGAGTTTAATTTTACTCTGGTGAACTTCAATCATTTGTTATACAAAGAGAATAGGGTGATTGATGAACCTTATATCTTAGCATCCCAAGCAGAACAAGTTTGGTATGTTCAAGACCCTCTAGAGTCAGATTGGCATGTTGTTGTTCAGATGTCGCCGCGAGACACATTTGACAAGTACTCAACAATAGTAGAAGATTTAGAAGCTAATAGAGTGGAACCTTATAGCATGCAACATCTGGATGAAGCTCATAATGGATCTTGGGTTAGGCAAGGAGTAGAGGGCTTGGTGGTTGACACAAATATTTGTGATGGTGATGATGACCATGATGACAGTGGTCATGAGTAGCAAGTTTGTAGCTTGATTTGCAACTATTTGTGATGCATATCAAATTACAAACTTGTTCCTCTTAGCTATTTTATATCCTTTCAAGTTGTTGGTTGTTTTATCTACTGTGATTGAACGTTGATGAATTTTGCTTATTTCAGTGAATGTTGATTAATTTTGCTTATTTTCTTTACTTCATTCATTCATCTTGTCATATACTTAGCTTATTTTCTTTACTTCATTCATTCCTCTTAGCTATACTATACTTCATTCATCTTGTCATATACTTGCTTCTACATGTTGTATGATAAACATGTTCTGTGATAAACATATATTATTTAGTGGCTCTACTATATATTTAGTGGCTTCTACATGTTCTGTGATAAACATATATTATTTAGTGGCTTCTACATGTTCTGTGATAAACATATATCATTATTAAATCTGGTCGCGTTGCAGTAAAATATCATTAATCTGGCTTCTGTATCCCTTTAATTCATCATGCTACTTATACGAGACTGCAATTTGTATTTGAGTTGATAGTGTAGGTTTGTAATGACCAATCACGGGATAACCCTGTATATTGCAATTTTTAACTTCTATTAGGAAAAATGTCCCCACAAAAGAAGAAGTTTATCAAGCCTGGGTTCATGTCGGGATATGAGAGGCAAAGATTGGAAAATATTACTAAAAATAAAATGAAAATGGATGCTTTGAATTTGCAACAAGCTTCAAAGCTTGTAATGAATTCGAAGATGGTTACTCGAACAAGTTCGAGTAAGATGGAAAAAAGAAGCGCAAGTGAAAGAGATGATGAGTATATCCCCGTCGGTGATGACTTGCTTAGCGAGGAAGATAGCAACCATAATGAAGAATCTTCCGACCCTAAAATGAAGAAGGTAATAAATTGGATATCAAGTCTTGTGTTTTCTGTCTTCATTTATTGGAATATCTCACTATTTTTCTTATGTTTCAGGTTGCAAACAATGATGACTCTTCTGTCCCTAAAATGAAAAAGGTTAAAAATTTGATCACAAGCAATTTTTTTACTGTTCTAGTGTACAGCTTACTACTATGGTTGCAAATGATGAGAAAAGCAACATCCGGGGTCCTCGAGTCTTGATCCCTATTGGTGCTGGTCTTGATCCTCTACCAATGCTTGCACTGCCAATGTCTAATGAGTTGTGATACGCTCTAATACACCAGTGTGCACTTAAATTTCTTCTGATATGCCACTGTGCAATTGATACTTCTTCTGATACTCGGGTATCCTGCTATGGTGGTTTGGTTCTTCATTGGTAGAGCTGGTTGAGCCACATCGTGGATGTTATTGAGCTATTGCAGACCCACGGTGAGCTTCGATCTGATGCCTAGCTTCAACTGGGATCAAATTGTAGAGGAAGATTATTTTACTATGGTTTGAGCTTCCTTGCATAGATTTTTATTCTGATTTGAACTTCCTTCTATGTCTTTTTAGTGTGTTGGACTATCTTGATCTAATACAACACATGTAGCAAATGATGAGAAAAGCAACATCCGGGGTCCTCGAGTCTTGATCCCTATTGGTGCTGGTCTTGACCCTCTACCAATGCTTGCACTGCCAATGTCTAATGAGCTGTGATACGCTCTAATACACCAGTGTGCACTTAAATTTCTTTTGATACGCCACTGTGCAAATGATACTTCTTCTGATACTCGGGTATCCTGCTATGGTGGTTTGGTTCTTCATTGGTAGAGCTGGTTGAGCCGCATCATGGATGTTATTGAGCTCATGCAGACCCACGGTCAGCTTCGATCTGACGCCTAGCTTCAACTGGGATCAAATTATAGAGGAAGAATATTTTACTATGGTTTGAGCTTTTCCTTGCATAGATTTTTATTCTTATTTGAACTTCCTTCTATGTCTTTTTACTGTGTTGGACTATCTTGACAATTCTGGATATTTGATCCTCAAATTTTGTCGAGGATGACCATTTTTTCTTTTCTTTATATACATATTGAATCTAATTTTCTTATATCTAATACAACACATGTAGCAAATAATACTTCTTCTGATACTCGGGTATCCTGCTATGGTGGTTTGGTTCTTCATTGGTAAAGCTGGTTGAGCTGCATCATGGATGTTATTCAGCTCATGCAGACCCACGGTGAGCTTCGATCTGATGCCTAGCTTCAACTGGGATCAAATTGTAGAGGAAGAGTATTTTACTATGGTTTAAGCTTTTCCTTGCATAGATTTTTATTCTTATTTGAACTTCCTTCTTTGTCTTTTTAGTGTGTTGGAGTATCTTGACAATTCTGGATATTTGATCCTCAAACTTTGTCGAGGATGACCATTTTTCCTTTTCTTTATATACATATTGAATCTAATTTTCTTATATCTAATACAACACATGCATCTCTATGATGAGAAAAGCAACATCCGGGGTCCTCGAGTCTTGATCCCTATTGGTTCTGGTCTTGACCCTCTACCAATGCTTGCACTGCCAATATCTAATGAGCTGTGATACGCTCTAATACACCAGTGTGCACTTAAATTTCTTCTGATACGCCACTGTGCAATTGATACTTCTTCTGATACTCGGGTATCCTGCTATGGTGGTTTGGTTCTTCATTGGTAGAGCTGGTTGAGCCGCATCGTGGATGTTATTGAGCTCTTGCAGACCCACGGTGAGCTTCGATCTGATGCCTAGCTTCAACTGGGATCAAATTGTAGAGGAAGAGTATTTTACTATGGTTTGAGCTTCCTTGCATAGATTTTTACTATGGTTTGAACTAACTTCTATGTCTTATTAGTGTGTTTTTTTTGCATAGCTTACTACATACTATGGTTTGAACTTCCCTATGGCACCGTGTTGGACTATCTTAACAGCACCTACCTATATACTGCTACATTGATTATGTATTTCCAGGCTGCATACAACAGTCCTACACGTAGGTCATCGCGTATTGCAAAGAATATGGAACATGTCATAGCAATGGGTGAGAGGACATTAGAGCCACGATTAGAACCCTCTTTTATGGAGGATGTCTTGCGCATTCCTATATCAAGACATCAAATTTTTCAGGAGAGCGATGATGAGCCTTTAGATAATGAGCCAGTAGAGAATTCTGAGAAAATTCCGAAGGGTAAGTTTTGTATTGAAATTTATAATGTAAATTGTGAGCTATTAATGGTTCTGATTTTTAAGTAGTATATTTATGAGTCTTTCCCTTTTGTTTCTGATAAGGTACGATGGAGAGTGGACCTTCCACTAGGCAACATAGAGGAGCTGCTAAGCCATGGAAAAAATAGGATAATGGAGTAAAAAAAATCATAGAGTGGGATGAAGATTGCCAACCAGTTGGAGAACATGGGCACCATTTGATGTCTCATCTTGGTAACCTTTCCCGAAATGGCGAATTGTTTCCGTTAACAATGTTATCATGGCGTAAGGCTGATAAGGATAAACTAGAAATGGTCTGGGCGTCGGTTAAGGTAACTTTCCCCGTCTCTTTATCTGTATTTTCATGGATTACTATCTTTATTTTTAGTATTATCCTACTTGATAGTGAACCCCCTATTGTCTGTCTTGCTAAACCTATAAACACATTGGCATTGACTTTGTAGTCAGTAACACTCAAGGTCTGTATTGTAAGCTATAGATCATAGCACTATAATTCACCATCAAGAGTAAAAACAAATCGATTGAAGCAGCTGTGGCCTAGAAGTGTTGATTGAAAATGTTATTTCAAGTGCAATATTTTGTTTATATTCTATTAATGTTGGAATGAAGATGTTGAAGTGGTTACTTGTTTTTGGTTTGGGATGATTCAACTAATTTATATCTTGCTGTTCTTGTGGTTGTTTGGAAGTATAACCTCGGATATCATGTTTGAATGCTTTACCATCACCTGTTGTTCACATATTTTTGCTATCGATAATGGCTACTTATATTGATAACTTAGATATCATATTTTTTTAAGGAAAACACAAATCCACCCGATGCTTTTAAAGCTATTTGCTTTAAGAAAATGGGAATTTCCTGGAAGGCCTTCAAGCATCGAGTGAAAAAAGACTTCTATACAAAGTTTGAGACCGATGAAGAACGCCTAGCAAATGTGCCGCCCCGGGTGGAGCCCAGTCAATGGCCAACTCTAGTGGCATATTGGGGCTTGGGTAACACACAGGTATAAATCGACTAACAAATAACTTACATCC
The DNA here is from genome assembly GCA_029216955.1 of Iris pallida. Classification (NCBI taxonomy): domain Eukaryota; kingdom Viridiplantae; phylum Streptophyta; class Magnoliopsida; order Asparagales; family Iridaceae; genus Iris; species Iris pallida. The sequence goes on along the minus strand of JANAVB010006596.1, from coordinate 1,287,866 downwards.
ATATTCATGCTAGTGGCAAACCCTTTATTTCAATTTACTAAATAATGTCCAAATGTTTTTTAGAAAGTTTCGGAGAAGAACCAAGTTAATCGCGGAAAACTTTGTGCTCTCCCTAGAACTGGTAGAAGATCCTTTCCAGAAATAAAGAGAAAGGTTAGTATTGTGTTTTTTGGTAAGATAATTGTCATATATTTTCAGTTTATAATGTATAAGTTTTTTCTTACTTTGGAACATGCATACACATCAGAGGCGGTTAGAAAACAAGCCTGTTGACCTTGTCAACATGTGGAGAGCCACTAGAGGAAAAGATGGCAGTTATAATGAAGAAGACGGGGCTGCTGGAACAGAGGTATATAAAATTCATATTTGTAATGAGTTTTTTTTTTAACAAAATGTCTATTGCAAATTAGAGAAATTTAACACAAACCTCCTTGCATGCTATAGAAAATGTTGGAAAGGAGAATTGAAGAGCTACCAGCTGAAGAACGAGATAACGAGGAGCAATTGAATAATGTTTACAGGGAAGTGATCGGACAAGATGGGCATGGCCGAGTTTTAGGCCGAGGAGTAGGTGTAAGCGGTAAAGGATCAACATCCTTAGCAGCTCATCAGGCTGAGATTCAACAAGCAACAAATGCTGAGATTGTACAACTACGAGAAGATGGTGAAAAGTTACGAGAATATGCGGAGAAGTTGAGAGAAGAGACTGACGCTTTAAGGAAAGAGCGTGAGGAGCAAGAGGCCCGGCACAAGAAAGAGCTTGAGGCGGTCAAGAGTGAGCTTAGGACTGAGCTCAAAGATGAAGTTGTGGCCATGTTCCTGAATGCTCAACTACTTTCTCAACAATCCAGTACATCGTCCAGGTAATTTGCCAACTATCAACTTATTACATTGGTTTTTTTTTTCTGTGATTCTTATGTTTGGTTTTCTTTCGTGGCTGCAATTCATGTTTGGTTCTCCATTTCCTTTCTTTCAAGTTAAAATTTGTATTTATTACATTGGTTTCTTTTCTGGACTGATCTTTTCGACTGAATTTTGCATAGTCTGAATTTTGCATAATCTCGGTATCAGTATCGGAACTGAATTTTAGCTTCTGTTTTCACTGTGTCCTTTTCCCTGGAAACTCCGAAACCAGTGATATTTTTTACATATTGCCAAGTTATTTTTTACACTGAATTTTAGAGTATGTTAGATGGGTATCCATTGTTTTGTTTTAAGTTCAAATTATTGGACTAAATGTTCAGTCTTAGATTTACACTATACAGTTATATTCAGTCTCTAAATGTCCATATCACCTACATATATCAGTCCATTATTTTGTTCAGGTCATTATAAACAGTCCTTCTGAACTAAGGAGTTCAGTTCCCTGTTTTGATATTCCGATCTGTACCTTCATTTCAGACAATTGAAACTTCAAGTTCAGTCATTGAACTTTATTTTGGAGAATGAACTTCAAGTTCAGAACATTGAACCTGTGTGTGGGATGTCTTGGTATCCTAACCCCAGGTTAGCTTGCATCTGTCCACCTTGATCCCATCCACTGCAAATTCATGTAGGTTCACTGCATTTCCTGGGTTCAATCACACTATGATACAGTAATTTAGGTGCTGCTGTAACTTTATTTAAGGGTAATGGTACGGTAATTGGTTTTACTGATATTCGACAAGTATCAGAGGATTGACGTCATATGATATTCGACAAGTATCAGAGGATACTCGGTACGGTAATTGGTTTTACTGATAACCGAGTATTGGGTGGACATTGGGAAATTAAATCGGACCCTTCATTATCCTGATGTTGGATCAGACTCTGCTCGGCACACGTCAGGTTAATACTGATGTGTATCTTCCTCAAGGTACCTTATGAACTCGGTCATAGTTGGTATATTCTCGAAATTCTTGATATAATAGGATCAACCCTGTTCTAGATCGTTGTATTGGATACACTGAGTTATCCGTTTGATCAGATAACTGAACGAAAGCAATTAAGCTTTCGAAACACCTGACAACCACTCTTAGGCATTAGAACTTGTGTTGTTCGAGCCAACCTCATATTAAGATTCATATTGATACCAAGTAGGTGATGTTTTCATTTTACCATTTTTTCGAATACATCAACAGTCAGTATCTTATTAAATTATTGTAGCGCGACTGAACATGGTATCCGACCCTACCCTTATACATATATTACATGCACTTGATTACAGCTACCCCTAGTTGTAATTGGCCAATCAGTGAAGGCCATGGGTAGTACTGAGAGATGTCGTCCTAAGGCAAAACCCTGGTTGGGAAGTCATTTATCCTTCTGAGGAAGAGACATCCTTAATGGCTTGCTCTCGAAACCACCTTGTGGTGTCAGTCTATTGATTTTAACTTTTACATTGGTTTTTTCCAGCTTGTTACTGTAATTCTTGCTAGAATAATTGTACTTCCCATTTAAAATGTTTTCCAATTTTTCCCGTCTTCACTTAAACTTCCTTTTTCACTTGAAGCTTCCTTTGTCACTTGAAGCTTTTTCTGTACATTGTTTTTTTCCAACTTTTTTGTACGTAGGTACGAACAGTTTGGAAGAACGGTTAGTAGGTTTGTACAATTTGTTTAAACCTTCACAAACTAATGTGGTCTAGTCTGTACAATTTGGAAGAACTTGTCTTTCTTTTCTGGTTGTTCATGTATAGTTAGCAGGTTGCTAATTAATATATTGGCATATCTTCATTTGTAGGACCTTCAAAAGCATTCTGGATATGCTAAAATGATGGGCGACGATCTTGTGATGATAAAAAGTTTGGGTTAATTTTTGGGTTCATGTTGGATAATACTAAAAATATGGTGTAATGGTGGAGACAATGGGTTCATTTTGTAACTGAATTGTGGGTGATTTTTAGTGTTTTGGATTTATTTTGGAAAAGGTGGTTAAGGATGCTTAATGGGTTCAGCATTTTGTATGTAATGGTGGAGACAATGGGTTCATTTTGTAACTGCTGCTGTGGGTGATGTAGTATTTTGGATGTATTTTGGAAATGGTGGTTAAGGATGCTTAATGTTTTGGATGTATTTTGGAAATGGTTGTTTATCAATTGAACATATATAGTTATATATGAATTTTGTTGTCTTCTACTTAATGGTAAAGAATGCTTGATGTTGTTAAGTTTTTTGGTATTGGAGCTTTGATGCCTGGAGATACATCTGAGGACAAGCTTGACAACGTCCATGATTATATGAATTTATGTGTATTTAAATTGTATGTTTTATAGCTGAAAAATACAGACATTAATTTCATAAGTGTTACTTTTGGGACAGTTATGTAATTGTCCTAGATAAAAACGACATTCTTTTGTAACGCTGGCAAATTTGTTTAGGACGGGTGTTACTCGTCACAAACTCTTTTATTTTGGGACGGTTTTGTAAACCGTCATAAAGATGTAAGAATTCAAACTCTTTTGGTACGGTTACATTTTTCGACCCTAAAACCAAATTAGGACGGCATTTTTGGTCCTAAAACTTTTTGCCACGCCACCCTAATAGCACTGTCACTTACCGTCCTAAAATTCGTCCCAAATCACAATTTAGGACTGATTTGGGTCTTTTTAAGACGGATTTTTGGGGTCCCAGAAAATCACTTTTTTTGTAGTGTATTTTTTGTTTGTTGGATTGAGGTTTTAACCAATTGTAAGATTCTCCAACGTTACAATTCCAACGTTCCAATTCCAACGTTACAATTACAACGGCTATATTAGACCACAATGCTATGTATAAGTATCAGAGCAGCAAGCAACATCTTCTCCCATAAAATTTTATTTCCTTTAAAATATCTCTCATTCAGTAAGGATCTCTCTAGTTCGTTGAAAATTGAAGCTCCTCTCGTCCTACCTCCATTTGAAAGTTCATCTTGTTGTCAGCATGGATCAGAATCTAACAATACTATGCTCGCTTGGAGGTGTACTAAATGGGTTAGCGTATGAAGGAGGTTTAACCCAAGTTCTTTTAGTTGATCGAAATATTTCGTTTCTTAGTTTACATAATCTAATTATTGATCAATATTCTATCGATTACGAATTTATATTAGTACATATTTTCGTATCTAATTGTATAAATGTAGATAGTGAAGAAGCATAAAAATTTATTCTTCAAGTGAATGCACAATCACCGTATATTAATATCTATGTCACTCTGTCCCCATCAATCTTCAAGAGATCAATCGAAGGAGTTGTACAAATTACCATATATTAATATCTATTAGTACATATTTTTGTTTTTTATGGCGAAGGATTAATCTTCATGAGATCTTCGACGCAGTAATTGCAATGGTTTAGGACACAATAGAAGGAGTTGTATAAATCAACCAAGAGAATGAACTTCTCTGAGATAGGAAACATCATACAAGTAACTGTAATAGGAAACATCATACAAGTACAAAATATTCATCTATCTTCCTTGTTTGTCTAATTCCCAATAGTCTGGACGATCAACTTCTCTGAGATTGAGTCGGTCTCTCCTCCGCATCGTATTCTCCTAGGACGCATCACCACCTTCGTCTTGCGTGGGTGCTGGTGCTGATGGAGTAGTTAGTATCTGTGTATAATAATTTTTATCCAAACCATAGCTTTAAAACCAATCTGTCACTCCGGGCCACTGCGAAGTCTCCTGGCCAGCCCACTGCGATGAACCCTAGCTAGCCCACTGGGAAGTCCCCTGGTCAGGCCACTGGGAAGTCCCCTGGCCAGGCTACTGGGAAGTCCCCTGGCCAGCCCACTGGGAAGTCCCTGGTCAGGCCACTGGGAAGTCCCCTGGCCAGCCCACTGAGGCGGGACCTCGTCAGCTTGCTGAGGCGGGATCTCGCCAGCTTGCTGAGGCGGGATATCGTCAGCTTGCTGAGGCGGGCTATCGGGAAACGGTTGGGTGACATGGTGCCTAACCTTGCGGGGAAGTGGTTGACGTTGGCTAATAATGCCTACAGGATAATCTTGCGGAAGATGTAGCGGAGGGTTCGGAGGTTCCGGATCCGCTTTCACCCAAGCCACAAAGTTTCTTACTGTCGTTCTCAACACTTCAGGATCTGGGTTGTCACATTCTTGCTCCAAAGCTAGAACCTAAAATAATAACACATTATTTACGTTAGTTCTTATGTAAGCTAAAACATTGGTTTTACAATAAAAAAATTACTTACATCAGTTCTTTTTTTATGTTCATAAAATCCATGCAGACTATAATCATCTATAGCTCTATGCTCGAATCGAGACTCCTGATATATGTATCATCTGTTGCTCATAATTGGAGATCCCTACCAAGATCGATATGCATAATATCCCCGTATATTGTACCATTGAAAAAAAATATGAGCATATATGATACAATATGAAAAAACAAATTTAACTTTAAAATAACTTACAGTCCTCCATAGTAGCTATGTTCTGAGACAAATGTGAGATGTTATGCGTCTCTAGTCTGGAATTCCAAGCAGGAATTAATTTGCGGGCTCTTTCGGTTGCACTTTCTCTACCACAATTGTAGTGAGGCGGGTCTTCGGGTATATGTTGTTTCATACCGAATTGCCGCATAATCCGATCAGCTGGATGATACATTATGTCTCTATGGTATATTATGTAAAACCTATGGAGACTTAATTCATATGTTGTTCGTTCTATCTCAGAAGGATAAGGATTTATACAGTAATGTATCATTTGAACCAGTTTTTGGGCAAATAATTATAAGGTAATAAAACAGAATAAACTAAATAGATGTAGAATGATGAATTTTATTTACCTCTGAAATCTTTAGTGAATCAAATTGGCTCCGATATATCGGGGCAATCGAGTAAACACAGTGTGCGGGATCTACCGCATCAGTAGTCCACCGTAAAGCTATCGAAAATACATGTGTGTCGCTACTGATACGGAAAAGTGGTCTACCGATAGAAAAATGATCGTAGGACCAAACATAAAAAATATAGGGTATAAGTGTACAAATTTTAAATGTATACCAAATTCAAACAATTTTCGTACCTGGACCAATGTAACACATCCATTTAAATTTTTCATCAATTTGTCCTTTGACTGGAACTGCACAAAATATGACATAGCACTGTATAGATATGCCAGCATTGACGCTCCCCAAGCATGACTCGTCGGTTCCGTCAAATCTTTCAGAAATAACAGAAACCGTAAATTTATCATATCTGATGCGTCGGAAAACAAAACTGCATTAATAAGGCCTAGTAAATAGGCTCTGGTGCATGCAATGACCTTAACAGAATATGAAAAAAAAGTTAGCTAAACTAAATTGATATATAATTTGTGTGCATAAATATTAACCATAAATATAATACTTACCCGTTCCTCATCAACTGAGATTTTTTCGTCACCAATACGATCTATGTGCATAAAATTCTGACGGAGCCATGTACACGATACTAGGCCTTTGCCTTTCAATCTTGGTGCCTCCACACCTAGGTACTCCATGATCGTTGTCTCAGCGGAAAATGACTCATCAAATATTATAGGTTCACCTGTGATAGGTAGACCTAAAATATTTGTAACATCTTTAAGAACAATAGTCATTTCTCCGAAAGGTAGCTGGAACGTATTTCGTCCGGGCCACCAGCGCTCTACTAGACTGAGAATCAAGTCTTTATCGTGACGTAGAAAATGTATTTGATCACGGTACTGAAAACCAAATACGTGCAATAAAGCTTCTTGGTCACTAATCAACTTCCAAAAACCAAGTTGGCCCTCATAGCGCCATATATTGTGTTCTCGACACCGCACTTCCCTTTTATAATCACATAACTATATATAAAATATACAAACTATGTTACTACAAAACATATAAAATATAAATTTTGTTGACTAACATAATTAAATTTAATATACCTCTCAAGTAAATATCAGACTACATATGTGCGACTCGCGTTGCTGCATAATCAATTCTGTAGTTGGCCCCCCTAGTATACGACCATCATTTTGGCTAGCCATCTGTAAAAAGATGGTTGTGTAAACACATATTTTAATAGTCATGAATATGATCTACATTAGGATCAAGATTAAGGTTTACATTAGGTTAGGGTTAAGATTATTACTAGAATTTTGAATACGATTATGATAAAGGTTAATGGTAGGATTAATTTGGGTTTATATTAGGATAAGGGTTTGGATTAGGTTAGGATTTAGTTTACGAGTTAGGGTTAGGGGGTTAAGGTTATTAGTAAACTTTTTAATACAATTAGGAAACAGCTAAGAGTGGGATAGATTAGGGTTTGGGTTGGATTAGGTTAGGGTTTAGTTTACGGGTTAGGGAGAGGGTTAGGGTTGGGGTCTAATTAGGTTCAAGTTAGGGTTGGGGTCTAGATTAGGTTCAAGATTAGTGTTAGGATACAATTTTTTTGATTATGAATGAGCATTAGTGTTTGTTTAATAAATAAAATTTTAAAATTAGTCTAACCATAAACACTTCACTCATTGTTCTTCTTCTTAGAATATGAGTAATAAATATAATTAAAAAATTAAACTAACCATTTTTTCTTCTTCTTCTCCTTCTTCTTCTTCTTCTTCCTCCTCCTCCTCCTCCTCCTCTTCTTCTTCTAGATTTGCTACTAACACATCACAGCAACCCCCCTCAACTTTTAACTCCCCAACCACTCTTTACTCCCCCAACCAACCCGAACCAACCCGACCCAACCCAACCCCCCCACCCCGACTGGCTTGATGGATATCCGACAGATGGTCTGTCGGAATTTGGGGTGATGTCCAAATTCCGACAGACAGTCTGTCGAAAATTGGACAAGTCCAATGTCCAATTTTCGACAGACCGTCTGTCTGAATTTGGGCATCACTCCAAATTCCGACAGACCATCTGTCGTATCATATCGTTTTAACAAAAATTTCTAACTTCTATCATTCCTACTAATTTCTATATATTTTCTTATCCTACAGTAAATTTTCGGTAACTTTTATGTCCAAACCACTACAAGAAAAGAATACATGTTTCATGTAATAATTTGATATATTGTTGAACAAAATTTTAATTAGCAAATAAAACAGTTTTTTTTTTTGGAAATGTGGTTTTAATTTTTTTTTTCGATGCGTATTATTTCATTCTATTTTGTTAAAATAACTTTTACATGACATAAACCTATAAAGTCGGAACTTGGTATAATTTTGTTGAACATAATCATAACAAGTAAAATAAGAGTTTTGGAAAAAATAAAAGATGATTCGAACCAAAATGCATTCGAATCAAAAAAATTTATTGCTATTTGCTAGTATGTATATTGAACATTTTAATTAGCATGCTTCGTTTTCTCTTTGCTAACAAGCTTCTTCTGTAAATAATTTTTTTGTAGATTTTTATAGATTTGAGTAGTACTTTTCAAATATTACGACGTTATAGTCGTTCGATCAATACATGAAAGTTAAACGATATTTTCTTATTATTTTTTACGGTTAGTTTTAAAGAAGAATTAAATTAATCTTAGTACCATTAATATATGGCATCGAATTTACATAAAAAAGGATTTTATATTCAGTTTCTGAACGGGACCATCTGAATTTCAGGGCCGGTCCTGTTTGTCAGAATAGTCCTTGGTGTAACGTACGAGATGTTGTGTATACTGCGTTGTATGCTATTCGGGTCCACTGTCTTTAATTTTTATACATACATCCATTCGTGCTTCGATTTCCATATCGTCTGCCTAGTCAAGAAGATTATGCCTCTCCTTGCTGACAACAGGAGCTAGATGAATTCGATTTGAGAATTGTGATGTTCTTATGATTGGGAGAGGCGAGGGTCCTATTTATTTATGGGTGGTGGATGAGCTACCCGGGTTGAAGATGGTGCTAATGTTAGGTGAGGTAGGGGGACATCCATCCATGGTTGCCATGTTCTGATTGGAAGGTTACAGACGTGACAATATGGTATGGTCACAGAAGTACTTGCACTTTTAGGAAGTGGCGATGGATGCAACTTCACCAACCTGTCTACGAACGAGACCGGGTTCCGGTGCGGGACTCAAAAATGTGTACATGTACATATCTACATAGTAATCCAACGGTTGGCATGAAAAAAAAAACTCGATGCGTTCGACACGTTCAACTTTAAGATAAATTTGAACAAGGGAGCGACCGATTAGAAATGCATATATTTTACTTCTTTTCTTTTGAGGATATCACAGTCGCTTGTAGTTGTAGAATTGGAGATCAAGGCTATCTATATTAGCCTCACAATAAACGGTCTCCCTACCATTTTCCAAGGGACAAAACATGATGTCTTGTTGGTCAATTACGTCTGAAGTTGAAATCTCCTTCTCACTGGGCCGGTCTGAATCCTTAAGTTCATGAAATTTAGGTCACATTTGCTCCACAAAATCACGATGTTGAAAAAATATTATTTTTCGTATTTTTTGCCATAGTAGCATAAAAAATACAAAATAGTTTCTTCTATCCATCTTAAGAATTCACTTTTCCATATGAAGGACTCACGTTTCTATTTAATTTAATTTAATTTAATGGTCTTTCCAAACACATGATTTTTTATGGGAATTATATTTTCCGGAAAGAAATGAAAGAGCAACAAGAAAAAGAAATGGTTTCTTTCCTTTCCTCGAATCAAATGCCTGTCGTCAAAGAACTAGGATAAAAGAAAGGGATATTTTAGCAAATGCTTCCATTACAAATATTATATACACTCACTTATTTAAAATTTTTAAGCAAATATCATCATTTCTTTGTATGTAACATTTAAAATTTTAAGATATATCCTCACTATTTTAACCAAATGTTTGACTATTTTACACATTTTTTTGACAGGGTGATTGTTTTAAATATAATGTGAGCATTTGTTAATTTCTTAAATAAAAAAGTATATACTAGTTTCTATATTTATAATGTAGATATTTTCTAAAATATTTATAAAAAAAATGTGAAACACAAAAATAAATAATTTATTTACTAAAAAAAACTAGGGGCTTCTTGTCCTCTAACGCCCCCACTTCTCTCTTTCCACGTGACAAAACTATTTTTCCAACTTAAATGGAAGACTAAACTATGACCCTTTTGCACCTCTCAATCATCCTCATCGCGAACACGAATACTGACACATTAGAGTACATGAATGCTGACGTCACCATCACAAGTAGGCATTTGTTAGGGGAAGACTTGGAGGTAGCCCGTGGAGATGACGTGTAGAGAATGGTTGCTCGTTAACCAAGAATCGAATCGAACCCAATAAGATATTATGTTGGATTTGAAAAAAAAAATCGGTTTAGAATTTTTGGTCTAAAACAAAAATGAATAAGAATTATACAATTGTATAAATACCTTATCCAAAATCAAACAATTTTATTTTTATTTTGTAATTAAAATACGTATATTTTAAAAACAATAATTCTATAAATGTGTTTAGAAATTCAAATTTAATAACTTAAAAACTAGTTAAATTTTGGACACAATTTTGAAATACAAAAAATTTATAAATGAAAATAATATTTGTTAAGATAATTTAATTACGATTCCAACTTTAGATCCGACCCATTAAACGATACAAATAGTCGAACCAACAAACCGAATAAACCAAATCGATTATTCGTTTCGGTTAGATTTCGATTTTGGCTAATTTCAGTTCGATTTTAGTTTTGGATATTTATAAGTTTCGTTTATTCGGTTTTGACTATTTCGATTCGGTTGAAACCGAATAAACCAAACGCTCACCCTTAATGTATAGAGTTTAGAGTTGTAGAGGAGGAAAATAGTTGACAACATCGGTTTTTTTTTTTTTTTTTTTTGAAATAATTGACAACATCGGTTTTCACACACACTGTTTGGTAACCAAGAAAAGTGGAAAAAAGAAAAAGTTCGAGAAAAAATGGAATAAAATTTAAAAATGATGTTTGGAAAGGGGAGATAGTAAAGAGAAATTTGAAAGAAAAATTTAATTAAGAAATGAGGAGATTCTTTTGGAGAATTTATCCACCTACTACTCAAAAGTAAGTATAAATAATGATTAAGAATTCATGGGCTAAACAATAATTATAATTTTATTCGACATTTTTTTAGTTTTTAATTTTCTTGTCTATTATTTTGGTCATTAAACAAGGAAATAAAAATTAACTTTATCTTTATTTTACTCTTCTTTATTTTCTTTTTCTTCTCAATTTCTCTATCCAAATTTTACAAACACACCTAGAGGTGCAGAAAGGAGGGAAATAGTTGATACCACTCTCGTAAAAAAAACAAATATCTACTAAACTTATTTTATTATATATCTACTAAACAAATATCTATTATTATTTTTTGATATGTCCGACGATATATACGAGATTTTGTGCATGCTGTATTGTATAACTTTTGGGTTTACTGTCCTCAACTTTTACTATTTTTATAAATGAAAGAAATAATATACCTCCGTAGTTTGATCCAATGATCTTCTGCCACCCAATCAGTGTAGATAGAACTTACATAAGTAATGCAAAATTCCATGCCTAATATGAAAGTTTTATCATACATTTGTGCAGGGCCGGCCCTGGGGTAAGCCTGACAAGCCATCGGGCTTGGACAACCCCCCTGGTTAGGGCAACCCCCCAGGCCCCTAAGTCCCCACCTCTCTGCCAATAGAGCCTCCGCGGTCTATCCCAACTCTTCAATGTCAGTTGAACTAGCATTTTCCTAGACCCATATTTTGTGTTTCGACTGGAAAGGTCTTACGTAGCTCATGAGTCAGTCGTGGAACTCAGAATCTGAACTCCACGTCGTCATCAAAACCGAAGATATCTTTTTCTGGAGTTGATATCAGTTCAACATTTTATAGATTTCAACTTGTTGTAATTTTTTTGATATTTTTTTTGGAGTCAAGAGAAGGAGCAACCAAAACTATGTCCGGCTCGGGCAACCTAAACTCTTGGGCCGGCCCTGCATTTGTGTAATAAAGTGATTTTCTTTTAAGAGGGTGGTATACAAAAACATACAAGTGCAAAGTGTATCTTCATTGTAGTAAGGATACGTATGATAATGCAAATTCCTGCATAGTTATATGCTAAAGAGAAGTTTTTAAAAGGTCGAGATGCAAAAATACTAGTATAATGGAAATGGAAAATTGCGGCCGGTTAAATGCACAAAATATATATGTTAAAAATGACATGGCTCCGTCCGGACTCAAACCGGAGCCCTTTGTGTTAGACCGACGTGATAACCAACTACAACACGACCCGTTGGTCGATTATTTGAAACAAATTATTTTAGCAACTAATATTTTATGTTTAGCTGTAAAATTAAAATGAGTATTGCTTCTAATTAGCGCTCAAGCTTTCATGTATAAGTTTTCCCATTTTAAAATCGGATGTTGATAACCGAATTCAGCTGATTCTTGTAGTCAACGATGAGAGATATAACTTTCTTAACTAAACGAACGGTCTTAGGATCGAACCGCAATAGAAGTGTGTGTGTAAAAATTAGTAACAATATTCCAAATGATATGCAATAAAGTATGCACAAAATCTCGCATGTTCGGTCGAACATTTAAAAACAAAAATGTTACCTCTGACATTTCAAAAAGAAAAAGAAATTTTCCACGTTGGTAGACTGTGCAATCGGAAAGTGGTTTTTGGAACAAAGCATCTAATCATATAAAAAGTTGAGACACATGAAAAATTATTGGCTCCACTTCCTTTCAATTGAAGAATTGGGATGTTTATAACAAAATTAAGTTGCACTAGTTTTGGTGAATTTTTAAGCCGACAAAAATTAACGACTCAAAAAATTATCAATATTTTTTAGCACACTTCGTAAACAACTAGCTCAAATTTTTTTTAAAAAATTGATAAAAATATCAATAGACTATAATAACAAAAAAATACAGAAATTGATATAAAAAATACATATCTCTAGAGACAGATCGGGTCGGGGTCCCGTTTATTTTGAAAATAGGATCCGTCCCGACCCGCTAATGTCACACAATCTGTCCCGTTTAAATTCAAATCTTTATAAACAGACTTGTTTGGACATTTTATAGTCCGGATCGGGTCGGAGCTGCAGGTCCTGGAATCGTATACAAAAACATACAAGTGCAAACTGCATCTTCATTGTAATAAGGATACATATGATAATGCAAATTCCTGCATAGTTATATGCTAAAGAGAAAATTTTAAAGGGTCCAGATGCAAACTTACTAGTAAATTGGAAATGGAAAAATGTATTAAAAAATGAAATGGCTTCGCCTGGACTTGAACAGGAGACCTTCAATATGTTAGACTGACGAGATAACCAACTACATCACGAAACCTCTTTTGTCAATTTTTTTAAACGATTTTATTTAAGGAACAAATACTATATGTTTACCTGTAAAATTAAAATGAATATTACTTCTAATTAGCCTCAAGATTTCATGTATAAGTTTTCTCATTTTAAAATCCGATGTTGGTAGCTGAACTCACCTGATTCTTGTAGTCAGCAATTGGAGGTATAACCTTTTTGGCTATACGAACGGTCTTAGAATCGAACCGCGAGGGAGGTGTGTGTATGAAAATTAGGAACAATGGGCCCAAATGACATACAATGCAGCGTACACAAAATCTTGTGTGTTATATTGGACATTTAAAAAAAAAATGTTAGGTTGGAGATTAAAAAAAAAAAGGGACATTGGTAGATTGTGCAATCGGAAAGCGGTTTTTGGTATAACACATCTAATCATATAAAAACTTGAGGCCCGTCAAAATTTATTGGCTTCATTTCCTTTCATTTGAAGAATTGGAATGTTTATAAGGACACAAAAATTACATTGCACTAGTTTTGGTAGATTTTTTAGTCGACCAAAATGAATGACTCAAAAAAGTTAACAATTTTTTTTTAAATACTTCATAAATAGCTAGATTAAAAAACTCTAAAAATGATAAAAATAACATTGTCAAGCAGACCCTTACAAGCAAGAGATGGCTTACGACGCGACTAGGGGTGAGCATATGTCGGTTCTAAACCGAAAACCGATCCGATCCGACCCGAAAATTCAATTCGGTTCAGTTATAAATTTTTCGGGTCGGATTTCAGTTTTAAACCCACCAAAAATTCGGACTTCGGATTTGGGATTCGGTTTCCGACCCGAACCAAAAACTGAATTGTTATATTACCATTTTACCCCCCCTATATATACACTCTTCCTAACCCTAACTTCTCAGCCGCTCACTCACTTCTAACTTCTAAGCCTCTTTCTTTCTCTCGCTCCGCTCTCTATCACTCTCTCCTCTCCACCGCTCTGTGTCTCTCTCTCCACTCCACCGCTGTCTCTCGACTCCATTGATGATCGTCATCGATTTCGAGACATATCTGAGGACCTCGAACTACTCTCTCCGTCTCTATCTCAATATACTGACATTATTTTTATAATTTTTTTTAAATATTTTGCATGTATCGTTTTATTCAGATTTTCAGAGTCTTGTCTCTCGATTTCATTCAGTTTTTTCATTCTCGACTACAAGCAGACGATTTTACCAGTTATTATTTTTATTTTGTAGATATTGTTATAATAATTTTACCAATTCTTTTTATATCTATAGCTCTTCCCGACTTCCTTTGTTTTTTTTTATGCCTAGAAAATAAAAACTGCATAATTAAATTAGATCTAATGCTGCATTCATCATGTATGCACAAGTGGGAGGTTGGCCACAAAAGTTCTCTGAGAGAATTCATACTTTGTTGTTTTAAATAGACTTTCATTCTTTTTTTTTTTGTAATGTGAGAGTAATGCTTAGCTATTTTTTTGATAATTAGATGATGCTTTAATTTTTTTAGAAGGACTAGTATATCACCCGTGCGATGCACGGTTTGTGTATTTAATACTGTTTTATTTAAAAAATAAATAAATAAATGTTCTTGATACATTTGAAATTAAAACAAAAGTTAGAATAAAGTCACTTGTGAATTACATAAAAGATAACATTATATTAATATGATTATGAACGAATTAAATTTTAACAACATAATTATCATTAGTAGTATTTGTGTAATTCACAAAATATCTTAGACTAAAATATATTAATATGATTATGAACGAATTATAACAATATATACCTCAACGTAAATAAAATTATACGATAAAGTCTATTTTGATGACATAAAAGATAACATTTGTCTGAATTACAAATTCTGATATACTTCCTTATACACAACATTTGTTGTTGATTTACATTGATCTTTATCTTCACTGCATATTAAAATCTTCAATCCTTTTTACTTGTTATCCTTGAAACAGCAACATATAACTGTCCATGACTAAAAACGGGATTCTTCAAGAAAAGTCCAACATGAGAAAGTGATTGACCTTGACTTTTGTTTATTGTCATTGCATAAGAAACAATCAATGGATATTGTCTTCTTTGAAATTTAAAAGGCAATCTTGGATCAGAAGGTGTCAATGACATTCTTGGAATCAAAACTTTATTACCAGCATTGTCTCCGCAAAGAATCTTTGCTTCAAGAACACGATTGCCTAATTTTGTAATTAGCAATCTAGTACCATTACATAGCCCAACTGAATGATCTATATTTCTTAATAACATTACTGGGGTACCAACTTTCAATTTTAACTCATGATTCGGTACACCTGAACATTTAATACTATTCAAGAACTCTGGAGTGTGAACATCTGATAATAAGTCAACATTGGCATCTGACTTAGATGAACTATCAGAACTTAAATATGTGCTTGCGTTACCAGAATTCAGTGAGATCATGTACTCATTTACAGACTCGACAACATCAAGAGTTGGCGCTAATATAGCTCTATCCTTCAAGAAATCTGGATCGATGACAAAATTCACAAAAAAAGGATATGTGCTCTCAACAATTGTTTGCAGTGGATCATTTGAATTACTAAGTAAAACATCACTTGGAATATCGATATTTGCACACCCATCATTATGCCCTCCAAGTGTTCCATCTCCTATACTTGCAATCCATTCAGAAAACCGTTTGAGCTCTTCACTTTCAGATGTTATGCTAGAACCTTGAAGTCTCATATTTTTTGTCAATCTTAAGACTTTGCAGTTTTGCCAAATATAAGAAGAATTTATAGTTGCATGAACTATATCTTGTCTACTACCTTTCGGAATTACATGCAATATTTGACGAAAATCTCCTCCGAAGACAATTATTTTTCCTCCAAATGGTGTCTCAGAACTGAGTGGATTGCTAAATTGCATTATATCTCTAAGCGATCTATCCAACGCTTCAAAGCAATATCGGTGCATCATTGGCGCTTCATCCCAAATTATTCGTAAAAATCGTTAATTAGGCTCTAATAAATTATTGTAACATATTTTTGAGAATAAATTGTTAAAACCATTGGGAAAATAACGTACTTGAAGGACCATCATCATTAGTTGAAAAAATTACTCTCGATGGATCAGAGTGCAGTTTTGTAAATCTCTTCTTCGAGTAGTCAAATAAATTTTTTTTCTGAGAAACAATTAACTGCGCAGGCTCACTTGACCCACATACTGCATAAAAAATTACCATATATATGTATATACATATATATTGTTAGATAGATATATAAAAAAATTAATCATTAAATTCTTTGTAAAAAAATCATATCATACCATTCGTGATGTCACCAAAAGGAGACCTAGATGATGGACAACTGGTCATGTTCGAATCGTTCCCACAAAATATATGCTGAATTTTTTTTTGGCTTGATGGAGGCGTACATTCATCTAAATCCATATCTATATTTTCTACAAAAATAAAGAATGATTGAGTTAAATTTAAATAAAATTTAAACGTAAAATAATAAAAATTTAATATATATATATATATATATATATATATATATATATATATATATATATATATATATTTCCATATTAATAAAAATAATAATTTTTCATAAATAAGTTTATATGTTACTATTGGAAAAATAAAGAGCCTACAGCTGCAAAATATAACTCAATACAATCATTTTGTATGTTACTCTAATTTTAGTTATAGGACAAATGGTTTTGGTACATTGAAAAAATATCTGTAAATGAACATTTTGTATGTAAAAGTTAATATATTTTAAGTTTTTAGTAACCTACAGCTGCAAAATATAACTCAATACAATCACAAGTAATAAAGAGTCGGTCCGGCACCTGCCAAATATAACTTATTTAAAATGACAAATAATAAAGTGCCAGCCCATGGTTGCCAAATATAACCCTTTTACAATCACAGTAAACAAATAACCAGTCAACAACTGCCAAATATAACTTTTTTGCAATCATGAATAATAAATAACTGGTGCACAGCTGTCAAACACACGTTAAAATGATAGTTTTTTACAACTGTGAAGAATATTCTTCTCTCCTTCCGACAGTTGTCAAGTATTAAATATTTACTATGACAAATAAAAAGAGAAACCCGGCCCAAAGCTTTGTCCACACAAAAAATTTCAGCCCATAAGCTGTGATAAAAACACGCACATGAATCAAGAAATTTTTCATTTACACAAACCCAAGCATTCCCAAAGCTATCTCCTCTTTTCCGATGGCTCTTCTTCCCTTTCAATTTTACTTTTTTGGATTTTTATTAACTTTTTATATTTACTATGACAAATAAAAAGAGAAACCCGGCCCAAAGCTTTGTCCACACAAAAAATTTCAGCCCATAAGCTGTGATAAAAACACGCACATGAATCAAAAAAATTTCATTCACACAAACCCTAGCATTCCCAAAGCTCTCTCCTTTACTTTTTTGGGTTTTTATTAACTTTTTTTATTGATCTACACACCCATGCTACCGTAGATTTCTTTTTCTTTTTTCTTCTTTTATTTTTCTTTTTTTGGTATGTTACATCAACCGATTTTTGTACTCATTCTTTGGTGTTTTATCACTTGATGTGTTAGATCTACACATGCATGTTAGAATACGAAGTGTTTCTCGATTTTTTACTCTTTACTGAATTTTTTTGGGTTTTTTTGGTTAAGTCATGAGAGCCATGTGCTAGATCTACAAATACATGTTATGATTTAGGGGTTTTCTCCATTTTTTGCTCATTTTCGGTTTTTTTTTTTTTGTTCTTGTTTCTCGATTTTTTTGCTCTTCTTGTTATGTACTGTTTTAGATCTACCAATATATGTTACAAATTTTTTAATTTTTATTTTTGGGTGATCTGTCACTCTTTTTGTTAGATCTAGACATGCATGTTACAATATGGAGATTTCTCGATTTTTTGCTCTTTTTATTTTTTATTTTTGGTTTTATGGATGAGTCATTAGGGATGTGGTAAATCTACAAATACATGTTGTGATTTTTTGCTCTTTTTGTAAAGTTATGTTTTAGGTCTACCCATTTTTTTAGTAATAATTGTCCTTTATTTTTTGATTATTTATCACCTAATGTGTTAGATCTACACATGCATGTTACAATACGAAGTTTTTTTTCCCGATTTTTTGCTCATTTTTTTTTTCTTGGGTGAGTCATCAGGGATGTGCTAGATCTAACAATACATGTGTTGATTCCTTTCTTTTCTCGATTTTTTGCTCTTTTCGGTTATTTTATTATTACAATTTTTTCAAAAAATTTCAGCACATAAGCTGTGATAAAAAACACGCACATGAATCAAGAAATTTTTCATTCACACAAACCCTAGCATTCTCAAAGCTCTCTCCTCTTTTCCGATGGCTCTTGTTCCCTTTCAATTTTACTTTTTTGGGTTGTTATTAACTTTTTTTTTTATTGATCTACACACTCATGATATGGTAGATTTCTTTTTCTTTTTTCTCTTTTTATTTTTCTTTTTTTGGTATGTTACATCAACCGATTTTTGTACTCATTCTTTGGTGTTTTATCACTTGATGTGTTAGATCTAAAAATTTATGTTAGAATACGAAGAATTTCTCAATTTTTTTACTCTTTACTGATTTTTTTTGGGTTTTTTGTTAAGTCATGAAAGCTATGTGCTAGATCTACAAATACATGTTATGATTTGGGGGTTTTCTCCATTTTTTGCTCATTTTCGATTTTTTTTTGTTCTTCTTGTTTCTAGATTCTTTTGCTCTTCTTGTTATGTGATGTTTTAGATCTACCAATGTATGATTTTTGCTCTTTAATACTGTTTTTGTTTGTTTTTTAGGGTGAGTCATCAGGGATGTGCTAGATCTATAAATACATGTGCTGATTTTTCCCCATTTTCGATTTTTTTTGCTCTTTTTTTCTGTCTATTTTATTATTTTTATTTTTATTTTTGTTTCTTGGTTTTCTTGCTCTTCATGTAAGAAGAACATTGTAAAGATCCTCCAAGAAGATCGGTTGGTTGCAAAGACAGAAGGGTTTTGGTTGCAAAGACAGAAGGGTTAGCTCATGTGGTGGAAGGGTTACCTCCTATGGAGGATAGTACAAATTGTTTTATGGTGATGCTTCACAACATAAGGTAACCTAACTTAGTTTTATCATCTGTTTGCTGTATTTAGCAACTTATTGGAATGAATTTTATTTAAATTATCTATGAAGACATGTTTGTTTATTTTTTTAACTAAATTGTAATAATTTAGTAATTTTATATTCAGTCCAAAATTGATCACTATATATCATATTTAATGTTATCTAGTAATTCTCAGATGTTGGATAAAAAAATGCTTCTAATTTAATGTTATTTTATATCATTCAAATGATTTAGTAAAATAATGCTTGTTCGCTAAATCTTTAAAAATAATGCGAATATCTACATGTTGTAAAATAATGCTTGTACAATAATTTTTTTACAATTATTTAATGATATTGTACACTAAATAGCACTTAAATTTTTACCTAATATTAGATTATACATCTTTGAAATGGATGGATATATACTGCATGATCATATAAATTATTAATCGATGGATGTTTGGAATTTTACAGTAAATCAGATTTTTCAACATGCACGGCTTATATATAAATAGTTATAATATAGTTTTTATGATTGTTAAATGGTAATTTTCAGTTCAAGCATATAGATAAGTCTGATGTTTACAATGTATATTAGTGATAAAAATATGCTGCACTATTAGAAGTAATTATATCTAACTTAAAAGACTTTAGAAATTAGATGGAACTATTACCTCCTCTATCGTATGTAAGTTTCGGTCGCTTATTAAGTGTTGTACTCCTTGTCAGCTTCCTCGTTCTCAATTTTTTTCTTTGTAATAGTTCCTTCCTTGTTATATTTTGGTTGGAATTTGGAAATGACAAAATTGAAACCCCATTCTTATATTGTAAGCCCAATATATAGGCATTCAATTAATGATTATTTTGTATTGGGAGGACAAAAGAAAGGAATGCCAACAATTTTTGCTGTTAAACACTTTTTTTGAAGGTTCTAATGATGTATGGATAACTTCATTTTAGATTTCCAACAACAGCTTTAATTGCATCATATTTAATATAAATATTCTACAAAAACGATTTCCAATGTTTACATAACTTAAAATAATTTGCCATTTTATTTTAACTTGAAACTTGTTTTGTTAGGCACCATAATTTAATATGGCTGTCTTACTTTTATATATTTTTAGGGCTTACATAAAGAAAACTTGGGCTACAAAATTATTTCAATAGCCCTACATTTTAAAATAATGTTGTAACAATGACACATATATTGTGTTGTATTAAATTATGGCTGTCTTACTTTTATATGGCTGTCTTACTTTTAATATGATTGTCTTACTTTTATAATATTATTATCAATAATAATATACTTTAAGTAAGTTTATTGTCAATATTTGATGAAAATGGAATAAATTTATAAGTGTTGAATTGGAAGTTTGTGGGAAAAAAATTAATATGAATATCACATTTATTGTATTGTATTAAACCTTTTAATTTAGTTATCTCTAACAATCACGTTTTTATTCGATATCAATGAGCTTCCATGTCCGACAATGTATATTTAGTATGTCCAGCTTATATTCGATATCAATGATATTCCATGCTGGAAAATGTATATTTAGTATGACCAGCTCAACACTATATATTTACTTCAGTAAGATTTGTTATATGTTTGCATGGATAAAAATTTGTAACATGGCTGTTAAACACAAGTTTGCACAACATTATTTGATATACGACATGTAATCTACAATTAATGTATGAATTTATAAATATTGTACTCTTTGTTAGATTCCTAATAACGTTCTTCTTTATTATGTATTAGTTCCTTGATTTTGATATTCTTTTTTGGGGATTTTAAAATGATAAAATTGAAACCCCATTCTTATATTGTATGGACTGACCTCACGAATTAGTGAGAAGAAAGGAGCCGTTGATGAAGAAATTTTTATATGAAAGTTGAAGAGTGAGGATGGAATCCATTCTTCACTGTATTTATAGACAGTATGAACACAACATTATTAATGTAATATATGTTGGGCAACCAACATTTTTCTTGGTTGATGGATAAATGTGTTTGCCACATTTATTGAAAGTATCACATTTAGTTCTGGAACCAAAAATTAGTTGGCAGTTGTTTAATTGTTGAGAAAGAATGTTCTTGGGAAAAGTTTTTTTTTTTGAATTATTATGCACATGGCTGAAGGTTAATGTATCACAATTTAATGTGGCTGGCAGCTGTTTAATCATTGTACAATTTATTTTTGTACTTTATTTTTGTTTGAATGAATGTGGCTGGAAGCTGTTTAATCACAATTTAATGAAGTTTTTTTTTTTTGAATAGTAATGTATCACAATTTAATGTGGCTGGCAGCTGTTTAATCATTGAATGTGGTTATATTTTATTGAATATTTTATTGTGACAGAGTTTAGGCGGGAAAATGGCTGGCTATATATATTATGTACATGGCTGAAGGTTAATATATCACAATTTAATGTGGCTGGCAGCTGTTTAATCATTGTACAATTTCTTTTTGTACTTTATTTTTGTTTGAATGAATGTGGCTAGAAGCTGTTTAATCAAATATTTATGCATATAATTTATTCAAGTATTCAGCTAATTTTATTATTATTGTAATACTGCCATTATATATAATTATGAAATCACTGGTATTATTTTTATTATTCATGATATACTGCCGTTAAATAATGTTGGGAAAGAAACGCGGAAACCTTTCCCCAAACCGGAGAGTACCTGCGAGAGGACCGAGCAATACAACGCACGAACCCAAAAATAAGCACACAAAAACAATCCACGCAGACACAGAGAATTTTTGACGTGGAAACCCTTGCGGGAAAAACCACGGGACGATCGGAGTCCAACCCTGAGAAGCCTCCACTAATGGAATAGAAGAATTACACCCTCTACAAACTCCTCCCGATCCAAATCGGATCCCCACAACACTCAGAGATAAGAACAATGATTACAAGGCTACGAAGAGCGAGAACGACGAGTAGAGATTACCCGAACACGATCTCCTTCGAAAACGACCTTCAATCCTCCGCCTTCTTCTCCGAAGTTGCAATGGCACTCTTGCCTCCTTCTCTCTCAAACTTGTGTTACTTGCGATATGTTGCACCCATCAATTAGGGTTGAGAAAACTCAATATATCTCCCTAATCCCGCAACCAACCTGGACCGTTGGATTAGATCCAATGATGAAAACTCATCCAGAAATCCGCTTCAGCCCCCGATGACATAGAGTTTGGCCAGAACTCTGTGTGGGGCAACCAGCACCTACTGGCCAAACCCTGGAACGGCCAGACCGAGTTCGGCCAGAACTCGGCCTGGGACCGAGTTCGGCCCGAACTCGGATCCCCTGCTTCCAGCAGCTCCAGCAGCAGCAGCAACAACTCCGTCGCTTACTTCCCGAGCTTCTCCGACATCGGACGGCGCTCGTCGCACTCCGGGGTCTTCTCCACATAGGTTGGGAACCCCTCCCACTCCAACAAATCTCCCCCTTCACAACTATGGAGAGGACGTCGTCATCCCGACGACCTGCCTGCAGTACTCCAACTTCCCCCTTGGTAGAATCTTCGTGAACATATCAGCTCCGTTGTCATCTGTATGCACCTTCTCAAGCTCCGCGTCCTTCTTCTCAACCACATCCCGTATCCAATGATACCGGGTCTCGATGTGCTTGGACCGGCTATGAAACGTCTGATTCTTCACAAGGTGGATAGCACTCTGACTGTCGCAAAGCAAAATATACTGCTCTTGTTTCAGTCCCATTTCCTGCAACAGCTTCTTCATCCACAACAGCTCCTTGCAAGCCTCCGTCGCCGCAATGTACTCTGCCTCTGTCGTCGACAAGGCAACACAATTCTGCAACCGCGACTGCCACGATACTGCTCCTCCCGCAAACATCATCACGTAGCCCGAAGTCGATCGCCTCGTGTTTACATCTCCAGCCATATCAGCGTCGGTATACCCAACCAGCTTCGGCTCGTCACCACCAAAGGAAAGTCTCCAACCAGCAGTGCCCTGAAGATAACGTAGAATCCACTTGACCGCACTCCAATGTACCCTTCCAGGATTTGAAAGATACCTGCTAACCGTACCAACTGCATGAGCAATATCTGGCCTCGTACACACCATAGCATACATAAGGCTTCCCACAGCTGAGGCATATGGAACCCGCTCCATATCTTCCTTTTCGTCCTCGGTAGATGGACACTGTTCCTCAGTGAGCTTAAAGTGAGCCGCGAGGGGGGAACTCACTTTCTTCGACCCGTCCATCCCGAAACGCTGAAGTACCCGGTGAATGTACTTCTTTTGGGACAAGTATAGCAGCTTGGACTCTCTCTCTCGGCTGATCTCCATCCCAAGAATAGTCTTCGCTGCGCCCAAATCCTTCATAGAGAAGGCCGCTCCCAGCTGGCGCTTCAACTCCGCTATCCTACTGGCATTCCGACCCACTAATAGCATATCATCAACATAGAGCAACAAAATGATAAAATCATCATCGGCAAAATACCTCACAAATGCACAATGATCCGACGTCGTCCGTGCATAACCATGCTCCCCCATAAACGACTCGAACTTCCTGTACCACTGCCTCGGAGCCTGCTTCAGACCATATAAGCTCTTCCTCAACCGGCAGACCAGATGTGACTTGCCCTTCTCACATAATCCCTCTGGCTGCTCCATGTACAACTCCTCCTCAAGATCACCGTGGAGGAATGCCGTCTTCACGTCCATCTGCTTGACCTCCAAGTTGAAACTGGCTGCTAATGCTAGCACCACCCTAATAGACGAATGCTTGACGACAGGCAAAAAGATCTCATCATAATCCACGCCTTTCCGCTGACCGTAGCCTTTGACTACCAGCCTCGCTTTGTATCGAGGGCGAGTAGCATCATCCGTCTGCTTCACTCTGAACACCCATCGATTCTTCAAAGCCTTCTTGCCCTTTGGCAACCGCACCAGATCATAAGTGGAATTGGTGTGCAAGGAACTCATCTCCTCCTGCATAGCCACCATCCACTCCTGCCTGTGTTCGTCTTCCATAGCCTCTGCGAAACTTTCGGGCTCCCCCCCGTCAGTCAATAGCACATACTCATCCGGTGAGTATCTCGTAGATGGTCGACGATCCCTGTCACTCCTTCTCAGTGGAGCCACTGGTGCTGGCTGTATACCGACAGCCTCTGCCCCTTCAGGAACTACCTCTCCGACATGCTCATCCTCCTGAGGGACACCCTGACCACCATCAGCAGGCTGATGATCAAGGTTGGGAGCAACTCCATGTACCGGCTCCCCCATAACTGGATCCTCTGCGATGTCCTCTGGAAACTGCTCGAAGCAAAATGACTCTAACTCAGGCAATTCCTCAGCCTCAGAAGGCGTCTCGAAATCCTGAGTGTTGGTCATGGTCTGATCCTCGACGAACACACGTCCCTGCTTTTGTAGAGCTTTCCTTCCACTGGGTCGTAGAGTCTATAGCCAAACTCATCCCGACCATAGCCGACAAAGACGCATCGCCTCGTCTTCGGCTCAAGTTTGGTCCTCTCGTCCTTCGGTACATGCACGAAGGCTTTGCAACCAAACGCCCGCAGGTGATTGTATGACGGCTCTTTGCCGTACCATACTTTGTCAGGCACATCACCCTGCAAAGGAGCACTAGGAGACAAATTAATAATATAAGCAGCTGTGAGAAGAGCCTCACCCCAATAACTGCCCGGCAAGTTTGCTTCTGACAGCAAACACCGCACCCTCTCCATCAGTGTCCTGTTCATGCGCTCCGCTACACCATTGAGCTGAGGTGTCTTTGGCGGAGTCTTCTGGTGTCGTATCCCTTGCTCTCTGTAATACGCATCAAAGGGACCGATGTATTCGCCGCCATTGTCGGACCGAACACACAACAACTTCTTGCCCGTCTCCCTTTCAACAGAGGCCTGAAACTCCTTGAAAGTAGGCAGCACCTGATCCTTGGACTTTAAGGCATAGACCCAAACCTTCCTGGAACAGTCATCAATAAAAGTCACAAAGTAAGAAGCACCACCAAGAGATTTTACCTTCATAGGACCGCAGACATCCGAGTGAATCAACTCGAGCAACGCCGGCTTCCTCGAACTTGGGTGACTTTAGAAAGACACCCTATTTTGCTTCCCAGCTAAACAGTGCGTGCATTTCTCCAACTTTGTTGACTTGAGCCCCGGAATCACTTTCCTGTTCACCAAGTAGCTCATCCCCTTCTTGCTGATATGGCCGAGCCGCCTGTGCCACAACTCGGTAGACGCATCACTGACTGCGTTCACCTCCTGTGCCCCCTCTGCGCTCCCCTCCATATAGTAGAGACCGGACTTCTTGCTTCCTCTGGCAATCACCATCGAACCTCTGGAAAGCTTCCACTGACTGTTCCCGAAGAGACTGAAGAATCCCTCGTCATCCAACCTTCCAACCGACACCAGGTTGAAACGGATATCAGGGACATGACGAACATCCTTGAGAACAAGAACCGCACCCGTCTTCGTTCTCAAATACACATCTCCAACGGCAACCGCCTTTGACACATCTCCGTTGCCCATCTTCAACACGCCACAGTCGCCTGTCGTGTAAGTGGCAAACAGTGCCCTATTGTGAGATACATGTGCTGAAGCCCCTGAGTCCACCAGCCAAGAATTGTCATCGCAGGCGAGGTTAGTAATGACCTCATCACCTACGACGATCACATCGCCTCCATGCACCGAGGCCGCCGCTGTAGTGTTCTCTTCTTGCTTCCCCTTGTCTCCCTTCTTCTCTCTCTTCCAAGCGAAACAATTCCGCTTGATATGGCCCTTCTTACCGCAATGGTAACACTCCGAGTCCTCGTAACGACCCTTGGACTTCCCCCTGCTCTTGTCTCTGCCACCAACTGGACCCCTGCTTTTGCCCCTTCCGCGGCTCTCTGAAACCAATGCCTCCGAGTGGTGGAATGTAGATGAAGTGCCCTGAGAACGTCTCCGCATCTCTTCATTCAACACCCCGCTCTTGGCAAACTCCAGACTGACCACGCCCTCTGGAGCAGAAGCGATCATAGATACTCGTACGGTCTCCCATGAGTCTGGCAATGTACACAGCAGCCACAGTCCCTGAACTTCATCGTCGAACTTGACTCCCATAGAAGATAGCTGGTCAACCACGCCCTGGAACTCACTCAAGTGATCCGAAATAGACGCCCCATCCTTGTATCGCAGACCCATCATCGTTTGGATCAGGAACAACTTGTTTACCCCGGTCTTCTTCGCATACAAGGATTCTAGCTTATCCCACAACGTCTTCGCGTGCTCAATATTGGCAACGTGGTTGTACACGTTCTCATCAACAAACTGCCGTATGTACCCACACACCTGTATGTGCTCGAACTTCCAGTCCTCCTCGGATTTATCACTGGGCCTCTCGGTTGCAAACACAGGTAGATGCACTTCTTGACAAATAGCAAATCCTTCATCTTGCTCCGCCAATAATGATAGTTTGTGCCATTAAGGTTCACCATGCGCACTGGCTTCGCGTACATCTCTCCTCTCTCGTTCCTCTGTCAACTCCTGACACCCTTTGAACCCAAAGCTCTGATACCACTCTGTTGGGAAAGAAACGCGGAAACCTTTTCCCAAACCGGAGAGTACCTGCGAGAGGACCGAGCAATACAACGCACGAACCCAAAAACAAGCACACAAAAACAATCCACGCAGACACAGAGAATTTTTGACGTGGAAACCCTTGCGAGAAAAACCACGGGACGATCGGAGTCCAACCCTGAGAAGCCTCCACTAATAGAATAGAAGAATTACACCCTCTACAAACTCCTCCCGATCCAAATCGGATCCCCACAACACTCAGAGATAAGAACAATGATTACAAGGCTACGAAGAGCGAGAACGACGAGTAGAGATTACCCGAACACGATCTCCTTCGAAAACGACCTTCAATCCTCCGCCTTCTTCTCCGAAGTTGCAATGGCACTCTTGCCTCCTTCTCTCTCAAACTTGTGTTACTTGCGATATGTTGCACCCATCAATTAGGGTTGAGAAAACTCAATATATCTCCCTAATCCCGCAACCAACCTGGACCGTTGGATTAGATCCAATGATGAAAACTCATCCAGAAATCCGCTTCAGCCCCCGACGACACAGAGTTCGGCCAGAACTCTGTGTGGGGCAACCAGCACCTACTGGCCAAACCCTGGAACGGCCAGACCGAGTTCGGCCAGAACTCGGCCTGGGACCGAGTTCGGCCAGAACTCGGATCCCCTGCTTCCAGCAGCTCCAGCAGCAGCAGCAACAACTCCGTCGCTTACTTCCCGACCTTCTATGACTTAATGGTTTAATTGATCATGACTTAAGCCCATGGGCCATTTAGTGAACCCTAACCCTAATTAATGAACCTATGAGCAGCCACATAGGGATCCCCACCCTATTTAAACACTTGTTCATTAGGGCTTGCCTCTTTTATCATTCCTACACTTGGAGAAAAGAAAGGTAAGTTTTCCCCTTCCAAAAAAATCCCATTTTATTTATTTGATCTCCTTTTTCATCCTAGTCTTTTGCATTGGGTTCTAAATTGAGTTTATGGACTGTTGGTGGAGAGCCATTTCAGTTTGGGATCAATTTGGAGCATTTGGCCATCAAGAAGAACACCCCCCATTTGGAGCTTTCCATGCAATTTGCACCTATAGGTAAAACTCTTTAAATTTATTTAAATTTCAGTTTTCTTTGCATGTAGGGCTAGATCTAGGAGTCCCCTAGGTGTCCCTGAAGTTTGGATGAATTTCGTGTCCGTTTGGTGTCCGTATCGGACACGTGTCGTATGGTATGTTAGGTGTTCGATGAAATGCCTCTAAGGATTTTAATTTCGATTTTTGCTAAACTAATTACATGGTTTTGAAGCTCTTGATGTGTACATTATTATTGTTGAGGACTGAGTTGATTTTTGTGCGCTTTTCGTGTCCAAATCGGACACGCACCGCACGCAAGACACTGTGCACTGGCCTCGTGCGGCTGTCCTGCTGCACGAGTGTCCTAGCGGACACGACACAGCACCCCGACACATGAAATTTGGTGTGTGGGTGCGGGCATTGACTGACAAGGGGCTGACCAAGTTTCGTGGGATTTTGTCGAGTAAATCTCGAGAAAACCCTCGTGCACTGGTCACTCACTGTCACTGTGACACTGGGTTTTCTTCCCTGACACGTTTCGTTTAACCCAACACGTCGACACTTGGACACGGGGCAGGGTGTTCAGTCCCTAGCCCTATGTTCCCTCGACACGAGTACAAGAGCACGTGGTGCCTCGAGCACTGTGTCGAGCCCACGAAGGCTCGACACGGCTGCACGAGCCTGTCTGTGCACTGAAATTTCCTGTTTTCTGACACAGTGTTCTTTGCACAATTTGACTCTCGTGTCCACCTCCTGGACACATGGACACGACCCTAAGGTCGACACACATGTATATGACACTCGTGCACTTGATAAATTAGTTTTCCTTGGTTTTTGTGTTCGATTTTCCTGAGAACTAGGTTGCTGTTTTCTCTGATACGCAGTTCTTGATATTTCGAATTCTGAAATTGTTTTCCCTTTTAAACTGATTTCAAATGCTGTTTTAAACCACTAAATTGGTTCCTACATGTGTATTAGTTCATGCTAGGATAGGTTTTCATAGTTTGATTAGCTTGTTATCACAGAAATGGGATTTCGATTGGTTATGTATCAGACCATTCCTGATTTTTTTTTCCAGTTTTGCAAAATTGATATTTAGCAATCGATTAAACCCTTTTTACACTGTCAATTACTTATAATTAAACCTCTGTTATGTGCAACTATGTGATATCTAATGGTATGTGGAAATTGGGTATGTTTTGATGTGATTTGGTTTTGATTTTGGGCACAAATCAGAGATATCATTATAGGACTGTTTCTAATAGTTTTTTTTTTTGTGATATTGAGCTATTTTGAACTGTTAGACTTAATGTATTAATCTGAGATTGACATTGGGTTTCTTTCTTCGAATTGGCTATATTACACCTGAGCTATTCCCAGAATTCAAGAACCTGAGAATGGTTCTTGAACTGAGAACTTATTCCCAGTTTTCTTCTCCCTTTAACTGGAATGAACTTCCCTATTTTCCTGATATTTAATTTAGTTTTACTGCTGAATATGAGATTTTGTTTGCATCAGCCATAACTGGAATTGAAATTCCATTCCTTCAATGATTCATTTCTGTAATGTAAACCTGAGCATTCTTTCCCTTCTTTTCGAATCACTGAATAGCTGGGATGTTGAATTGGTGATTGGCCTTGACTAAAAACCTGGGATTCATGACTTTTAAACCTGAGAAATTGTGAACTGATTCCCTTCCTTTCTTATACACTGTCATACACACAAACACATGCCTATGTATCACTCACTAATTTGAACTCTCACACACACTGTTTTGAACTGCCACATTCATTGCTGTTTCTGATAATTGCACATTACCCTTTCCTGTCAAGACACACACACAAAACTGAGAATTCACACACACACACTGTTTTGATACACTAGAATGTGTTTTGTATTCCCAGAGATTTAATGTTAATGTATTAACTGAAATGTGGGTTACATAGTAGGTTGGAATGTAAATATATGAGTGATGAATGTAATGGTAATAGTAGAGGGTAGTTAGAGGAACCTGTTTCAGTCCTCTTCCCTTCCTATTGAATGAGGAGTAATGTATTCTCAGATTTTTCCCCCTTCCATTCAGATTTCCCCATTTGTTCAGTCCCTTTTACTTTATATATATATTAGTATGTGTTACTTGTATAAGAGGATATGTATGTGTGAGTATTATTTGGGGTACTATGTGAAGGGGCTGGCCTAATATGCAAATGCAGCAGTAGAGCAGCAGCATTGCTCTGCAAGCAGCAGGACATGCAGCCTCAGAGCATGCAACAACATCCTTAGCTAATGCAGAGCTTGCCAATGCAGCAGCAACAAGCCAAGTGGTTTGCAATTGCAGCAAAGGCAATAGCAGCAGTAGCAGGAGCCTACTGCCTTGTGTTGGTACTAGTATAGGATATATGGGAGTTAGGGCTTTGGGCCAGTGGTATGAAACTAAAGGATTTGGGTTTTGTGTATGGGGATTTTGTAGGATTGAGGTTAGTTCTTGTTAGAGAATTTAATAAGTTAGTAGGCTAGCATGTTAGGATGTTAGTGTTAGGAAATTGAGTTGTAGCAATTAGTGTAGCAATTAGTTTAGTTAGGTGAGTTGTGTTAGGATATGAACAGCAGGATGTTAGATAGGAAGTTAGTGTATCCTTAGAGAGTGTGTGTGGTATAGGATATATCTATATGAATTGTATTGGTATTTACCTATTAGCCTAGCAAGATGTTTAGCCTATAGTCTAAGGTTGATATAGGATTTACCTAAAGGTCTAGGATAGTGCTACCTAGAATAGAGTGGTATATTATATATAGGTACATACATGTTTAGGATAATGTAGGGCTTGTGAATGACTAGGGTTTGAGTCAATATTGTATAGAAATATGGGTACTTGATATATGAGTTAGAATATAGGATTAGTTAAATGTAGGATTATGGTTAACTTATGTGAATAGCTTTATTATGGAGTTGCCTAGAGTGTTGACCATGTTGACCAGAGTTGACCAATACTCTAGAAGTTTGACTTGGACCTAGTTTGACCTAGATAGTTGACCAGGGTTGACTTAGAGTTGAGTTTGACCTAGATTGGCCTAGAAATCATGTAGATTGCATCATAAACATCAATTACCTTGTTTTAAACACATTATAACCTGTACTGTTCTATTTAGGACACTGTGACTCCGGTGCAGACATCTGACATTACACTACTCTTTTCAGAGTATCAGGCGAGTACATTCTCTGATAGTTCTCTCATTTATTTGCCAGTTACTGTATTTCAGTTCTATTTAGTTTTATGTGATTCTCTGATACCACACGTATGGATATTCTGGATTCATGTATGCGACACACTCACCATGTTATCTGGCCTCTATTACTGGAATCACTGGAATCATTCTGGAATCTATTTCTGGAATCATTATATTTGGCTGGACCCATCTCGATTCTCGTGTCGAATTCTGGATTCACTTGTTTACGGGGCGAGGAAATATTGAGTAAGACATGTAGATATACCCCAAATCTGGAATCTCCCTACTGGAATCTACTGGAAGCATAGCCATCTCTCGCCTGATCAGTGAGAGGTGTGCCTGATTACCCACAGCCGTCTACATGTCAATCTCGGTATTTTAAAACACACTATTAGATTAGCTGGACTCACCTGGATTCTTGATCACTACCTAGAATCATCTGGTACTGGATTCATCTTGTATTAGATTCATCTCGTACTGGATTATAGCAGTTTACACTTGTTTTACATTTACTGCCTGGACTTATCATGTTACCTTAGTTCAGCTAGATTTATTTACAGTCGTCATTGCCATCATTCTTCTCTTGTTTAGTTACTTTACTTTCCTTGTATCTTACTGCTTCTCTATACCATCACCGGTATATAAACTGCCATATTCATCAATAAAACTGTTTATAACTGCTTTATAGTTTCCCTGTCTTTTACTTGGGTTTTCTTGATGAGTTGTACTCGTTCCTGTCCTGACTGGACCTGTTGAAAATTTTACAGATGATTGCCCTGAGGATACATGCCCTACATTTTACTGAGAAGATGGCTTAGCTACCTGGCCCCGACACTCAGGAGTGTTCGGAGTTTAGTTAGTCTGTCTTGTTTTAGTTTTCCTGTTTAGATCTGGAGTTGTATATAGAGATTTGAGACTTGAGATGTATTTGAGATTATTCAGATGTTGTTATTATTTCAGTATTTATTTTTGTCTTCAAATTCTTAGTTACAATTATGTGTTTCTTATCGTGCTTAGACTGTGATTGAGATACACCATATCTTATACTTGTCCTCCGTTCGGAGTCGATCATGACGAGTACACTATATACTGCATGAGTTGATGGTTAGTTAGAGACTTAGAACAGCGTTCTACCGCCGACACTGCGGCGTAGGCTGGACGCTGTTACGTACTCGTACCCTCACAGTGGGTGCGGGTCGTGACAGCAGGGGGGACGAGGGCGGCTGGGGGAGGGGAGCTAGGAGTAGGGTTTGGGTTAGGGCTAGGGGTGGTGTGGAGCGGTGGCTTTGTCAGGGGCACCGATAGTGCTGAAAAATCTGATAATTTAGTAATAATTATTTGTTTTTCGACACCGAAAAAATGTGATACTACGATTCGAACGCACCGATAGTGCCGATATTTGTAACAAGTAGTTTTGTTGGTTGGTTAATTGGTAACATGGTGATCGGGACATATAGTCCCTGCAGCCATTCGACTGGCGAAGCAGAAACTATGGTACGACATGGTGATCAGGACATAGTCCCAGTAGCCATTCGGCTGGCGAGACAGAAACTATGTAGCCGTAGATAAAGTTGACTGTCCTGCGACCCTCATTCCTCGACAATGATGATACGAAAACCTATCACTATATCTTATATAGTAGTAGATGACGTTTTAGTATTATATTATGTGAGTTCATCTTGATTCTGTTACATTCTTCAGATACTACATACTAGATTCGATAAGAACGTATACTACACCATATGTGCAGAACATAGATGATTCACACTAATGTATGCTAGAATGAATTTTGGGTTACGTTCTGAGCCATCCGTTCTCACACTTAAAACACATGAATTAGGACAACCAACCGGAGAGGATACTCTGAGAGATCCATCTGAGTAGGACGTATACTCTGAGAGATCACCTTTACAAGAATGATATCAGTAGTGGGATTAAGTGTTGCAGGAGATATTATCAGATTGTACGTCCTACTCAGATGGGTCTCTCACCGTTACTATTTTTTCTGACAGCATGGTAGATGTGCTCCGTCAACAGATTCTTGCTTTGAGCCAAAACTTTGTGCCGTAGCTCAATTGGACATCCTTCGTGTAGAGCTCGAGCGAGAGGTTCCTGACAGCATGGTGGTCTCCTTTGTCAAAGGATTCTTGCTCGTCCCACAACCTTTGGACTACGACATGGTGATCAGGACATAGTCCCTGCAGCCATTCGACTGGCAAGGCAGAAACTATATAGCCGTAGATAAAGTTGACTGTCCTTCGACCCTCATCCCTCGGCAATGATGATACGACAACCTATCACTATATCTTATATAGTAGTAGATGATGTTTTAGTATTACATTATGTGAGTTCATCTTGATTCTGTTACATTCTTCAGATACTACATACTAGATTCGATAAGAACGTATACTATACCATATGTACAGAACGTAGATGATTCACACTAATGTATGCTATAATGTGTTGTGTTCTGAGCCATCCGTTCTCATACTTAAAACACATATGAATTAGAACTGTGTGTCAATCTTTGTTTTTGTATTTTCGGCGAAGCCAGGGATTAGATTCTATATTTTGTATTTTGGATTCTGTATTTTGGCTCCAGCTCCAGCTCCATTTGCATAAATCTACGATACGACATGGTGATCAGGACATAGTCCCTGCAGCCATTCGACTGGCGAGGCAGAAACTATGTAGCCGTAGATAAAGTTGACTGTCCTGCGACCCTCATCCCTCGGCAATGATGATACGACAACCTATCACTATATCTTATATAGTAGTAGATGATGTCTTAGTATTACATTATGTGAGTTCATCTTGATTCTGTAACATTCTTCAGATACTAGATACTAGATTCGATAAGAACGTATACTACACCATATGTACAGAACATAGATGATTCACACTAATGTATGCTAGAATAAATTTTGGGTTGTGTTCTGAGCCATCCGTTCTCACACTTAAAACACATATGAATTAGAACTGTGTGTCAATCTTTGTTTTTGTATTTTCGGCGAACCCAGGGATTAGATTCTGTATTTTGTATTTTTACTTTGTACGTATTTGGAGATATTCAGTTTTTTCGTTGAGGATACTGAGTTTGTACGTATTTGCAGATATTGATTTGGTTGTGTTGAGGATATTATATATTGACATTGTTCGTTGCGGATAGTATTTTTTCTTTATATTTTTTGTATATTCTGGAATGTATTGTGCCTGCCGGTGTTGAGTGTTCCACCGAGGGGGTCGGTGAACCCAGGGATTGGATTCTGTATTCTGTATTTTGTATTCTGTATTTTGGCTCAGGCTCCAGCTCCAGCATCATTTGCTTTCTGGAACCAATTTTTTTATATTTTTTTTAATTTAGGGACGTTTTTAGTGACGTTAGTATTCGTCGCTACATATTAGCGACGTCAGGAAATGTCGCTAAAAGCGTCGCTAAATTCTGACGTGGGAACACGTGGCACCAAATCTGATGTCAGCTCGTCGTCGCCAAAACGTCGCAAATCTGTTGCTAAACAACGACCACGCTATAACGTCACCTTTTACGTCGCTGATTAGCGTCAAATAACAAACGTCGCAAATAACGCCGCTAATGCGAAATAGCGTCGCCCTAGCGACGTTTTACGACGTTTTCTCGTTTAACGACACATTTTTTTTCGTCGATCCTGAAACGTCGCCATAAACGTCGCTAAATTGATTTAGCGACGTTTTCGCTGAGATTGGCGACGTATTTAGACGTCGCTAATCTGACAAATTTTTGTAGTGATATTTGGGTAATGCTATCTCCTATTATGTGACATCTGACATGGCAGCTGACATGGTAAATTTTAACCCAAAACATTAATTACCCAAAAAATATATTTAATATTAATATTAATGTTAATGTTAATATTAATTTGATTGTTAAGATTAATTTTAATACTAATATTAATGTTAATTTTAATGTTAAGGTTAATTTTAATGTTAAGGTTAATCTTAATGTTAATTATCATGTTAATTTAATATTAATTTTAATGTTAAATTTTGTCATGTCAGCAACCATGTCATATGTCACATAA
This sequence comes from Iris pallida, assembly GCA_029216955.1. Lineage (NCBI taxonomy): Eukaryota > Viridiplantae > Streptophyta > Magnoliopsida > Asparagales > Iridaceae > Iris > Iris pallida. The sequence continues at coordinate 1,252,570 of JANAVB010006596.1, read as the reverse complement.
TAGAAGATGGCGTCACCCAAATATTTTGAAAGCTAAATAGCATTATATATATATATATATATATATATATATATATATATATATATATATATATATATATATATGATAAACTCTTTTTCCTGCCATTCGGCCCATTCTAGTAACTGGAGGAGATTTTGGTGAGCGTGCATAATTGCTATAGAGAGGTGCGATTTTTATTTTATACTTTGGAGAAAATAGTTGTCAGATGGAAGCTTAAGAGAAAAAAGTGATCTTTTTAATATATGTAAATGGAAGAAAAAAAAACTCAAAACAATTTGATTTTGAGTATCTATAAAGACATCAAAAATTGACACCGCACTAGTTTTGTGGGATTTTTTAGTCGACCAAATCTAGTGACTCAACTAGATTATCAAACAATATTTTTCTAAAGTAATTCATAAACGGTTCAAAATATCTTCCAAATTTGGTAAAAATATCATTATTGTCAAGTAAACCCTTTTTTTTAACGTCAGGCCCAGGATTTTATGTGACGACCATAGTTCGTATTACGTATTTTGGTATACGTGTAAGTATATTGCATGTCTCATTGCATGGTTATCTTGGTATTTCAATTGCTTGGTTCGGTTTGGATTGGTTCTTCATGTGGACCAAACCCCCACCTACCACCCTTTCCTTCCTTTATTAGCCGCCCACTCTTTCTCTCTCTCCTCATTACTTCTTCTTCTTCATTACTTTTCCTCACCATTACTCTCTTCCACCTAACAGGAGGTTTAGGCAAGTGCAACTTGCTTCATGGAGGAACTCAAGTTTTATTGTTCCATTTTCTTCTCCACAAGATTCTAAGTCACTTTAGTAATTAGTATTTTCGAATTCCATGGCTCATTTCATGTCGATCTAAGTTTTCAGTATTTTGATCCTCTTGGTTTTGATCTTCTGAACTGGCTTGTTCTCGAAAACTAAGAGTTCCATGTAGTAGGCCTCCTGATTTTAAGCAAGTTTGGTGTTGAGATGGCCGAACTTCACCAAGTCTTGGCCGAGATGGAGTTCCTCGAGTTCCCGAGCTTTTACGCATGCTTGCTTTGGCCATAGGGAGAATATGAAGTTTTACGCCCACGTTCTAACGTGTTAGCGTAGTGATTAGCCTTTACACCCACGTTTTACGTGTCAGCATGTTATTTCAGCCTTTTTACGCACACGTATTTGCGTGCCAGCGTATTCCGTTCTACGTTGAGTTTTTACGCTCGGGGCCCTCCCGCTCGCGTAAAATTGTGCTCGCGTAAAACCCTGGCTCGAGCAGACTCTCGCGTGTGTAAACTCTTGCCCGTGTAGAGCATGCCTATCCTTATGTCTTGCCCGCGTAGAGCTGTTTTACGCGCGGGGTCTCTTGGGCCTAGCATAGTATTGCCTGTGTAGAATCTTGCTCGGGTGTTCGCGCGCATAGAATTCTACTCGCGTAAAATTCTTACGCGCGTGTAATTTCACTTGCGTATAACCCGGCTAGCGTAGAACCCCACCCACGTGTTGTCACGCCCCGCTCCTGCAGGAGCGATCGTCCTCGCTAAGGCGTGATACCGCACGGGCCTAGGTTGCGCCCGTGCAAGGCCAAGTACAGAAACGACCGATTTGAGCTAGGCCACAGAGTCGCACAGAGTGTTCCCATTTGCAGCGAAAAGTAAATGAACACAAGTGGAAACGAATTCAAACTCTTTATTGATTTTCAAGAAGTTTACAAGCGGCGCTAGGCCGATATTACAAATCTCTCAAGCTATCTCTCCCTGAAACCTAAAAGGCGTGCCAAGTGGCTTACAAGATGGAATGATTCATGGCGATGTTCCGATACCTTATGTCCTGTATATGGTGCTCCAGCTCCTTGCAACGCTCCAAGACTCCAGAGATAGCTCCGCGCCTTAGCACGTTCGAGGAAAGCTCCGCACCCGCCGACGATACCTGCATCCTGCAAGTAGACTGTAGGGTTATCAGTACATTGTTATGCACTGGCGGGGAGGCTAGCTCGCCCACAATGCTATCAACCAAACACGTTCCATTTACTTTTGTGCATCTCTATCATTCATTGTCTTTCAAATCTTGCCTTAGGATCGTTTTTATGGCATATTTCATAACCTATCCCGTGTTGCCAAATTCAAGTGTCGCATGGAAATACATGCACGACTTACCCATACTTACCGTCCGGCCTTTCCTGTTCAATGTAAACCAAGTTAGCCAACAATTCATATGAAATAACTTAACAAAATTCAAGTGAACTTTCAATGTCAAGGGCGTGTCCCTACCTCGGGTTCTAGCACGTCGTAAGCACGTTATCTAACTCACTTGTATGAATTTCTCCTTATCATTTGGTGTGTTACATTTCAAGCATATTCATAAGGCACTTCATTTAGTTAACTTAGACTACTTTGATTTCAATGCAAGGACTTGCACGTGGATTGCCACCAGCAAAGCCCACTTAACTCTATATGCACCGGTCGCTGGCACCATAAGCCATTTTGGACATCCAAGCCGTGGTATTTCTCAACTAGCGTAGGGTGAGGACTGGCACACACCCCGTTAGTCTCTTGAAATACTCCTGCACTTACGTCCCCCGGGTGGCCGAGTCCGCACCCAGGCAGCCCGTAAGCCATATTTTGATTCCGCCTAGGCCGGCATATCCCCCCTTTGATCATGCCGCGGAATCCCTTTTTCTTTACGGTCACAGCATTTGCCACCCCTCGCTCGTGCCGTTTGTCCACGACCATTTCGTATTAACTTGTCATAGGCTAACCCATAGCAACAATGCGTTATCGACCAGGTTGGCGTCCGTGCAGCGCGGGTAGCGAGCCCCGTTGCACGTGCCAGTTACACCTGTCGCTAACCATTCCTTTCCTTCTTATCTTTTATTCATTTATTCATTTCTTTCTTTCACTTGTCCATTCGTTCATTGATTCAATTTCGTATTCATCCTTTCGTTGATTCATTCATTCACTTATTTATTTGTTCATTCTTCATTTATACATTATGCAACTTCCCGTGCGGGAGTCGCCTTGGCGACCCATCGATCCCATAGCCTTTCAATGTTGCTAAACTCTACTTGGAGCGACTATGTTGATAGTCTTCCCGTTTCATTGTTGTAAACCATTCATTGTTTTATTGTTGAACGCATAAGGGACTTGAACGTAAGCTTGTGCCTTAGCACGAGCGTGGAGCGCGGTGCGAGAGTTCTCGTATTTTCCATGTTTCTTTCCATATTCTATACAAGCACACAAGATGGGATTAATCCCTTAGCTAGGTGCGTTGGGTCATTTATTAGCATACGCAGTGTTATCGCCTAGCGATTTCAGTAATAGTGTCCGTATTATTATGTGTCTAGGCTAAGCACAGACGGGTTTATCGGAGCCACCCACCTTAGCGATGTTCGCATCGGCCGAGCGATACTTCGAGCGCGCCTTTGAAAGTCTAAGTCTGGATTCATCTTGACGGGCCAATGTAAGCCTTGCATTCGATTCTTCATCAGGTCGATGCCAACTCTTCGGGTCGACGGCTCGTTTGAGTCGTTGTACTTGCCGCTTGAATCGGCGTTCCACTAAGGCGAAGCGGGGCATTACATAATATACCACTCAAAACAAGTCTCGTCCTCGAGACTTCCTGAGTGCAGGTCATCCTACCGTTCCCTAACTCATGTTGTGTGCGTATCTTAGACAATTCTATCGAACGGCTCTATCGTTCGATGGCATCGAACCATACTCGATACCTGTTCAAGTTTCGTGTCGCATATATTTGGTCGATTTCATTGAATGACTTCTTATTCATTTTAGAGTTGATGGTACTTATTCAATTGTCGCATTTCTTCGACTTGGTTGCTATTTCGATGTATCATGGGACTGAAACGGTCGCACGAGGTGTATTGTAATTCGACAAATGCGAGTGTCGTAGGCTGAGACAAACTCACTTTCGTTTATGCGCATCGCAACACCCACTTACAGCTGCATTCGAGTTCATCATATCACTGAGTTTGGATCGTGCACGTATCCAAGGCGTCCCCCAAACACGTACATTTCAACCAAGCTTAGCGATTAGCGAAGTCAGACAAGCTACTCGTGATAGTTTTGATTTGTCGATTGTTTCGCTAACTTCGATTTAAAATCGAACTCATGTGTGTATCACATATCGTTTATCTCGGTCCTCGAGACGATTCGATTCGCTTCTCAAGCATTATTGTTCACGAAATCAGTATGATTTCTTCCTAGCGGGGTCGACCAAGCCTAAGTAATTTCCGTCCGATTCAAAACCAAGTATTGCACCATCGTCAAGTATTTCTTCCTATCAACGATTCAATTCGTTATCCCAACTTTTACTTGCGTATCATCCGTTCCTATCATTCCCTTCGTTTGGGGCCAATCTCGTCGTCGTTCACGCACACTCCTAATTCCCCGTCCTACTCTAAGTCTTGTTGCCCAAGTCTATCGTCCATCCAGATAATATTGTAAATGCCATCGCACAGGTTCAATCACTCGGCATAGGGTCGTCCGCCTATCCGCTAGGTCAGCTCACAAGGTCATAGTTACACGACAGGTCCGTGGCTCGTCGTGCAAGGTCGTTGTACGATGCTCGCCCCAACTCCTATGGTCAAACCATTTGTTCGCTTGTACGGGAGTTCCTATCCAAGTTCGTTTCACTCAAATTTCTAAACATCGAGCATGATCACCTAATTCGCATCGAGACTTACGTTGCACATATTCAATTCCGTTCAATCACCAGTTCTAACCAATTCATGTATTCGATCACGAGGTCATCCAGCTTGACAATACATTGCGCCCCATTCTCACGCGAGTCCGATTATCCATGGCGGTTCATGAATCACCATGCAACGCTCCCGCGGAATAATCATTCTCTTCGGGGCGTAACTCTTGTTTGAGTTTTGGACTAACCCATTCTCGATACGCGGATTGGACCTACTCAATCCTCAAGTTCAATTCTTCAAGCACACAAATTCATTCTCGAGTCCACCTTCGCGTCAAACCACAAGTCGAAGCAATCAGATTGCCACGCCATCCAAGTTCAATCACTCCCGCTGTATGAATCACCATATCAGCGCTCACGCGGAGTGATCGTCATAATCTGGCACGACGCATATGCGAGGCTGGAGTTGCGCTCGCATAAGACAAGAACGTCAACGTTGTGGTTGTCAACGAAGCAAATCCAAGCATTCACATTTTCATCCAAGCCAAATCGATTTGATAGTCTAACCGTCATGCGTTCAACTAGAAAATCCTCGAGCCAAGTCTATCTTTTTCCTCGACACATTTTTAACATCCCAAGTATAGCATCCAATGGGACAATGACATTTGCATGATTCGTCATTCGCCGAGTCAGAGTACCCCCGAGTTATCGCATATCGATCTTTGATACGCCTCAATACCATCGACGATATGCGTAACCTGACGATCTTCCTTTGCAACCGATTTTGAGTCGTGCGTTGATTGCTGTTGTCTGAGTTGGATATTCCATAATTTTCTCGATATTCAAGATCAAGTTTGATCGCTATTCCTCAAGCTAGTTTCAAGATCGTTGTCCAAGTTCAAGTCATAATTCATTCGAATCCATCCGAAATCGTACGTGCGATCCTCTAAGTTTCCTCGATCAAGACCATTTCATTTTCATTCATCGTTCCGAATCGTTTTCTAACTTGCGTTTCCCATGGACAAGTTGTCCGAACGATATTTCGTTCGGGACATTCGAAGTCACGACCAACTAAGTGTGACGCGTTCTAAGGCTTTGCGCGATCGCATCGCCTCGCCGACATACCCGTTCTATCCGTATATCCTTTAGTCTCGCTCGAACAATTTCTATGACGTCCATACACCACTCGGGTTCGAGCCACTCGACACTCATTCTTATTCTTCTTCGAACCTATCACATACACCACTCGGATTCAAGTCATACGATCTAGTCCTCCATCACGTTCGCGTCATGTGCTAAGACATCCCTCAGGTTCGTTCGACGAATTCTAGCATAATCGTTTACGTCGCCTCGACGTACCAAGTCGTTCACACAAATCCTAAAAATCTAATAAATCTTTCGTGCACGCCTAAGCGTTAGTTTGATAGCGTTTCTATCGATATACACCCTAAGCGTAGCTTCGTTCCTGACCGAGCGGTACTTGATATCGCTCGCAACTCGATTGCACCAAAAGTCGAGGTGCGCGACATGCGGCACAACATAACCAAAAGGTCGTGTGCATAGCTATCCCGTGCGGACTATATTCGAGTTCGCATGCTCACTTATTCTCGTTCGAGCGATAATCGATCTCATTCGCAACTCGTTTGCACCAGAAGGTCTAGGTGCGCGATACTCTGCACAACTTAGCCAAAAGGCTGCATGCATAACCATCCCGTTCGAACTATACTTTGGTCTCGGGTACTCGTTTACTATCAGCGTAAGCTCATTCAAGCACGCACTGCGTTTGCTAACTCTTAGCATCGGTTCCTTCCAACTCAAGTCCGTCGTGGTGGCACAAAGGCCTTCGCCAATCGATCCCATCCAACTGAGTACTCGTACGAGCTTTTGAAAAATATTAGACTTATTGTATGGAACATCCCAAGGCACAATGAAAGAGAGCGTACACTTCTTTTGTTTCAATGAGCTTTCAAAACTGAGCGAATCGAAATAAAGTCCAAGGATGTAAAGCCGTGCTCTGATACCAATCTGTCACGCCCCGCTCCCGCAGGAGCGATCGTCCTCGCTAAGGCGTGATGCCGCACGGGCCTAGGTTGTGCCCGTGCAAGGCCAAGTACAGAAACGGCCGATTTGAGCTAGGCCACAGAGTCGCACAGAGTGTCCCCATTTACAGCGGAAAGTAAATGAACACAAGTGGAAACGAATTCAAACTCTTTATTGATTTTCAAGAAGTTTACAAGCGGCACTAGGCCGATATTACAAATCTCTCAAGCTATCTCTCCCTGAAACCTAAAAGGCGTGCCAAGTGGCTTACAAGATGGAATGATTCATGGAGATGTTCCGATACATTATGTCCTGTATATGGTGCTCCAGCTCCTTGCAACGCTCCAAGGCTCCAGAGATAGCTCCGCGCCTTAGCACATTCGAGGAAAGCTCCGCACCCGTCGACGATACCTGCTTCCTGCAAGTAGACTGTGGGGTTATCAGTACATTATTATGCACTGGTGGGGAGGCTAGCTCGCCCACAATGCTATCATTACCAAACACGTTTCATTTACTTTTGTGCATCTCTATCATTCATTGTCTTTCAAATCTTGCCTTAGGATCATTTTCATGGCATATTTCATAACCTATCCCGTGTTGCCAAATTCAAGTGTCGCATGGAAATACATGCACGACTTACCCATACTTACCGTCCGGCCTTCCCTGTTCAATGTAAACCAAGTTAGCCAACAATTCATATGAAATAACTTAACGAAATTCAAGTGAACTTTCAATGTCAAGGACGTGTCCCTGTCTCGGGTTCTAGCACGTCGTAAGCACGTTATCTAACTCACTTGTATGAATTTCTCCTTATCATTTGGTGTGTTACATTTCAAGCATATTCATAAGGCACTTCATTTAGTTAAATTAGACTACTTTGATTTCAATGCAAGGACTTGTACGTGGATTGCCACCAGCAAAGCCCACTTAACTCTATATGTACCGGTCGCTGGCACCATAAGCCATTTTGGACATCCAAGCCGTGGTATTTCTCAACTAGCGTAGGGTGAGGACTGGCACACACCCCGTTAGTCTCTTGAAATACTCCTGCACTTACGTCCCCCGGGTGGCCGAGTCCTCACCCAGGCAGCCCGTAAGCCATATTTTGATTCCGCCTAGGCCGGCATATCCCCCCTTTGATCATGCCGCGGAATCCCTTTTTTTTTACGGTCACAGCATTCGCCACCCCTCGCTCGTGCCGTTTGTCCACGACCATTTCGTATTAACTTGTCATAGGCTAACCCATAGCCACAATGCGTTATCGACCAGGTTGGCGTCCGTGCAGCGCGGGTAGCGAGCCCCGTTGCATGTGCCCGTCACACCTATCGCTAACCATTCCTTTCCTTCTTATCTTTTATTCATTTCTTCATTTCTTTCTTTCACTTGTCCATTCGTTCATTGATTCAATTTCGTATTCATCCTTTCGTTGATTCATTCATTCACTTGTTTATTCGTTCATTCTTCATTTATACATTATGCAATTTCCCGTACGGGAGTCGCCTTGGCGACCCATCGGTCCCATAGCCTTTCAATGTTGCTAAACTCTTCTTGGAGCGACTATGTTGATAGTCTTCCCGTTTCATTGTTGTAAACCATTCATTGTTTCATTGTTGAACGCATAAGGGACTTGAACGTAAGCTTGTGCCTTAGCACGAGCGTGGAGCGCGGTACGAGAGTTCTCGTATTTTCCATGTTTCTTTCCATATTCTATACAAGCATACAAGATGGGATTAATCCCTTAGCTAGGTGCGTTGGGTCATTTATTAGCATGCGCAGTGTTATCGCCTAGCGATTTCAGTGATAGTATCCGTATTATTATGTGTCTAGGCTAAGCACAGACGGGTTCATCGGAGCCACCCACCTTAGCGATGTTCGCATCGGCCGAGCGATACTCCGAGCGCGCCTTTAAAAGTCTAAGTCTGGATTCATCTTGACGGGCCAATGTAAGCCTTGCATCGATTCTTCATCAGGTCGATGCCAACTCTTCGGGTCGACGGCTCGTTTGAGTCATTGTACTTGCCGTTTGAATCGGCGTTCCGCTAAGGCGGAGCGGGACATTACACGTGTATCTTCACTCGCGTAGGGCTATCTCTTCCTGGCTCTTGCTAGCGTAGAGCCGCTTTACGCTTGAGACCCTTGGCCTAGCGTAGAGGCGCACTCGCGTAGAGCCTTGAGCCCTTGTGTACCCGATTATCTTTTATGCCATTGCACTATTTATGGATTGACAACCACGGATTGATTGATATTGACCGGGCTAATAATTGTACATGACATGGTATGACAAGTACTTGATATGACATGACATAACAAGATATGAAAAGTACGCAGGATGGTAATTATTGAAATCTGTTGCGACGGCTTGCATGACATGACTATAATGAATGATCTGGACACCGTGGATGATTACGTTTATGCAATAAATTAGTATTGTCTTGCATCATGTCTAGGATAGAGATCCCTGAGTACCACGGTCAGGGATACCTACTAAAATTGACTAAGGCTAATAACTAGAATAATTCAGTAGTCATGAAGAGATTTTCCCCCGCTATAGGCAATCCCGTTATCTGGGCGCTCAAATGGACTTGTAGCTTGCCGATGAGTAGGGCACATTTCCATCACACTGTCAAGTATTGCCCCCATCATGGATGGATATTCGACCTGGATAACCTGGATGGTCTGCAGGGCTTGTGGCTGTTGGAATAATTTTATTGTATTTTGATAGTAACTAGGCCTGTGATAACCTAGTTAGTTAAAGTATCAAGCCGTACTCATTGAGTGGCCGTGATTGTTTGGATGTAGTCTAGCACAGTTTAGTCTTATCCTGATCCTGTACAAGATTGTGGCATGACCTGATTTCTTGTGCTCTACTTATCGATAAATGATGAGAAACCAAGTTCCGTTCAGATGAAGAGTTACAACCCCGGTCCTTGTTTGGTTTAAGGGTTGTAACTTGGCTATCTGAATAGTCCCATGGTTATCTTATCATATATCATCATGATTACCTATGCTTGCCTTAACAATAATGATCAGGGTACCAGTTCTGTTCAGGCGAAGGGTTACAACCCCGATCCTTGTTTGGTGTAAGGGTTGCAACCTGGCTCCCGGAGAAGTTCTTTATCCTCTCTTCGTTTATTGTCTTATTTTACCCTATGTCAAGCTCATCATGTTTTACTTTACCAGCAGTATTTGAGACGAGTTTCTATTCAGGTGAAGGGTTGCAACCCCGATCCTTGTTTGATTTAAGGGTTGCGACCTAGCTACTTGAATGGTTTCCTCGTACTCAATTCATTATTGTTGCCCCTGTTATTATCAGTATCTTTATAATTATCTTTAATATTCTTTTATGATATGCTGGTTTTAGTTCCTAAGTGAAGTCTCCTTTGTGGCACTTGCTCTTTCTGGGATCTGATCCAGCTGGTTTTGTTTGGCCAGATTTCGGAGCGGCTCCAGAGGATCTACCGACTCTCCAGCCCGATGGTGACCACCAGGCGTAACCAGGGCAACGAGTGGGGTTATTTTGGCTCTCTCACTCTATTGTAAAATTATTATTTTGAGGCGTTTAGCCGGCGAGCACCTGTTAGCTCGTATTGTATACCTTATTTACTATCTGCCTACGGGCTGTAACATGATTGACAGATCCTAGGGTTGATCATGTATGACTAAACTCTTGCTAGTCCTCACATTTTGTAACGACTAACTTCATGATCAGCTGAATATGTAATATTTGGAACGCCTTACTATTGTATATTTGGTGATCCTACATCTTGTAACTCTACTTGCTTGCTTGAGATTGAGACATTTAGGCTTGTTATTGACCATAGGAGACTGATGGATTGTAGTTAAACCCTCATATATCTAGACAGCCGTGACCGTATAGTGAGGTGGATTCCATTTCTTTGTACGTAGCTGACTATGTATGCCTCCGCTCTCCAGTATTCTGGTTCTGGGGCGTTATATTTTATTACTCAAATTGAACAGGAAAAAGTCCCTGGTTATTACAGAGGAGGCTATCACTAGCTAGTTGCTGGAAAATGACATCAGGGGTGTAGAAATAACTTGTTCGATGTTGTTTGAAAGAGAGGCCTTGGCTAGTTTATTAGCTACGCCATTACCCATTCTTCTAATAAACGAAAACTCAAGTGCTCGGTTCTGAGGGATCTTGTCTGCTATTGAGTGGAAGAGATCACGCAAGCGCCAAGGAATGAGTGAGTGATCACCTTTGAAGATTCTGGTAGCCGTCCCCTTCGATGATAATTGGTTTGAGCGGGAAAAGCTCCGCCAATCGGATTCCTTGCAGGATAGCATGAAGTTCAACATACAGACTAATATCCGGCCATTCGATGTCATTCGAGTCCCAACATCTGCCCGCTAGGAAAGTAACCTCCGAGTCTCTAGCAACCGCAGTTGCAGCAACGGAGGAAAAAGACGTGGCTCCATCGACGTTTATTTTGATGGCATTAAGGGGTGGAGGGGTCCAACGAACATTCATACTGAAGTCTTCACGCGCAGTGGCAACATCCACATGAGTCTGAACTCAATCTCCGGAGTAAGCTTGGCTTAGAAAGGAGGCCTGAAGGACAATGGTTTTGATGTTAGGCGTAGTTTGTCGAAAAATACATTCACATCTCGCTTTCCAGATAGCCCATAGGACTGTAGCACCCAATTTGAACGCATCATGCGCCTGCGGATTCATGAGCCAAGTCTGGAGCAGTGAATGTGTAGTATAGTGATTTTCCACGCGGAGCCCCAACTGACTTGCTAACCAAACTGCACGAAATAATTTGCATTCACTACCAAAATACGGTAAATTAGCGACGGAACATTAGTGACGGATATTGTCCGTCGGCGATAGCGACGGCTTTGTGGCAACTAGCCGACGGAGTACCGACGACAAGCCGTTACATTTTTTATTTTATTTTTAGGGGGAGAAAAGGTCGCTCATCCGTCGCTAGGGCGTCGGAGATATAGCGACGGATATTTATCCGTCGCTATGCAGTCGATTATTTGGCGTGAATTGTGGGGAGAATTGGCGGGACAGTTCTTCGACTACGTAGCGACGAATATTCTGTCGGCAAGCATCAAAAAGAGCGACTAACGGTCGACGGATAAAAATTCGTCGCTAGTCCGTCACTAAATATACGTTCCAGACTTAAATTGAAACGACGGGGGGAACTTTTTATATTTCCTCCAAATTTACTCTCTCTCCTCTCTCTCTCTCTCTCTTCCGCGGCTTCGGTGATCGGCATCGGCGTCCTCTCCTCTCTCTCTCTCCCGAAGGTAATCCCCTCTCTCTCTCTCTCGATCTTGCGGTGTCGTAGGGGCAGCGGGGGTGGCGGGCTTGGGGCGGGGGCGTCGGGGGCTGGGCGGCGGGGGGCGGCGTTGGGCGGGGGGTTGTGGGTGGCGGGGCTGCGGGGGGCAGCGGGCTTGCGGCGGGGGCGTCGGGGGCTGGACGGCGGGCTTGGGGCGGCGGGCTTTGGTCTGTGGCGGCGGAGGGCTTTGCTTCTCAAATTCATCTGAGTTTATATATTGGCTAAATAATGTGTTATCCATATTGGGTGTTATCCATTAGTTTGGTGGTGTTTGGATTAGTAAATTTGAATATGGAGTTTGGGTTCATGGTGTATATGTTCACTGTGTCAAGGACAGTACGAGTTCTTCATCTGCCTTCTTTGTTAAGAATATCCTTGGGACATTTGCTTCACCAAAGTCACTGAATAAGTAAAGTTTTTCCTGGAAAACTGACCCTTAGAGTGTATCAGTTGTGTGCTTCTATATAAATGTATATATCTATACATCTAACTGTGATATACATATGTGTATGTGTGCTTTAGAGAGTGAGGAATGAAGGCAGGCTTACCATGCCTATTAGCATGCAGGACGGCTTGGGGTGTAATGTGTGAGTGTAGGCATGGTAGGAAATATAGGTAATGCTAGTGTAACTAGACTAAGGTAGTGCTTGCTAGATAGTAAGGACACTCTAGTATCCTAACCAAGTTAATTTTAGCCTAGATATTTAGGATATAGCTCCCATATCCTAGAAGTGGACACTTGCAATTTAGAAATAGATAGATTGACTCAGTTTGATTAATTGACCTATAATGACTCTAAAACTTGATTTGCTGCTGCAAGCATACAACACCACAAAAATATTTACTGACTCGTCAAGTTGAACCGTGTATAACATGCTCGACGCTTAAGAGGAATCATTTCGACTTAGTGGACTATCGAAGAATCGGTATCGGACTATCGGTATCGGTATTGGTATCGAAATATCGGACTATCGGTATCGGTATCGAGCTATCGGTATCGCTAGCGGACTATCAGACTATCGGACTATCGGTATCGGTATCGAACTATCGGTATCGGTATCAGACTTTCGGTATCGGACTATCAGTATTGGTATCGCACTATCGGTATCGGTATCGGTATCGAACTATCGGTATCGGTATCGAACTATCGGTATCAAACTATTAGTAACAACTGTACTTAGATTTTTCTCTTCTCGAGCTAGAATACCAGCGGATCCACCAGTTACATGATTATATACTAATTCTGTTTAGTTTGTCTTACTATACAGATTTTTACATCCAATCTGTGATGGATCGTTATTTCGTTGATCGTACATGGATGTATAAACGACAACACGAGAGCAGAATAGGTGTGAGTGACGATTTTCAGGCAGGCGTGGAAGTGTTTCTTAAGTATGCCATGAGCAAAGCTCAGTTTATGGACAGTAACAAAATCAAGTGTCCATGTCGTAATTGTCGTAATAGACGTTACGAAGAAGTGGTGAGTGTAAGAGATCATTTGACCCGTAAGGGTTTCGTACGTGATTACGGCCTGTGGTCATCGCAAGGTGAACTATATGCGGAAAGACAGGTTACGAATGCTGCTACTTATGCTTTTGATGATAATACTGCAGCAAATTTTGTCGTCGATGATGACGAATGCTCTGTTGATTATGGAGACGTGCAGAACCTTGCACGAGATATGGTGTACGACGCGACAGGGCCTAATTTTGATCCGGAGGATCCTAATCCCGAGGCGAAGAAGTTCTATGATATGTTTCAGGATGCTGATACTTCTTTATATCCTGGTTGTGAGCCACATTCTGTACTGTCAGTGACGATGCGGTTGTTGAACATAAAGTCCGATTTTAACTTGCCACAAACTTGCTATGATCGGATTACACAATTAATGAAGGAGGTGTTACCGAAGGAATCAAAAGAGCTTCCAAAAAACTTCAACAAGTCGAAGATGATTGTCCGACAACTGGGACTGGGGTACGACAAGATAGATTGTTGTCGCAACGGATGCATATTGTACTACAAGGAGAACGAGGATATAGAAAGTTGCAGCTTCTGTAATACGGATCGTTACAAACCAGTCAGGAGAAAAGGAAAGTCAACTAGAAAATGACGTCCTTACAAGTATATGCATTACTTGTCGATCACGAAGCGCTTGTAGAGGATGTATATGTCTCAGAATACAGCAGAACACATGACGTGGCACAACGAAGAACGCACAAAGGACGATGGAGAATTGTCACATCCTTCGGATGGAGAGGCGTGGAAATATTTTGATTTTTGTCATCCAGATTTTGCTGCAGAGCCTAGAAATGTACGCATGGGGCTATGTTCTGATGGCTTCGCCCCTTTCGGGAAGTCGGGATCTCAATACTCCTGCTGGCCGGTCATTCTGACCCTTTACAATCTGCCACCATGGATGTGTATGAAGACTCCTTATATGTTCTTGACAGCTATCATATCGGGTCCCAAAAATTCGACGAAGAATATCGATATATATTTACAGCCGTTGGTGGATGAGCTGAAACAGCTGTGGGAGATCGGCGTCACGACCTATGATATTTCCAGAAAACAGAACTTTCAGATGAGAGCTTCACTGATGTGGACAATTAATGATTTTTTTCGCATACGGTATGCTGTCGGGATGGAGTACTCACGGCACCATGTCTTGTCCGATATGCATGTAAAATAGTAAGGCGTTCCGTCTTAAGCATGGAGGAAAAACTTCTTTCTTTGATTGTCATCGTCAATTTCTGCCTGCGAGTCATCCTTGGAGAAAGAACAAGGACGCGTTCAGAGCTGAAAAACAAGAATTTTTTCATCCGCCTGCCAGATTGTCGGGATACGATATTTGGAAAGATGTAAAAGACTTGCCCACTGTAATGGAAGATCCATCGAACAATCGTGTCGATGGGTTCGGACAAACCCATAACTGGACCAAATGGAGTATCTTCTGGGACTTGCCTTATTGGAAAGATAATCTTATAAGGCATAATCTTGATGTTATGTATATCGAAAAGAATGTGTTCGATAATGTCTTCAATACCGTCATGGATATTAAAGGAAAGACGAAGGACAATCCAAAAGCAAGACAAGACATTGCTGAGATATGCAAGCGTCCTTATCTGAACTTAATACAAAGGGGAGCTGGTGGACAAATAACAAAGCCGATAGCACAATACACATTGAGCAAGGAAGATAGATTAATAATCTGCAAGTGGGTATCTACTTTAAGATTTCCCGACGGCTATGTGTCAAATTTGTCTAGATGCGTTGATCTTAATGAACGCAAGCTAACGGGAATGAAGAGTCATGACTGCCACGTGTTCATGGAAAGATTACTGCCCATTGCTTTGAAAGAGTTGTTGCCTTCTGCTGTATGGGTTCCGTTAGCCGAACTATCAATATTCTTTAGGGATATTTGTTCAACTAAGTTGACTGTGCAACACATGGTTGAACTTGAGGAGAAGATTATCTTAACAATTTACAAGTTGGAGAAAATATTTCCTCCTGGCTTCTTCGACAGCATGGAGCATCTACCGATTCATCTAGCATACGAAGTCCGTGTCGGTGCATCTGTTCATTATCGATGGATGTACCCATTTGAAAGGTACATAAAAATTGATATAATTTAAGTTGAATTTCAGTGGGTTTTAAATTTCTTTCTTAATTCTCAAGATAATTTGTCTCTCTATATACCTACACCATCTAAAGAAGAAAGTTGGCAACAAGGCTCATATAGAGGCTTCGATATGCGAAGCATATCTTATCGAAGAGGTGTCAAACTTCTGCTCCATTTATTTTGATACTCATGTTAAGACAAATCAAAATAGACCTCAAAGGAATGACGACGACGTTGAGGATGGAGGAATATTCAATGTAAGGGGCAAGCCTGTTGGGGCTAGTAAAAAACGGTGGTTGACTGACGACGAGTATGATGTCGCTCACCAATATGTCTTGTTAAACTGTGACATACAAGAAGTGAGAGATTTGGAGAAGTATGTCAGTACACTTGTACTCGTTATAATCTCGAATTTGATGAAGTAAGTGACTACACTTATATATTCTTATTTTCACTAATAGTGTATTTAGAGATGAAGTCAAAATGAGGACACCCGATATTACCGATGAGGGACTTCAAAGAGAGGTTGATTGTACATTTCTGTCATGGTTTCGCAAATACGTAAGTAACTGAGATTATAATTGAGGTTGATTTTACATATTCTTATAAAATATGTAAGTAACTGAGATTAGAAATATATAATCTAAAATATTTAATTTATAAATATTTATTTACAGGTTTTATTGCCTGAAATAACACTCACTAATGAGAGTGCTCGTTATCTGGCATTGGGACCGAAGAGGCAAACAAAGACTTGGCCAGGCTATGTCGTTAATGGCTTCAGGTTTAAGGCAACTCAGAATGCTATAAATGTCGAATTTATTAATGACGTCATCAGTACCAAGGATTCCGGTGTTTGCATAAGAGGTACCATCTATGACGACGAATCGGACTTTGACTATTATGGAGTGCTTCGGGATATTGTAGATTAACAATATACTGGCCCATATGATATGCATATTGTAATGTTCAAATGTGAATGGTTCGATACGACACCAAATATCGGTCGGAGAATCGATAAACAATTTTGATTTGTCGATATAAATCATCGCAGGAGGTATAGAGGGTCCGATACATTTGCGATAGCAAATCAGGCTGTTCAAGTCTACTATACAAGCTATCCAAGGCGTCGTAGAGATCGATTTGACTGCTGGGCAGTATGCAAGATTAAATCTAGAAATACATTCAACGTTGGAGACTCAGCATACCAAGAGGACCAGATCGAAAAGTCCCAATACTTGGGACAACACTCGGATACAATGGATGTTGAAGATATTGTTGAGGAAAATAGAGGGAAGGAAGAGGTTGATACACAAGACTTCGCTATCAACCAGGGGAGAAAGAGGCATCTTGTCCCAAATATTGAGGCAGAAGAAGAAGAAGAAGAAGAAGAAGAAGAAGAAGAAGAAGAGGAGGAAGAAGAAGACGAATTTGATGGGGATGAAGATACAGATGAAATCGACGATGAAGATAAGGATGAGGATGAGGATGAGGATGAGGAGGAGGATGATGATGAAGACGAGGCCGAGGATGAGAACGAAGACGATGATTAGACCCATGAAGTCCTTGATCGTCCCCGCTCATCTGCTACTACTATACCCTCAGTCCCTGAGAACTCCTTGGGATTCAGACCCATGAAGTTCTTGATCGTCCCCGCTCTTTGCCGTGGCTCTACAGGTGGTGGGACCACGGGACGTTCCTCAGAATGCTCCATGCTCTGGCGGAGTAGGGCAGTCTGCTCCTGATGGGTTGTTAGGAACCCCTGGATCATAGTGAGCAGCTGGTTTCCGTCGAGTGTGACGGAAGCCTGGGTAGGTATAGTGATAGGGGGTGGTGGAAGTATTGGGTTCTGCTGGACATGTGATGTGGAAGGTGGTGGAGGCATCTGGGTTTATGGATCTGTGGAGTGGAGGAGTGTGGTAGGTGGAGGTGGGGGTGTATCAGTCAACTGGTCAGCTGACTGGATATGGAGTGCGCCATTCCCAGGTGTAAAAGACTGGGATGAACGAGTAAGCACCATCTAAATTACAATAAAAAGGACTTATAAGGACTTGTTAAAGTAAGCAATAATAGACAAAAAAATCTATTTATAATAGCAAACATGTGATGTATTTCCTATGTTGCAATCCTAGCATTCCTCTAGATGTTCTAAGCGTTATTCCTAATATTGTCTAATTACCTTAAGTTCCTAATTGCAGGCATGTTTGGTACAATAACGTAACCAAACAATTTTAGTCAGAGACCTGCATGGGCCACCACTAAAAACATGTCACGACCCGCTACCCAAATTGTTGGGCCAGGCCGAGTCATGTCCAGCCTACGTTTGAGATAAAACGTAGTAAGCTGTTATAAAGACAACAAGATGAGACTAAATGTGCTAACAGTTCTATAAGTGAATAAAAGTCATAAATGCTCCAAACACAAAAGTCGTCTCATATATAGAAATAAGTCCATAGTACAAGTGATCTGAAATGTAAAACTGGATACATGTCCAGTTACAAAATATGTAGCCTAATACATGACTACACTAAATATCCCAAACAGATATGCAAACTAGACGAGTCTCCCCGCAGGAACATCCTCGTATGGCAGAGCCGGGTCCTCGGCAGTATCCCCATAATATGAGTCGCAGAGTAACTCCTCCTCAGTAAGGACACCTACAACGTTATCCTGTCAGGACGGGAGCAAGTACTGAATCTAGCAAACTAGCATATAAAACATGAAAATGAACATAAGAGAAAATAACTGGAAATATGGCATCACATAGTCTATCATGGCAAGGACACATATGTCATAGAGACAGATGTATATGTAATGTTTAAAACTGTAGCAGGTACGTGATCGGTCAATAGATGTACAATGTGCTGGGGGTACATAATGAAATGTACTTCCGTACAAGTGAAACGGCGACAGATGTACATACGCACAAATCCGCTTTGAGATAAAGCCTACGACAAGGTATATATATAAAATGTCAACCTTGCTCGGTACATACGTACGGAGATGGGGGTATGATCACGTATGCTACTAACAGTTTCCCCATAGCCCAGATTCTAATCATGTGAGAGATATATAAAGATTGTTCTAAGCATGGAAGTAACTGAAAGTATAACATGTGAATATCTAACTTGCTACCCCAAGGATCAGCATTTAACATGGTTGGATTAGCAGTTCATTTATGTAATAGTATGTAAAGT
This sequence comes from Iris pallida, assembly GCA_029216955.1. NCBI lineage: Eukaryota > Viridiplantae > Streptophyta > Magnoliopsida > Asparagales > Iridaceae > Iris > Iris pallida. The sequence continues at coordinate 1,233,752 of JANAVB010006596.1, read as the reverse complement.
TTGTAGAAAGTACTTGCCTCTAGCAAAGCAAAGCAAAGCAAAGTAAGCTGCGATAAAAGTGCTATAGATGTCTGGTAACTTGTCACTGTAGAAATAAATACATAAACTTAATTTTTACACTAAGCTAAAACACTAAGACACTAATTGGTGCGACACGACTTGTGACTGGGCACCTAGCCAAAATGATGACTTTGGCATAGGAGACCAATATGGGGTGACGCACTACTTTAACTAACTTTCTAGGGTCTTTACACTAGTGAGGGGTGAGGTTCAATACGGTTAAAACTCAAAATAACACAAAAGTCGCAAGTCGTAATTATTCAATAAATAAATCAAATAAATATTATGTTCCAACAATTTTTGAGATAGACAAAAAGCTTATTTTTACATAAAATAAAGTACCAAAATGATCCTTTTTAATTATAGAAATTATTATAATTTTTTTGGAATTTATTAGCCAGTACAAGTATTTTATAAAAATCAGTTTTCCTAAGTATACAGAAAATAAATTTTGGTTTCATATGCCAAAATAGTGGCAAAACTGTAAGTTAAATACTATAAAAATTATACTAAATTAGCTAAATTAACATAGTATCTAAATACTATTTTTTTAGAATTTTAACAGTACTTTAAGCATTTTTAGAAATTCAAAAACAACATTGCACACAAATAAAATTAAATAATTAATTATCTGCGTATTTTGTCCATGTATATAATTTGAACCAAAGTTCAAATACAGGACCCAAGGACATGAATCAAGTCCAATATGACTTGTACAGGTCTTGAATGTGTGAAAACACATTTGGACCCAAAAACCCATGCTAGGCTTGGACACCAAATGGTTGCAGTATTTTAAATACACTAAAATACAAATTGGTAAAAGTGCAAAATAAATATTAATATTTTAATAAGGTAAAATTATACAAAATGAATATATACATACATATGTTAAAAGTACATATATATATATAAGAAAATACTTAATTATAAGGTATATATATACAAATATTGTATACATATATATAATAGTATATATATAATAATAATATATATATACACATGAACATATATACATATATACATATTATAATAAAGTACTAAATATAACATATATATATATATGTATTATTATACTGTATTTTATATATATATATATATATATATATATATATATATATATATATATATATATATATATATACACACACAAATATATGTATATACATATATATATATATATATATAAATATATATATAAATAACAGAAAAAAAGAAAAGAAAAAGGAAAAAAAAGAAAAAGAAATAAGCGCAGCAGCAAGGGCTCGAGCTCGGCCCACTGCGCAGGGGGGGGTTTAGGCTAGGTCGGGCTGGCCAGGGGGTCAGCCCGAGGGTTGTGTTAGAATTAGGTCTAGATTAGTGTTATTTAGGTTTTAAATTAATTATATATAAAAAAATAATAATAATCATGTGTCCTGACAGTTAGGGACACATGAGTCCGTGTGTCCGTGCTATACACGGACACGCACGGAATGATTCGGCCGTGTCCAAGCTTACCCAAGGATTGCCCGTGTCCTGGCGAGTCACCCACGTGAATTCGAGACACAAATACGACACGGAAATAGGACTGACACGTACGTGTCCGAAGTCAGGCTGCTGTCGGGAGGGTTTGAGCGTGCTGGCCGACGGAGTAGGCGTCGGGGCGGTGGCGCTCCGGTGGCGCTGTGGTCGTCTCGCCGCGGCACGTCGGATGATGGCGGTTGTGGGCGGTGGATGTCGACGGTGGGGCTGGGCGAAGTAGATGGCCGGAGTTAGAGTTACGGCTAGGGTTTTTGGGGAAGAAATGGGGCTGGGGGCGTCGATGGTGGTCGGGGAGAGTGGTGGTCGACTGAGGGGAGTGAGGGGGGTTTAAATCGGGGGGTTGAGGCGGTCGGGGGGCTGTGCGCTGGCCGGAAATGACGGGGGCACTCGGGTCGTCGGTCGTCAGTAGTCGGGCAGGGAGTGGGTAGGGAATTTAGCACTAGGGTCCCTAGGTTTTAGGAAATTACATAATGTTCCTATCAGTGTCTAAGTGCAATTACAAATTTGCATTCCACACTTAAAAATAATTAATAAATTACAAACTGATATATTAACAATTCTAATAATTACAAAATAATATTAAAACAATTCTAATAATTATAAAACTATATTAAAATAATTCTAAAAATTATAGAATGATATTAAAACTTTTTAGAAAATTGCAAATTGATATTTTAGTATTTAAAACTCATTTAAAACTCATTTAAAAATTTTAGAAAAATTCCTAAAAATCATAATAAATATTTTAAGGCTAAAAATGACATTAATAATTAATTAACACTAATCAAATAATTTTTGAAAAAGAGGGGCTTACAAGTCTTCCCTCCTTGAAAAATTTTGTCCTCGAAATTCACAAGGATTGAAGATCCTACAATATTCTAACATAGCAAGCAATGCAACACAATGACTAAGGCTATGATCGAAACTAACCTCTAAGGTATCAAGCGGGAACGGGTGGTTCCCTCGCAGCGGTTGGATCGAACAAGTAAGGGTATCTCTCCCTCATGTCCGATTCCCTCTCCCAAGTAGATTCACCTGGAGAGTGACGGCTCCAAGCTACTCGTACTAAGGGTATAACCTTGTTCCTCAGCCTCTTCTCTCTTCTGTCTAATATCTCCACTGGCTGCTCAGAAACTGTAAGGCTCGGTCCGACCTCCAACTCTGAATGATCTAGCACATGACTGGGGTCTGGAACATATCTCCTCAGCTGAGATACGTGAAAGACATCGTGAACTCCTGCTAGGTTGGGTGGAAGTGCAACCCTGTAAGCTACCTCTCCAATCCTGCCAAGTATCTCGAACGGCCCGATGTATCTGGGGTTCAGCTTCCCTCCTCGTCCGAACCGGATCGTCCCTCTAGTAGGTGATATCTTCACTAGCACCATATCACCGTCTGCGAACTCCATCGGTCTGCGACTAGCATCAGCCCAGTATTTCTGCCTGTCCTGGGCTACTCTGAGCCTGTCTCTGATCATCCCGACTTTCTCTGCTGCATCCGTGATCATCTCTGGCCCAAGCATAACTCTGTCTCCAACATCATCCCAAAAGAGCGATGTACGGCATCGTCGTCCATAAAGTGCCTCGAAAAGAGACATACCGATACTGGCTTGGTAGCTGTTGTTGTATGAAAACTCTACCAAGTGCAGATGGCTCTCCCATGATCCTCCGAAGTCCAGCACGCAGGTCCTCAGCATATCCTCCAGTGTCTGTATCGTCTTCTCGGACTGCCCATCTGTCTGCGGGTGGTACGCCGTACTGAACTTGAGCCTACTGCCCAACTCCTCCTGTAACCTCCTCCAGTAGTGGGATGTAAATCTGCTGTCTCTGTCCGACACGATGCTCACTGGCACTCCGTGCAGGCAAACTATCTGCTGCATGTATAGCTCCGCCAACTTCTCGGTGGAAAACCCCACCATGAAGGGTATGAAGTGCGCACATTTCGTCAGCCTGTCCACGATGACCCAAATGGCATCCTTCCCTCCTTGGGAACGAGGAAGCCCTGAGACGAAGTCCATCGTAATATGTTCCCACTTCCACTCGGGAATGGATAACGGCTGCAACAAACCAGCGGGCCTCTGGCGCTCCGTCTTGACCTGCTGGCAAACTAGGCATCTCGAGATAAAACGTGATACATCCCTCTTCATCCTGTGCCACCAAAGATGTTCCCGCAAGTCACGGTACATCTTGTTAGCACCAGGGTGAATAGAATATCTTGATCGGTGTGCCTCCTGCAAGACTGCCTCTACCAGCTCTCCCTTCGACACGCACAATCTGCTGCCATGCCTCAAGGATCCATCCTCTGCTATAGTAAAGTCATCCAGCAATCCAGCTAACGCCTGGGCTCGAAGTCTACGAAGGCTCTCATCTGTAGACCGTGCCTTCCGGATCTGCTCCATCAAACCTGACTGAATGTCAAGCGCCATCATCTGTATCACTGATCCTGGCCGAACTAGCTCGATACCAAGCTTCTCCAGGTTTCCCGCAAATGTCGATCTATCATCAGATACCATGCCATCGGATGCCTGCTCAGCGCATCCGCCACCACATTTGCCTTTTTGGGGTGATACTGTAAATCGATGTCGAAGTCTTTCATCAACTCCAACCATCGTCTTTGCCTCATGTTCAGCTCTTTCTGCGTGAACACATACTTCAAGCTTTTGTGGTCAGTAAAGATTTCCACACGCTCTCCGTATAAGTAATGTTTCCATAACTTGAGTGCAAAGATCACCGCAGCTAACTCTAGGTCATGGGCAGGATAATTCCGCTCATGAGTCCGCAATTGCCTAGATGCATAAGCAATCACTTTCCCATGCTGCTGTAGGATACATCCTAGCCCCTTCCCAGAAGCATCGCTGTAAATGGTGAAACCTCCAGAACCTGAAGGTAAAGTCAGAACTGGAGCGGTCGTCAGCCTCCTCTTCAGCTCCTCAAACGCTGCCTGGCAGTCCTCTGACCAGATGTACTCTACATCCTTCCTCATCAGCTTCGTCATGGGTTCAGCTATCCTAGCAAAGTCCTGGACGAACTTTCTATAATAGCCTGCTAAACCCAGAAAGCTCCTGATCTCCGAAACTGACGTCGGAGCCTTCCACGTCTCAACAGCAGCAATCTTCCTGGGATCCACCGAGATTCCATCTCCAGTAACTATATGGCCGAGAAACTCCATTTGGTCTAAAAAGAACTCGCACTTCGGTAATTTGGCAAACAATCTCTCCTGTTTCAGAATCTCCAAAACTATTCGCAAGTGCTCTGCATGCTCCTCTAGCGTCTTCGAGTATATCAGGATGTCGTCGATAAACACTACGACGAACTTATCCAGATATAGGTAAAATGTCTTATTCATCAATTCATAAAGACAGCTGGCGCATTTGTGAGACCAAATGGCATCACTAGAAACTCGTACTGCCCGTACTTCGTGTTGAACGCCGTCTTCTGGATGTCTGCTGCCCTAACCTTCACCTGGTGGTACCCGGATCTCAAGTCTATCCTGGAAAACACCTTCGCCCTGCTCAACTGGTCGAACAAATCATCTATCCTGGGCAGAGGATATTTGTTCTTGATGGTGATGGCATTCAAGGCCCGGTAGTCAATACACAACCGGACTGTACCATCCTTCTTAGGCACAAAGAGCACTGGTGCTTCCCATGGAGAAGCACTGGATCGAATGAAACTCTTTTTCAACAGGTCATCAATCTGCTCTTTCATCTCTACGGCCTCCTTGGGATTCACTCTATAGCAAGCCCGGGATACTGGTGATGAAGCCGGCCCTAAATCTATAGTGAACTCCACATCTCTGTCAGGCGGAAGTCCTGGAAGATCCTTTGGGAATACATCCATAAACTCCCTAATGATAGGGTGTGGCGGTGCTACGTCCCCAACTGTCGCACAACAGTTCGGCTCTAGGCTGATCTCCGGCCCTGTCCTCCTGACACTGAATGGTGCTGTGCCTGGGGGACTGAACAAAATACTACCCTCATGACAATCTATAGATGCATGGGCATAGCTAAGCCAGTCCATCCCCAATATGATATCATAACCGGGGAGTGGCATCACAAAGAATCGTCCCCTGAACTCTCTTCCGGCTATAAAAATAGAACATCTATAGATAGATCTAATAGGCACTGGTCCTCCTCTCGTCATCACTCTACTAATCTCCGCAGTAGGTGTAGCTACTAGATGGTGTTTATGCATAAACTCTAATGATAGGAAGCTATGAGATGCACCAGAATCAAACAAGCATACAGCTAGAAAAGTATGCAAATAAACATGACCTGTGATGACGTCAGCTAAGTAATCTGGCTCCGAAACCTGCTCCGGCTCCGGCTCAAGGGCTAGGCTATAAACCATTCCCTGAGGTCCCTTCTACTGCTGTAGATGCTGCCCAAACCTCTGCTGCTGGGTCGGGAGTGGTCCTCTAGTCTTCGCTACTGGGCACTCTCGCAGCTGATGGGTGGGGAGACCCACAAGCTAGACACTGCTTCAACCTCTTCCTGCAGATGGTGTGATCATGCCCTGGTCTTCCACAGAAAGAACATATAGCTCCCCTCTGCTGCTGTTGCTGATGCCTGGGTCCCGGGGCGCTAACTGGCGGGGTCGGGTGATGTGGTGTAGGGGGATGGTAAGTTTGCTGGTGCAGCGTCGGTGCTCTCTGCTGGAAAGCCTGACGCTTGGACGGTCCCTCATGATGTACAGAAGCCGGCCTCTTGCTAGACAGAAGACGCTCCTCGATGCTCCGGGCCAACTCTAGGCTCTGGTAGTAGTCAGTCGTACCGTTCGCCACTATAAGAATGCCGATGTCTGGAACTAGACCATGGCAAAACCTACGGGTCATCTCCTCTGGATCTGCAAGCAGACTAGGAGCGAAACGGCTCAGGCGACTAAACTCTGCCGCATACTCATCAACAGAACGATTCCCCTGCTGGATGTTCTAGAATCGTAGCCCCATGGCTACTCTAGCAGTGGTCGAGAAGAATTTCTTCTTGAACTGGGTCTTGAACTGATCCCAAGTGGCTCTCCCTCTCGCAAACAACGGCTCATTCCGGAACCAGACTCCTGCCAAGTCTATCAGCAGAAATCCTGCTGCCTCGACCTGGAGGTCACCCGGCATCCTAACTCCAATGAGCTTCCTCTCTACCGAATCTAGCCAGTCATCTGCTACTACTATACCCTCAGTCCCTGAGAACTCCTTGGAATTCAGACCCATGAAGTCCTTGATCGTCCCCGCTCTCTGCCGTGGCTCTACAGGTGGTGGGACCACGGGACGTTCCTCAGAACGCTCCATGCTCTGGCGGAGTAGGGCAGTCTGCTCCTGATTGGTTGTTAGAAACCCCTAGATCATAGTGAGCAGCTGATTCTCGTCGAGTGTGACGGAAGCCTGGGTAGGTATAGTGATAGGGGGTGGTAGAAGTATTGGGTTCTGCTGGACATGTGATGTGGAAGGTGGTGGAGGCATCTGGGTTTATGGATCTGTGGAGTGGAGGAGTGTGGTAGGTGGAGGTGGGGGGTGTATCAGTCAACTGGTCAGCTGACTGGATATGGAGTGCGCCATTCTCAGATGTAAAAGACTGGAATGAACGAGTAAGCACCATCTAAATTACAATAAAAAGGACTTATAAGGACTTGTTAAAGTAAACAATAATAGACAAGAGAATCTATTTATAATAGCAAACATGTGATGTATTTCCTATGTTGCAATCATAGCATTCTTCTAGATGTTCTAAGCGTTATTCCTAATATTGTCTAATTACCTTAAGTTCCTAATTGCAGGCATGCTTGGTACAAAAATGTAACCAAACAATTTTAGTCAGAGACCTGCATGGGCCACCACTAAAAACATGTCATGACCCGCTACCCAAATTGTTGGGCCAGGCCGAGTCATGCCCAGCCTACGTTTGAGATAAAACGTAGTAAGCTGTTCTAAAGACAACAGGATGAGACTAAATGTGCTAACAGTTCTATAAGTGAATAAAAGTCATAAATACTCCAAACACAAAAGTCGTCTCATATATAGAAATAAGTCCAAAGTACAAGTGATCTGAAATGTAAAACTGGATACATGTCTAGTTACAAAATATGTAGCCTAATACATGACTACACTAAATATCCCAAACAGCTATGCAAACTAGACGAGTCTCCCCGCAGGAACATCCTCGTATGGCAAAGCCGGGTCCTCGGCAGTATCCCCATAATATGAGTCGCAGAGTAACTCCTCCTCAATAAGGACACCTACAACGTTATCCTGTCAGGACGGGAGCAAGTACTGAATCTAGCAAACTAGCATATGAAATATGGAAATAAACATAAGAGGAAATAACTGGAAACATGGCATCACATAGTCTATCATGGCAAGGACACATATGTCATAGGGACAGATGTATATGTAATGTTTAAAACTGTAGCAGGTATGTGATCGGTCAATAGATGTACAATGTGCTGGGGGCACATAATGAAATGTACTTCCGTACAAGTGAAACGGCGACAGATGTACATACGCACAAATCCGCTTTGAGATAAAGCCTACGACAAGGTATACATATAAAATGTCAACCTTGCTCGGTACATACGTACGGAGATGGGGGTATGATCACGTATGCTACTAACAGTTTCCCCATAGCCCAGATTCTAATCATGTGAGAGATATATAAAGATTGTTCTAAGCATGGAAGTAACTGAAAGTACAACATGTGAATATCTAACTTGCTACCCCAAGGATCAGCATTTAACATGGTTGGATTAGCAGTTCATTTATGTAACAGTATGTAAAGTTTGTAGAAAGTACTTGCCTCTAGCAAAGCAAAACAAAGCAAACTGCGATAAAAAGTGCTAGATGTCTGGTAACTCGTCACTGTAGAAATAAATACATAAACTTAGTTTTACACAAGTAAAACACTAAGACACTAATTGGTGCGACACGACTTGTGACTGGACACCTAGCCAAAATGATGACTTGGCATAGGGACCAATGTGGGGTGACACACTACTTTAACTACTTTCTAGGGTCTTTACACTAGTGAGGGGTGAGATTCAATACGGTTAAAACTCAAAATAACACAAAAGTCGCAAGTCGTAATTATTCAATATAAAAACTAAATATATGTTCAACAATTTTTGAGATAGACAAAAAGCTTATTTTTACATAAAATAAAGTACCAAAATGATCCTTGTTAATTATAGAAATTTATTATAATTTTTCTGGAATTTATTAACCAGTACAAGTATTTTATAAAATCAGTTTTCCTAAGTATCAGAAAATGAGTTTTGGTTTCATATGCCAAACTAGTGGCAAACTGTAAATTAAATACTATAAAAATTGTACTAAATTAGCTAAATTAACATAGTATCTAAATACTATTTTCCAGAATTTAACAGTACTTTAAGCATTTTTAGAAATTCAAAACAGCATTGCACACAATAAAATTAAATAATTAATTATCTGTGTTTTTGTCCATGTAAATAATTTGAACCAAAGTTCAAATACGGACCCAAGGCCATGAATCAAGTCCAATATGACTTGTACAGGCTGAATGTGTGAAAACATATTTGGGCCCAAAAACCCATGCTAGGCTTGGACACCAATGGTTGCAGTATTTTAAATACAC